>SJYO01048061.1:22093271-22309641 GCA_006410555.1 Capra ibex | reverse complement strand
TAAGAAAATGTTCACCAACTGGTCAAAAGGGTCGTGGTGAACAATTTCTCTAACAGAAATGAGGTAACATATAAGAACGGAGGAAACAGTTTCTATTCCACAGGTATACACACACCTAAATAGAGACCCGAAAGATAAAACAAGGTAACTAGATATACAGACAGAAACACGGTCATGGTATGACAGAACTACTGACACCAGGAGGAAAAAATAATATGGTGAATTACCTGCACTCAAACTCGTTCGAGGTCCTTTATTCCTTCCTGTCCGTTCGGACCTCACGACGTCAGGTACTCCAGTGTTTCTCGACCTGTGTTCTTGACTTGATTGTTAATATTAAATTACATACAGATTAGTAAATAAGTCCTTTTAGACGGTGTCTCTCTAATTCTCCTCCCTTAACCAGTCGGAAGAAATGTAACAGAGGACAGGAGAGTGGGATGCGGACCGTGTCGTGTACACGAAAACGTAAATAGTCTATTTACCTACGTGCACGTTTTCACCGTTCTTTATGTCTACACCCTCGTATGAAAATGACGTCCTTAGTAGTTTACATTTAAAGTCCTTAACTCCTTACCCTCAACAACTCTCTCCATTTTTAGGTTAAGATTTCCTGGTACCCACGATACGACTCTTCAATTTTTGTTATGTTTTTCAAGTTACTGATTGTGTCAGCCAACTCACATTGTCAGAACACTACCTTTTATCATCTAGTAGGTAAAATAATGACATTCGAAAGTCAATTTACTCGAAAAAAGTTATCGTACTGACTTGTTACATCTTTTAAGAGGACTATTAATAGTGTATAAAAAAGTGAATGACGAAACATCTAATTTGGAATTGGTGTGACTTCAAGAGTCTGTGGGTAAGTGGAACGAAAGGGTATGTTGAAAAGGTTTAGCGACATGAGTACCGTATTTCCCTGAAACATCAGTGTTGAGAGACATGAATGTCAAGGATCAAACCGACTACTCTGTCCCTTCTCTCCCACTAGTTTTTAGTGTGTCTTGTGTAAGGTAAGAGATGGACTCACCACAGGATCAAGTCAATCTTCACTTGTTACCGTGTACCTGTCGTACAGAGTAAAAGACACGAATTTTTTGCTCGAACAGTACTTAGCTTTTTATATCTTAGGTCCTTCAATTAAAAGAATTGAACATTTAAAAATAGTAGTACATCCTTTGTTACTAATACCCCTTTCTTTGAATACTTCCTACACTCTAAGAGTACATTTTTTAAATATCGGTGTTATAATATATATACTAGAAGTTCAGTTGACAAAGGGTCCCGGAGACAACTGAATAAAAATATTATAGACTAACGGAAAACACCATCGGTTAAAGGAACTACTGCGGGTCACTAGAAATGGATAAACATAAGTATAAGTATACTTCAGGGGAGAATGTAATATGGACCCGTCCAGACACTTATCGTCGTATGTCGTCTTCATTACCACATAGTACAGACTCCAGTCAAATATTTTTTACGACACCAAAGACCCGAAGACAAAACATAAGTATAAGTATACTTCAGGGGAGAATGTAATATGGACCCGTCCAGACACTTATCGTCGTATGTCGTCTTCATTACCACACAATACAGACTCCAGTCAAATATTTTTTACGACACCAAAGACCCGAAGACAAAACTTACTGAAGAAGAAGAGGAAGAAAGACAAAGAGAAGAAAAAGTAGAGGGGGGAAAGAATAAGAGAAAGAAAGAGGACCTTATTCGGTCAACGGTACTCGAGACTGAGACAGACATCTCTCTGAGTGTACGGTTCTCTGACTTCAGAGACCCGTTGTCAGTCCTTCACTTCGGACGGTTATTGGTACACTGACTCGAAGCCTAATCTGTGAAGTTGGTCAGTTCAGAACTCTACTGATGTTGGGATCGTCTATAGAACTGATATTAGAGATCTATCTGGGACTCGGTCTTGAGTCGGTCCATTCGATGAAGGTCTAAGGTCTGGGACTCTTTAATGCTCGAGAATTTACCAAATTTGACGATTCCAACTCCTATTAAAGAATGTGTCGTGGATGAAGTCGTTTGACAATATTCAAACGACTTATTGAATAATTAAAGAATTTTAATTTCTTCTATGAGGGGGGTTTTTACTAAAAATTTCATGATAGGTTTCCAGTTACATAGTAGTACCCATTAAGGTAGAGGGTGATTGATTGAGATTATTATCTTAAGGAGTTCACAGATTTCTCTTTAAAGTCGGATTGTTTAAGACGATACTTTAGGAGTTTAGAGCCATTTTACTTTCTATAGACTTCATAGTGTTCGACACAAGTGATGATACCTGTTAGGTATTAAGTGAAACAGGACGAAACTGTCACTTTTAACTTGACATCAGTGAACAAAAGAATCTTTGTTTTGTTTGTTTGTTTGTTTTACGAATGATCAGAGGTGATTTCCCAATAATGAGAAACCGTGATCCTTCTATTATTAGGATGACCCTATTTTTTTTTATGTTTTAATGTAAGTATTAAAATCGTGAGTTAAATTTTATCTAGGTTACACACTGGTGTTGTATACGTATCGGTCTATATGAGGGGTTCTTTATAAATAGAAAATCCTACGATTGTAGAACCGTACCAAGAAAGTTTGACTTCGACTATTATGGAGATTTTCAGATAACTTTTTGTTTATTTATTTAGTATGGTAATAGATTTCATTGAAATCCTACTCTTTAATACTTTAGTTGTCAATTACGAAACGTCGAAATTTAAGACCTAATTATATAAACTCTTTACTGAATTCGAGGTCCTAATTATATTAAGACTTTCATCAATTTTCTTTTCATAAAGACCGTTAACTACGAGATGTTATTATATACGGAGTAAACACTGAGTAAAAGGTGTACTTTTTTCAAAACTGTTTATGTAAAAAATCTTCGTTTTACACTATTTATTCGGTTTCTTTATTTTCACGCAACGATGACGATGACGACGATTCAGTGAAGTCAGCACAGGCTGAGACACGCTGGGGTATCCGTCGTCGGGTGGTCCGAGGGGGCAGGGACCCTAAGAGGTCCGTTCTTGTGACTTCATCCAACGCTAACGGAAGAGGTTACGTACTTTCTCCTTTCACTTTTCACTTTTACTTCAGCGAGTCAGTACAGACTGAGAATCGCTGGGGTACCTGACGTCGGGTGGTCCGAGGAGACAGGTACCCTAGAAGGTCCGTTCTCATGACCTCACGCAACGGTAACGGAAGAGACTTTTAACACAATATTTCAATATTTTGTGGTATATTTATTATCCATGATATTATAACCGTTACAATAATACTTTCGTTGGGTATTTTACCGTAAACCCCTTTTTACGCTTGTCACTCTTTTATTTTCGATGTATTTTCTTCCTCCCTCCTTTAAATCTGAGTCAGTACAGTTTTTGTTACAGGAAGAATTGGTGACTTTTTTTCGTAAAGGTAATCCTGTCTAAATTTGCCAAATTGTAACCTTCTGGTATTAGAAGACTTCCCGCCTTTAGATTCCTTTCTAGACACTTATTATTTCCTTAACTTTTATCTTATTTCCCGCCTCCCTCCTGTTCCTTCTTTTTTCATTCATTTTCCTACGAAGAATTGTTATACTAAACTTAAATTTTGAGTCTTGTAGACGAAAAATATTTTTAGACTCACATAATTGAGTATTATTTCCTTGTACAACTGAACGTCGAAGTCAACGTTCCTTCTTTACATTTCTGTTTGTTCTTTTTTTGTTTTTGTGGTAGAACTCCTTTTATTTCAAAAGAAACTAAGTTTTCCCCTCAAAAAATGTCTGGTCACCGTCGACATACATGTAGACTTTGCGTGAGAAGACTTTTTTAGATTTAGTTTGTTAGATAAGTAAATACCCTTATTTTTTAAGAGACATAGATATTTTTCTGCAAAGAAGATATAAACTAGAAGAAGAGGTTAGTATCGTAGTAAATTCTTGAAACGTATTATTTTTGTTTTTAGAGATTACCATTTTTATAAATTATATAAAATTAAACCATCCCGAGAGGTTTACATGACAATGTTTATGAATTAGGAAGAACTGACTTTTTCTTTTTAGACCTAAGGTTTTAAAAAACTTGAAGGTCAAAATAAAAAGTGAGTTCCGTTATTTAAGAAGAAAACCATTGTTAACGATTATCTCATAAAGGAAAAGACATTTCCGTTGAAATTTGACATAAAAGACCCTTGACACATTGAATAAAAACAATTAAAGACCCTTATTTTATGTAATGATATTTTAAGAAATCTAAGACCCTTTTTTGACAGATTACATTACAAATGAAGGACTCTTATACCAAAACATGGAGAGTTACATCGGTTTAAGGTAATGAGAGTCTAATAATCAAAAGATGTAGACCAAGATAAATAGAAACCAAAATGTAGATCATTTTAACAATAAAAGACTAAACCAAAACGTTTAGTGATACAAATGTTATATAGACTTAGGGGAAGGTATAGAGTATACCAAATCTTTTTTTTTTCTCGAAAAGATCCCAAACTTATAAAACACTGGTGTGATAAAGAGTGCACGTAATCCAATTGTATTCGACCCTTTTCTCCTAGACCCATCTTCCTCTAACGCCTTCTTCCAGGACTGCCTCGGTAACTTAGGTAGTCAACGTCCCCGCCTTCCCAAAATATCAAGAGGCAACAGTAGTAAAGTCGGTTCGGATGTTTAAAGGTAGGGATGGCGTTCATGACGTGACCGAACTTTACAGATAAAATGACAGGTTTAGTAACCGATGGACGGTTTTGTGATGAAACCGAAATCTTTCTTGAGGAATTTACTTCACCTCCCAATTCTGTTAATAACTCTATAAAGTCAGGTTTTGTTTACGTAACTCTTTATGGACGGAAAAAACTAAAATAGTTCTAACCATAGGAGATGTACCTACGTTGAGTAACGTATTAACATGAAACGTAGATGTCTGTGAAGGAAACACATCTGTCCTTGACTGAAGTAGAGCTAAGATTAGGATTCGTCAAGACTCAAATCAACGGAGGATGGTTCAAAAATCTCCGCACAGATACAATTGTATTCTATCTCTATAGAAAAGATAATAGAAGTATTGAGAAACACTTCGTAAACTACTTTACCAAAAAATTTCGAATCAACTGGTACTGTTTCCAGTCAATAAAATAAACATAACACATATCGAGTATATGTTAAGAAACACTCTCTTAAATTGTCAGGTAGTTTTGTTATAAATTATTTTCGTATAAGACTTAAGTACATACATACACATATACGAACCTCACTATGTTGATTACAAATAAAAGGTTGGAGACAAAAGTAGTCACTTCCCTTCAGTTACTAATAAATTTTTACTTTTAACAGATCTATATAGTTACTAAAACATTTGTCCCTTTATTCGGTCTTTGTTTTAATGTATACACTTTGTATTCTTAAGGTGTGTATTCAGAGGGTCTCTTATATAATTGGTTAGTATTAGGGGTATGTAAACAAAAGAGATTTTTATAGATAACATATTCAATTTATAAAAATTTATAATAAGTATATGATCTCGAGTGAGATAGGAATTCACACTATATTTAAGAGTGTCATTAGATATTCTCGATAATAATAGTGGGAAGTAGTTTATGCTATCACTATCAGTAATCCCTACGGGTGTTTATAATATTACGAGGAGAAAGACCCACGTACCATTCAACCCTTGTCTACTTACTAAGAAAGCCAGTTTCTTTACACACACTTTCATCAGAAACAGTAAAAGTGCTTTTTTTTTTCAAAATTCACGAGTACACACTAATAGTTACAGGGAAAGGGTAACGGAACTACTCGTAGAATAGAATAGTTCTACCACAAAAGTAGTTGGATTCAGGGTCTCTGATGGTCTTCACTTCTGGGGGACTTCTCGTTGAACTTATACATCTTACCAACAATTTTTTGTAAAACAACAACTAAATGACTCTAAAACCTGAAACAACGACGTCGTATTGGATCGAGAAGGACTGACTATTGACTAACGATGAACATTGAATGACAACAAATCAGACCTTGTGTTTGTAGATTAAAAAAACCTTCCTTCTTTTTCCTCCCTTTTTACGGAAATACGACTACGACCCAGAAGAGTGGAAAGGAATAAAGTAAAAGACAGAAGGATAGTATTTAGAACTCGGGATTTTACCTTAAGAAAATCTGATAGTCCGTCTTCACCTCTATGTCTTCGAATACCTACCTTCAAACAAATACCTATGTCTTCGATTTGTACCTTCGAAAGGTAAATCCTGAGTTATCTTTATCGAACAAACGATATAACCCTTATACCACCCTTTTTTTACGACTGAATCTTATAGTTTATAGAAAAGAAAGAATGACATTCAAAACTTTATAATCGACCTTAGTACACTTTAATAGTAAATATACGCAGTCTTACGAATTTATTACTATTTTATGGAAGTTCTACCAGTGGAGACTCGGGAAGTATATTACCATTTTTCTATCGATTAAAGTATTCTACGTGAAAACTCAGTGTATCAGACTTTTCGACTGAGTTTTAGGAGAATGATTATAATAAAGGTGTTCGAAGAAATGAAGAAATTATAATTACAGAGGTTTCTACGGATAATAGAGTGAAATAACAGTGTTGTTGAGACAGTGGATTCATCCGATTCTTAATTAAAGATGATGATATAAAATATATCATAATAGATAAAATACATATTATTACATATAGGTAATTAGGGTTTGAGGATTAACTAGGAGGATGGGAAATGGGAAACCATTGGTATTTAAACAAAGGATACAGTAAACCAGTAAAAACAAAGTATATAACTACATTCAATTAAACATAGTAAAATCTAAGGTATATATTCAGTATAGTATACTATAGACAGAAACTAAGTGAAGTGAATCATACTATTAAAGATCCAGGTAAGAATAACGACGTTTACTATAATAAAGTAAGAAAAAATACCAATTCCACCGTGTCACCATTTCTTAGACGGACGGTTACGTCCTCTACGTTCTCTGTTCTTTACTCTCAAGTTAAAGACCCAACCTTTCTAGTCGACCTCATCTTTACCCGTTGAGTGAGGTCATAAGAACGGACCTTTTAAGGTACGTGTCTCCTTGGACCGTCGATGTTAGGTACCCAACGTTTCTTAACCGGTGTTGACTCGTGTATGTGGTATGGTATATTGGATTAAAAAAAGTACACATAAAAAAATCTCGGGAATGGAAAATGTCCTTATATAAGTTTGTGAAGTGTCTACATTGTTACCCACTCTAAATATAGTTTTATAATACTCTCTTCCCTTTCATCTATACCCATATCTACTTTTTTTAACCGGTATACCAACTTTCTATGTTCTCCTAACGAATACAAAAGGATAGTTAAAAACACATACTGACACTATTGTTTCAGAGAATTACACATATGTTTAAACAATTTTACTAAAATAAGAATAAGAAATATAGTCTTATTTTAATGTTCAGGTTCAAATCGAAATCACCAAGTCAAATCAAGTCAGCGAGTCCGCACAGACTGAGAAACACTGGGGTACTTAGCGTCGTGCGGTCCGGAGGGACAGGTAGTGGTTGAGGGCCTCAAGTGAGTCTGAGTACAGGTAGCTCAGTCACTACGGTAGGTCGGTAGAGTAGGAGACAGCAGGGGAAGAGGAGGACGGGGGTTAGGGAGGGTCGTAGTCTCAGAAAAGGTTGCTCACCATCGTTAGTTGTTTATACGATTGTATTATGATGTCATTAAAAACTGGAGACAAGAATGAAAAAAAAAATAGAAGGAGTCGGACAGATCTAATATAGAGATTAAGGATAATCGAAAGATTGTCGTCTAGTAAAATTATCTTGTAAGACAGGGGACACCTTAATCCTCTTTATTTTTTAAAATTGTTGAAAACGACACTAACAAGTCAGCAAATCAGTACAGACTGACAAACACTGGGGCACCTGACGTCGTACGGTCCGAAGGGACAGGAAGTAATAGAGGGGTTCGAACGAGTCTAAGACCAGGTAACTCAACCACTACGGTAGGTTGGTAGAGTAGGAGACAACAGGGGAAGAGGAGGACGGAAGTCAGAAAGGGTCGTAGTCCCAGAAAAGATTACTCAGCCGAGAAGGGTAGTCCTCCGGTTTCATAACCTCAAAGTCGAAGTCGTAGTCAGGAAAGTTACTTTTAAGTTCTAACTAAAGGAAATCCTAACTGACCAAACTGAAGGAACGTCAGGTTCCTTGAGAGTTCTCAGAAGAGGTTGTGGTGTCAAGTTTTCGTAGTTAAGAAACCACGAGTCGGAAAAAATGACAGGTTGGGAGTGTAGGTATATACTGATAACCTTTTTGGTATCGAAACTGGTCTACCCGGAAACATCCGTTTCATTACAGACACGAAAAATTATGTGACAGATCCAAACAGTATCGAAAAGAAGGTTCCTCTTCCACACAAAATTAAAACACCGACGTCAGTGGTAGACGTCACTAAAACCTCTGTTTCTTTTATTTCAGACAGTGACAAAGGTAACAAAGGGGTAGATAAACGGAACTTCACTATCCTAAACTACGGTACTAGAATCAAAAAACATACAACTTAAAATTCCGTTGAAAAAGTGACAGGAGAAAGTGGAAGTAGTTTTCCAAGAAATCAAGGAGAAACGAAAGACCACAGTAGACGTATAGACTTCAATAACTATAAAGAGGGTCGTTAGAACTAAGGTCGAACACGAAGTAGGTCGTGTCGCAAAGAGTACTACATGAGACGTATATTCAATTTATTCGTCCCACTGTTATATGTCGGAACTACATGGGGAAAAGGATAAACCTTGGTCAAACAACAAGGTACAGGCCAAGATGGATAACGAAGAACTGGACTTATGTCCAAAGAGTTCTCCGTCCAATTCACCAGACCATCGGGGTAGAGAAAGTCTTAAAAAGGTGTCAAACAACACTAGGTGTGTCAGTTTCCGAAATCGTATCAGTTACTTCGTCTTCATCTACAAAAAGACCTTAAGAAAACGAAAGAGTCAATAGGTTACCTACAACCGTTAAACTAGAGACCAAGGAGACGGAAAGATTTAGGTCAAACTTGTAGACCTTCAAGATCCGAGTACATGACAACTTCGGATCGAACCTCTTAAATCTATCCAAATTTGAACCTCATTTTAATAATAAATGTTTAACATCTTGTCATAAATCATCTGTTACAACCTGAAAGAGTGAGTAAATAAACTGACTATAGGACCGTGTCTCAGACTGGGTATTATCCATCAGTTGTTCATAATCGACTTATTTACTTTCACTTTCACAATCGACGAGTCAACACAGACTAAAAAAACGTTGGAGTACCGACATCAGGTGGTCCGAGGAGACAGGTACCCTAAGAGGTCCGTTCTTACGATCTCACCCATCGATAAGGTAGGAGGTCCCCTAGACGGATTGGGTCTCTAGCTTGGGTCCAGAGGACGTAACGTCCGTCTAAGAAACGGTTGACTCGGTGGTCCCTTCGGGTGTATTTACTTATTCACTAATTTAATTATTACTACTGACACAATTTTTTATTTTAACTTAGATCAGAAAGAACAACACTTTTAGTTTGATATCGTTTTCATGCAAAACAGTTTATTAATGTAACGGTTTCCTTAAGCTGATGGATCAATTCTAAGGTTGGGATATAAACAAAATCCGACGTAAAAGTAGCATTCGCTAAGATTCCGCATCTAAACGGACTTCCTCCAAAAGACCTTTAATATAGTCTCTTTTTGTGGAGACTTCCATTCCCTTCGTCTCGACCCGTTTTCCTCTTTATCTTGACACTCTGTCAACACCGTCTACAAAGTCGGTTAAGATGAACCTTAAAACAAAAAGACAAACAAATGAATTAAAAGATTTTAATAATGGTACGGTCATCGATACTTCACCATAGAGTAACACCAAAACTAAACGTAGAGAGATTACACATTACTACTAATAAAAAATAAACACATAAAGGAAATCTCTTTGGGGACAATACCCCTCCCTCCACCCTCCCCCCAAGTACAAACCCTTGCGTACATTCTTAATTTCTAAAATTTTAAATTTTTTTTTATTTAATTTTTTTTATTTATTTCAATATAATATTACTGTTTTTTTATTTTTTTTATTTTATAAAAAATTTTCTATTTTTTTTTTTTTTTCTTTCTTTGGGGAAGAACGGTTAGGGAAAGACTAGGTACATAGGAGTGATATGGATGGATCAATGAATCCAGAGGTCAAAGAAGTAGCGAACACTGAGGTGACGTGGAGTGTACAGTTATGTAGTAAAATAACACTTTACAATAAAAGTGTTATTCAAAACATGTGTGAGTTAAAGTCCGACGATTCGTACTAATCTCTTTCGTTCTCTGAGGTAAATAACATAAACACAGTTTAGGTACATTAAATTGGAGTCGGATCATAAGTCACTACGAAACTTTAGGAAAAATGGTGGGTCCATTATATCCAATAAACCTTCTCTACTCACTTAAATAGGGAAGAAAGGACTTAACTTTAATAAAAACGAGTATAGTTTACCACGGACTAAAATTCAAGATACCCTTTTATTAATATAGAATCTGTATGACCAGAGGGAAATTTTTAATAGCGTTAGAGAACCTGGATCTTCCAAGAATTACTTATAAACAATTATTTACTTTCTTATTTATGACCTATTCTCTTCATGGTTCGTACTTTTAAGAATATGACTTTCTAATTTGACGTATCTTTTCTAGTGTGTAAGTATTTATACTAAGATGTCGAACACACAGGGTGTATCTTTAGAAGACTTCTTGTATTTTATAGAGTATCGTGTCAACAAGACTCTCTCCCCTTTTTCAGTTCAACTCGTGTGTGTCATTTTCGTTTATTTGTCACTTTATAGTACATATACTTATATACGACTCACACCATCACATACATATACACACAATTCAACATCCCTCTTCCCATCTTTTTAATGCTAATATAGTAATTAATCTTTATAATAAGTTATCTAAGAGTCTAATCTTCGTCCTTTCCTTCGTCGATTCCCCCTTGTTTTAAAAATTTAAGGATTTTATAACCTTTGTCCATGTTTAGTATTTTCAAGTCACTGTCGGTTGTCTCACTTCTTGTCCAAATCTTTGATTTTCCAATATCTTCTCTACCCTTTATTAGTATCAAATACTTACGATCCTTACTTCGTAAAAACACTTTCTTTTCATCTTAAAACTGTTACGCCAGTTGTGAAAGAGAAGTGAAAGATTGTAACTAGACTTCGTTTCCCTGGTCCCCTGTCTTTAAACAATATCCTTCAACAATCTCGACCCCTATCTCCTTTCCTTGGATCACTTTTCAGTTCTTCTACGCTCTACAACCCCACGGTTCTTTCTCTACTAACCTCAGCGGTGACCTCCACTCTCTAATGGATACATTGACACCAAGTCTCGTGAGATGAGGGGACTTAAGGTCCGGTCAAACTCTCAGGTGAACAATGTCCGTTGACCAAACCTAAACAATCCCCCCCTAACAAATAAAAACTGGCGGTAATTTAGTCGGTAAGTTATAAAATTAAATAAAAACGGGGGTCCGTTCTCACAACGAATCCCCTTTACCACACTTCGATTGACTACTCTTCTTTGTCGACTTTCATAAGTAAAAGGGAAAAAGATAAAACTTTATCTTTACCTTTCACTCACTTTCAGTGAGTCAGCACGGGGTGAGAAACGTTGGGGTACTTGGTATATCAGGTACCTTAAGAGGTCCGGTCTTATGACCTCACCTATCGGAAAGGGAAGAGGTCCCGTAGAAGGGTTGGGTCCCTAACTTGGGTCCAGAGGGTGTAACGTCCACCTAAGAAATGGTCGACTCGGTGTTCCCTTCGGGTATCTTTACCTTCTATTTATAGTAAGTATAATTCTCAAAACATTCAACCTTTGTCCGAAGGACACCGAGTACCCCGTCTCCTCAACGTTTCTTTCGTTAAGTTAACTTTACCGTAACGGTTTAGTATTTTTTAAGTGTTTAACGAGAGTCAACCCGACGACTCAACTAGACACCAGAGGTAAAGGTCCGTCCTTCTACTCAGGACAGGAACCGTGTTATCTTATTGGGAGAACCTTTGTGACGTAAGTCACGTAAGAAAATTACCTTGCAACCGTCAAACATGTAGATCTCCCGTGATTACTTACCTACCTGTGCCTACTCTTTTGATCTCCCAACTCCGAATTTTGTCTTGTAAAGAACTTTGTAAAGTTGGGCGAGAGTGTACCCTCTTTCTCTAAAATGAGTCACGACGTCCTCTCCTACGACCTATAAAGTAAACTGAAATTTTTAGTATCATACAGGGATAAAATTATGATACATGGAGACAGGTACCTTAAAAAGTCCGTCCTTATGACCTCGTCTAACGGAGGAGGTCCCCTAGAAGGGTCGTTCCCTAGTTAGGTTCAGAGAAAATAGTCTGGACGTTACCGTCCGTCTAAGAAATGGTGAACGTGGTGGGCCCTTCGGGTTCTCCCAGTCATAGTGAGGAAATAGACTCGGACCAATCTAAAGACGAGACCACAAAGTCGAGACTATCTAACTAATAGACATAAACGAACGGACAGAGGGGTCGAACCCCTAGTCACCAGATAGGAAGTTGAAGTGAAGGAAGATTCTTCTCAAAAACCGTAGAGTGGTACAAATCTAAAAATGAACAATTACACCTTACCGTTAGAGATTCGAAGAACGCACTCTTTGACCTTTGGTCTTCAGGAACCTGAAGTAAAAGACTTCAAGATTACGATACGAAGTTCAAATTACTAAAAAAAGAGGACGTCAAATATTAGACATCTCTACAGTAATAAATTTTATAACGTAAAATAGAGATTTAAAAGTAGACGAAGAGCACACATAGAAGGTAACAAGAGGAGTAATACCAACACGAAAGAAAAAATTAGGAACTCGAAAAGATTGGAGGAACAAACTATTATGGTCACAGAGACGGTAAAACGAAGAGAAAGTTACTCTCAAAAAAAAAAGGTCCAACATCCAGTGTAAAAAGATGAAACGGACGGAAAAAACGAGTCTACGACCTGTAATACTTAAAATGTAACAACTCACAATCTATAAAAAAAGAGAAATTTCTTATAATATGAAGGTCATCTGTCAATGAATGTAAGTCAAATGAGGAAAGGTCCATGTAAAATTACGTAACTATCACACCTAGATCTGATCGGATATGAGATCTTTAATTTACCGTCGTACAAAAATTATTCGTACAAGGAGATAGATCGATCTTTTTACCTTAACATAACCTCAATTCTCATTCCCGAGACCTTTGTCGGATGACAACAAATCAACGAGTCACCACAGACTGAGAAACTGTCTCAGTCGGACACCGGGAGGTCCGAGGAGACAGGTACCCTAAAGGGTCCGTTCTTATGACCTCATCCAACGGTACTGGAGGAGGTTCGCTAGAAGGGTTGGGTCCCTAGCTAGAACGTAGAGGACAAACTGTCTGTCTAAGAGATGGCGACTCGGTGGACTTTCCGGGTCTTTATCGGATCTGACAGGTAAGTGTAACACTCATATGGATAATGAACTTCCATCACAACCCGTTTGTAAATTTGAAAAGTACGAAGTTAAAAGAAAAGACAATTTACTTTTATTATTATCATATAAGGAGTATCGTATCAACACTCTTAATTTACATAAAACTTACACTTCGTAAATCTTATATTGATGGAACATCGTTAATGATACCTTCATAATCGTTGGTAATAATGACTAAACGAGAGAAAAAGAATTAAAACAAAATACTGTTCACATACGGACTCGACCATATAAAGTCTCTTTCAAATCAAGATCTCTTACTTATTCTTTAAAACGAGTAGATCTTTGACATCCTTTACGATGAGCTGTTTGAACCAGACTTAGAGACCTCTTCTTTGAACCATTCAACTTCTAATTGAAATCTAAAATAAAACAGGAAGAAGTCTGGACTCCTAATGACTACGTCACATCTAAATAGACCTCATTTAACGATTTAATTCAGATATAGATTGATCATACAGAAGTTATTGTTTCTGCACCAGGATAGGTCTCTTCTCCAAGGACGAGAAGGACTCTCGTTTAAGACATCGAGAAAGTTATTCCTAAAACATGTAGTTATTTCATCCAGTAAAGAAAAACAAGAGACAGTGTCTTTCTTGACCTATTCAATAGGATCCGAAACTTGTTTAAACACTTACACCCAAAGGCTTAGTATGAGTCCCTTGGACTCTTAAAATTTGAACGTCGTGATACTTTTTCGTAAACCAGGTTTCTGAGAGTGAATTGTTTCCTCCTTTAACGTTATCTTTAAATTTAATATTATGTACGAAAGCCACCTTTACGTCCTGGAAATAGTCTCAAGTGATCTGAGAGTTAGATTAGTGGAAAGGAAAGATAAAAGAGATGGATTTTGAAGTCTTAAACTTCGGAACTTACTCCCCGTTATCTGTTTGTACATTTCCTTCTTTTTAGAGAAAAAGTTCACGGAAAGGAGAGGGAACCTGTTGAAAAGAGGGATGAGTCGTGTCGAACGTGAATGACAGGATACCCGTGACCATAAAAGTGTAACTAAGTGGGGATCTTTCTCTCGGATCCTTTGTTTAAGTAGGATTTATTCTTCCCACACACACACACACACACACACACCACACACACACACTCGACGAGTCAGTACAGGTTGAGAAATTTCGGGTACCTGACATCGGGTGGTACGAGGGGACAGGTACCTTAAGAGGTCGGTTCTTATGACCTCACCCAACGGTGAGAGAAGAGGTCCCCTAGAAGAGTTCGGTCCAGAGGGTATAACACCCACCTAAGAAATGGTAGACTCGGTGGTCCCTTCCGTATTTATTCTTCCTCGGAGGTGGGTTTCCATATTGTTAGGTTTCTCTATTGGAATTTTGTGACTTCAAACTGTGACTCAATTGATCCATTTATCAAAAAGTTTCCAACCTGAGAGAGGTTCGGGGTCATATTTAATGTTGTTTCTCTGATAGATTTGGATCAGATGTCAACTCCTTAATGACAAGAGAACGTTAGAGACACTCCGACAGGTGAAAACTTTCGACGGTAGTGTCAAGACTATCGGGACCGTAGTATTGGTCCGATGTGTGTAGGTATTCATCGTCCTACTTTGTCTAAGAGAGGAGTCCATAGGAGTTAGGGAAGGATTTCTTTACGAAAACTGTAGGTGAACCCTTTTAATGTGACTGTCACGGTTTAAGACTTAACGATTACTCTTCTCGCTCGAAGGGGTCTCCGGGTCCCCATTTTTTAGGTGGACGGTCAGGTCCCCTACGTCCAAGATAGGGACCTAGACCTTATAGGAGACCTTTTCCTTTACCGTTGGGTGACGTCATAAGAACGGGCCTCTTAAGGTCCCTGTCTCCTCGGACCACCCGACGTCAGGTACCCCAGGGTTTTCTCAGTCTGTACTAATCGCTGATTGTTGTTGCTCTCTTATCACCCATTCCGTGTTTCTTCTCGAACCGAAGTAATGGGTTGAAGATTTTCACCTTTCAGTTTCTCCCTTCCCTGGGTCTAAACGTCCATTATAAAGTTATATGGGTAGACTCGAGACGAGACCTAGTATCCCTAGATCTAATTGTTAGATCGGTGTCTACAGAGGACCGTAACCCAGGGATCCTTTCTTTTTAGGTAAGTTTAGGAAAGGTTCTTTTCCTTTTATAAAGAAACTGATACAAAGAATCTCCTATAATAAATTGGAACTACTGACAGAGTACGGAATTTTCGATGACGGTAAGAGGTTTCAAATTTCAAATAATGAATTATTTTTAATATCGTATCAAAGGGGTCTTTAATAGTCTTTCAGGGTTTATTAGGTCTCATTAAATTTGAGGAGTACTGAAGACCTAAAATGTTCTATATTGACATTAGTTGTATTAACGAATCCTAAGAACAGGTTTTTCAAATTTAAATTTCGAATAAAATTACTTCCGTGATAAAGGGGGTACTTTGAATTGACATTAATGAGAATTATAACATAAACTAAAATTCTCAAAGTAAAGCAAGTTTCAAATACACATTTTCTTATTATTAGTGTACTTCAAAATCAAAATTATTTACGTAAAATTTTGGTGAATTTTTAACGTTTTTATGAACCCCTTTTTTAACAGGGAAGGACTCTCATCCCTGTTAAAGTAACGGTCTGTAGCTAAAGATGATTGATGGAAGAACACCTTAGGGTTTCAATGTCACAAAACCTCTTTGGAGTTTGAAACTTCTTTCGACAGTTTCAAAATAAATACATAAAAATAATTAAATGTTTGTCTATATAGTTACTGTTTTACATAATAAAATTAAGTCATTGAGAATCGTAAATAATTCAAGAGAAAGAGTGGAACCAATGAATAAAAGTAACCACCGTAAAAAAAAGACGTCCTCTTAGGATTATAACATATAATCCAACTACGTTATAAAAAGATTCATCAAGAAGTATGTAAGTTAATAATATGATCGGAACACTATATTTGTTTCATTCCAGTGATAGGAATAAGACAATTACTTTTACCTTTTCTTTTGACTGAACGTTTCTTCTATTTTCTGAACAGGTTTCTGTTCCAATCTCCGTACAATTTGTGACACTAAACTTTCATCACTACGTCTGAAGGGACCACCAGGTCACCGATTCTGAGGTACGAAGGACACGTTACCTGGACCCAAGGTAGGGATCAGTCCCTTGATCTCGGGTGTGCGGTGTTGATTCTGGATCGTGTCGGTTTTATTTATTCATTTATAATTTTGTGTGTGTGTGTGTTTTGTTTTTATCACTGTGTACAGTTTTAAACAATCACTGTATTTACGAATGAAGAAGGATAAAAGTGTTGTGTAGGTATCTCTTTCGGGTTATATACCGATGAGGTGAAGGTTTTAAATAAGAGTCAGTGAGACTGAGAGGAAAGTGAAAGACATTCTTTTACCCATGGACTCTCACTCGTACATTTGTACGGTAGCCTGACTTAGTTTTTATTTACTTTTTGTATTTCTCTGTAGGGACGGGGGAAGGGGTCACGGGTGGTGACCCGTTTTTTTTTTTGTTTTGTTTTGTTGTTGTTGTCCGAACATTCGTGGGTCGATACCAGTGTCTCGACAAACTAACGAATTCGGACCACCGACCTGTTATCCTGGTCTTTCTTACCGACGAAGGAAGGAAGGACAACTCACAAGACGGACTCACTCGTATAAGTTATCGTGAAACGAAGTGTCGTTGTGATCCGAGATCGTACTCCCTTTTAGTTGTTTCTCGGTAAGATCCTGTAAAGGTTGGGGTGGATTTGGTTCGGAGGCTCGATATCTTGGTACCCCCTCCCTCCACCGGTCTAAGTCCGGGAGGACCCCCGTACGCGTGTTTTCGTGCATTTACGTCCAATAACAAATATACCTCCCGGTGGCGAAAGTGAGGAGGTACGCAGACATTAACGGGTTACCTTAACAACAGTACAAAGTGAAAGATTAGATGTTAAGAGACCTTACAAAGTTTTGAAAGAAGTAACATCGTTGTTTCTGTTTTGACTATACCTGTCGACACCACTACCCTTGAGAGTTTAGTGGAATTTACGAGAAGGATTCGGTAGGAAGGGAGAGATGGGGTTATCTCTAAGTTACACATATTTGTGGATGTATCTACTATTAAACCGATTAAACCGTCAATTCTTCCCCTTGGTCTTTTCCACACTTTCTGTCTATAATTTACAGATTATAATCTGTCAAGACAAAATTCATTTGGACTTAAAGACTCAATTTTAACTTTATTAGAACATAAGAGATATCTTCATACATATATACCTCACATGTTAAAGTTAACAGAAATTTTAATGGACGTAAATATGTTGTCTTTAATTATAACTACTAAACGAAGTATGTCAAAGTCTAGATATGTACGGTTCTTTATCTGAGACGGTTGTTGGATTTACTAGAGTGTGTTCCTAAGAGGGGGTCTCGGAGGTTTATTCCTATGTCGAGTCCTCTATTAGAACTGAAACAGAACACTTTGGGATTAGTTTCTGGTTCGGTTTGGGTGGGACTAGACATAAATGAATTGACACGCTGTTATTTACCTAAAACAAAGTTCGGTTCGACCACCAGTAAATAGTCCCATTGTCATTTTTTGTTATTTTATAGTAAATCATATGGAAGATTTAGGTGGGTTCAACAGTGTTTACCGTTCTAAAGTCACCAAAAGTACCGACTCATTATCAGGTAACATACATATGTGATGTATAACAAAGAAGTAAGAAGACAACTACCTGTGAATCCAACGAAGGAATAGACCCGATAACATTTATTATGAAGTCACTTGTACGACGACGACGATTCAACGAAGTCAACACAGGCTGAAACACGCTGGGGTATCTGCCGACGAGTGGTCCGAAGGGTCAGGGACCCCAAGAGGTCCGTTCTTGTGACCTCACCCAACGGTAACGGAAGAGGTTACGTACTTTCACTTTTCACTTTCACTTCAGCGAGTCAGCACAGGCTGAGAAGCACTGGGGTGCTTGACGTCGGATGGTCCGAGGAGACGGGTACCCTAAGAGGTCCGTTCTCATGACCTCACCCCACGGTAACGGAAGAGGATTGATGATCCAGATCTGTTCCAATATTGGTTGGATCTGTTGTATAATTTTTCGTCTCTGTAATGAAACAGTTATGTCCAGACAGATCAGTTCCGATACCAAAAAGGTCACCAGTGCATACCTACACTCTCAACCTGATATTTCTTTCGACCCGCGTCTTCTTAACTACGAAAACTTGACACCACAACCTCTTCTGAGAACTCTCAGGGAACCTGACGTTCCTGTAGGGAAAATTCTTCAACGATAATAGTATCAGGAAGGTATCTACTTCCTTGTCGTCGAGTCTTTCCAATGTACAAAATTGTTTGAGTGTGTCGACTTTACACTCGGTTACGTTGAACCGATGTCTCAGGGTCCTAAAAATAAAAATCGTCGCATTTTATAATAAAATAGAACTCTCTTAAAGTCTGTATCTATTCTCAACGTTCATGTCTTGTTTCTGGAAGAAAAAGGACTTGGTAAACTCTAATTCCTCGACTAGACTACCGGGTAGTGCTGACTTATGAATCCAAACATAAAGTATGTTTATTCCTGTAAATATATTTGTGTTATAACAAATCAACGGGTCAGTACAGGTTGAGAAACGCTGGGATACCCGACGTCGTGAGGTCCGGAGAGACAGGGAGTAGTAGAGGACCTCAAACGAGCTCAAGTACAGGTAACGCAACTACTACGGTATGTCGGTAGAGTAGGAGTCTACGGGAGAAGAGGAGGACGAAGAGTTAGAAAGAGTCGTAGTCCCTAAAAAGGTTACTCAGTCGACAAGCTTAGCCTACTGGTTTAATAACCTCGAAGTCCGAACTATGTAATGGTAGATTAGGAGTCTAAGAGCAGTTGCAAATGGTCAACTAGGTTATTATAAGAAATACTCTTTACCTAGGTTAAGTCTCAGTGTGTAAAGTAAATCTACGGTACAGACAAATTAGAATACGTATGATCTGGTCAACACGTTAGAAACAAATGAAAAGTTCTGAAAACTTTTAGGATTCCGTGAATAAAACATTTTATAGGGAGATAAAGACAAAAAGGCTAAAAGGAGAACTAATCAATACGGAGAACTGTCCGTATAGTATCTTCATTAAGACACGACAGAAGTAACGTTACATAGTTCTCTCTTGTGTCTCTGCAAGTGAAATTAGAGAACTAATTAATTCCACTACGGGTCGTCGAGAAGGGTGATACTTTGATACAAACGAGGAAATGTTAATTTTCTTAAAAACACCCCCTCCAAAAAACATCGATACTTTATAGGATAAGGAGTTATTTGAAGGTCGAATAAGTAAATAATTAAATATAGTCACGGTAGAATATCTAAAATGAAATAAGCTACTAAATATCAGGTAAGTATAGTAATAAATAAACATAGAAATATAAAACCGGTCACCCTCGGTGAATGTGACCGACGACACAGGAAAACTGTACAATTGTTGCCGGGATATTTGTCAGTAAAGAAGTTTCAAGAAACCAAGGAAGCAGATCTCTTACTATAAAATTCAGGTCAAAACCTACTATCCACAAGAGTAACGATAACTCCACTAAGAAGAGTCGGGTAAAGTGTCGTGATCCCTTATATATACACACAGTTTAAACCTTTTGAGTCGTCACCGGTGTCCTGACCTTTTCCAGTCAAAAGTAAGGTTAGGGTTTCTTTCCGTTACGGTTTCTTAAGAGTTTGATGGCGTGTTAACGTGAGTAGAGTGTGCGATCATTTCATTCCGAGTTTTAAGAGGTTCGGTCCGAAGTCGTTATGTACTTGGTACTTAAAGGTCTACAAGTTCGACCAAAATCTTTTCCATCTCCTTGGTCTCTAGTATAACGGTTGTAGGCGACCTAGTAGTTTTTTCGTCCTCTCAAGGTCTTTTTGTAGATAAAGACGAAATAACTGATACGGTTTCGGAAACTGACACACCTAGTGTTATTTGACACCTTTTAAGAAGTTCTCTACCCTTATGGTCTGGTGGACTGGACGGAGAGTTCTTTAGACCTACGTCCAGTCCTTCGTTGTCAATCTTGACCTGTACCTTGTTGTCTGACCAAGGTTTATCCTTTTCCTCATACAGTTCCGACATATAACAGTGGGACGAATAAATTGAAGATACGTCTCATGTAGTACTCTTTGCGACCCGAACAACTTCGTGTTCGACCTTAGTTCTAACGACCCTCTTTATAGTTATTGAAGTCTATACGTCTACTGTGGTGGGAATACCGTCTTTCACTTCTTCTCGATTTCTCGGAGAACTACTTTCACTTTCTCCTCTCACTTTTTCAACCGAATTTCGAGTTGTAAATCTTTTGATTCTAGTACCGTAGACCAGGGTAGTGAAGTACCGTTTTTCTACACCTTTGTCACCTTTGTCACCGACTGAAATAAAAAGACCCGAGGTTTTAGTAACATCTACAACTAACGTCGGTACTTTAATTTTCTGCGAATGAGGAACCTTCCTTTCAATACTGGTTGGATCTGTTGTATAACTTTTCGTCTCTGTAATGAAACAGTTATGTCCAGACAGATCAGTTCCGATATCAAAAGGCTCACCAGTCCATACCTACACTCTCAACCTGATATTTCTTTCGACTCACGTCTTCTTAACTACGAAAACTTGACCACAACCTCTTCTGAGAACTCTCAGGGAACCTAACGTTCCTCTAGGTTGGTCAGGTAAGATTTCCTCTAGTCAGGACCCACAAGTAACCTTCCTGACTACAACTTCGACTTTGCGGTTATGAAACCGGTAGACTACGCTTTTCGACTGAGTAACCTTTTCTGGGACTACGACCCTTTCTAACTCCCGTCCTCCTTTTCCCCTACTGTCTCCTACTCTACCAACCTACCGTAGTGACTGAGTTACCTACACTCAAACCCACTTGAGGCTCTCAACCACTACCTGTCCCTCCGGACCGTACGACGCCAAGTACCCCAGTGTTTCTCAGTTTGTACTGACTCGCTGACTTGACTTGACTATGTATGTGTTACCGTTGAGTCACAAGGTTATAAGAACGACCTTTTATAGTACTCGTCTCCTCGGACCACCCGATGTCAGGTACTGCAGTGTTCTCAGGTTGTATTGACTCCAGCGTGTGTGTGATGTATGTGTAATTGTAGAAAAAATATAGATAAAGAGATGTAATTTTAAATACTCAATTATGGTTACGGGACATAATATTAAGTTTTAGTCTTAAGAGACATTAAAAGAAGAGGAATAAAGATTGAAAGAATAATTTTCATTTTGAGATAGAGTGTAATAGGTACATAAATATGTAAACTAGTTAGAGTGTCTTACGTTAATTTAAGGGGAGTGGTGATGTTGGAGGGAGGGTAATCATAGTCGTATATTGAGAGGAGAGGCACTGTGGGGGGTTAGATCCTCGGGAGAACCAAACAAAGTCGAGGTTTCTGGGGCAGTCAAAAAGGTGTACCTGTTAAAGTAGTGGAACGAATCTGAGAGACGTAATGGGGTTCGACTAGTTAAGGGAGGATGGTGGTCGTGATACTTTCCAATAGTAATGGGAAGAACCCGATACGTTCGACTGGTCGTCCGGGACGTACTTATGGAAGGGACCCGTGACTGTGGATAGTCTGGTGGGGTGAGCACTTGGAAGTAGTGTACGAACTCGCCCCACCATAAATATACAATAAAAACAGGAGGTTGTCTACGACGGCCACCACTGTTCTCAAGAGTAAAAGGAATACTTCTTTAGTCTCCACCACACACTTAGTAATATTAAAGTTTCGGTGAAAGAAGAGTAAGTGACTTTGTGGACCGGGTCTGGATGGACACCAAAATTCCGTCAAAAGGAAATATAGAAGGAGACAAGGAAGGTGTAGTGTGTAATCTCGTACATTCTAGTAGGATTTTCGTACTCCTATGTTCGTTCGACTTATAACAATAAAAAAAAAACGAAATGGTCTGTATGTGTTTGGTATGACTTATATACAGACAATTGAGACCAGAGGTTAGTGGCTCGAGGGTGTTGAAAACCCGCGAGTAGATTCAAAACCGTCTGATGAATGAGACTATTATAATACACACAGAAATGAGGAAACAAAGTCACGGGCTTTATATGTGTAGAAGGAATGCACCGACAACAACACGCCAGTGATTCAGTACTGACTGAGAAACACTGAGGTGTCTACGTTACCTTACCTCCGTACCGTCCTAGGAGACAGGAGGTGATAGGGGGTCTCAAACGAGTGTAAGGACAGGTAACTCAGCCACTACGACAGATTGGTAAAGTAGGAGACGGTGGGAGAAGAGGAAAACGAAAGTTAGAAAGGGTCGTAGTCCCAGAAAAGGTTACTCAGTCAAGGAGTGTAGTCCACCGGTTTAATAACCTCGAAGTTGTAGTCGTAGTCAGGAAGGTTACTTATAAGTCCCAACTAAAGGAAATCCTATCTGACTTAACTAGAAGAACGTCAGGTTCCCTGAGACTCTCAGAAGAGGTCGTGGTGATAAACTTTTGTACTTAAGTACGATTCCGAAGAAATACCAGACTGAGAGTGTAAGTATGTAATGATGACCTTTTTCATTATCAAAACTGATCTCTCTGGAAACAGTAGTTTCACTATAGAGACGAAAAATTATGTGACAAATCCAAACAGTACCAAAAAGAAGGTTCTTCGTTCACAGAAATTTATAATACCGACGTTAGTGGTAGGGGTCACTAAAATCTCGGGTTCTTCTCCTTTAAACAGCAACGAAGGTGGAAAAGGGGAAGACAAATGGTACTTTACTTCCTTGGTCTACGGTAGGAATGTATTATGGATCGAGTTTTATAAAATTGTTCAAAAATAATTTACTTATTACTCTATTTATTTATTTATCTTACCGGTCAAAGGTTCGGAAAGTTACCTTCTGTCCCAGTTTACGGTCTGGAAACCGAACTAGACTGTCCCTTTTAGATAAAGTCTTATAACGGATATTAGAGTAGGATTTCGTCTGATCCTACTAGTCTATTCTTCGTGTAAAGAAAGACAAAAAGAACTTCTGGCACAAACAGTCCAATTGGTCTCTGAAGTCTGGAGTCGTAATAACAATAAACAACACTTAAGGATATAAAGAACGTATGACAAGTGACTATAACGTTCTACTCAGGTAATTCACACAAGTATCCTACTTCTATTTGTCGTACCCTCTCGTCTCTAATGATTTAATTGTCCGATTTTGAGGTCTCCTTTGCTCATTTAGTCGGTTATTCAAGTCGTGTCAAGTCAACGAGACAGTACAGGCTGAGAAACGCTGGGTACCTGACGTCGTGTGGTCCGAAGACACAGGTAGTGGTTGAGGGTCTCGGACGAGTTTGAGTACAGGTAGTTCAACCACTACGGTAGGTTGGTAGAGTAGGAGACAAAAGGGAAAGAGGAGGACGGAAGTTAGAAAGGATAATAGTCCCAGAAAAGGTTACTCAATCAAGAAGGGTAGTCCACCGGTTTCATAACCTCAAAGTCGAAGTCGTAGTCAGGAAGGTCACTTATTCACAAACGTGGTAAACATCCTTTTATTATTAGGGGAAAACTGTAAAAATTCCGATAAATTCTGGAAAAACGGAAGTGAGTATCGAGTCAACCATTTTTTAGGCGGACGTTACGTCCTCTGGGTCAAACTAAGGACCCAACCCTTCTAGGGGACCTCTTCCCTTTCCGATGGGTGAGGTCCTATGACCGGACCTCTTAAGGTACCTAACATATCAGGGACCGTAGACTTTCTCAGTCTGTACTGACTCGTTGAAGTGAATTCTTGAAAAAACCGTAAAAACAATAAGAGAGAAATCTTAATCGAATTAAACTCTTTATTTTCTTGACTCTACATCTTTCCAGTTCCCGTATGTTTAAGTAACGACTGAATTTTTTTACGTGTCACACTCTCACTTGAAAATAACCCCGTGTTACTTCTAATAACGTACCCTCTGTCGTAAAGTCTATCGAGACTCTTTGATGAGGTTTCTCCATCGTCTTTGTACTACAAACACTAAAACCACTTTTGCCCCTCATCTTCGATATTTCGTGTGTAAAAAACGTCTTCGAATGACGATCAGTTCTCCTCATTAGTTGTACTTCCCTAAATCACGAAGAGACCTATACTCCTCTACGTTCTTAACCCAAGTATTTTAGTCGAGGACTTTTATAGATTGATAGACTTCTGGACAAGACGGTCAAAAAGGACCTCGTGTCTCACGGAGTAAAGATGAGAGGTGGGAATTGAGGAAAGTCGCCCACAACTTCCAGTCGTCGACGTTGTCATGTCCTAGGAACATCACCATCCACGACGACGACGACGACGACGACGACGATTCAGCGAAGTCAACACAGACTGAGACACGCTGGGGTCTCTGCCTTCGGGTGGTCCGAGGGGGCAGGGACCCTAAGAGGTCCGTTCTTGTGACCTCACCCAACGGTAAAGAAAGGGGTCACGTACTTTCACTTTTCACTTTTACTTCAGCGAGTCATCACAGGCTGATCATCGCTGGGGTACCTGACGTCGGATGGTCCGAGGAGGTAGGTACCCTATAAGGCCCGTTCTCATGACCTCACCCCACGGTAACGGAAGAGGTTATCACCATCTACCGTTCGCAGTTAAACTCCTGCTATAGGATGGCAAATAGACTCCCTGAACATGAGGTACGTGTCAAACTTGTGACTAGAGACTAAAGACGAGGAACTGAAGTCTCGAACAGGTAATCGAACACTACAGGACTTACTTACGGGAAAAAAGAGTTCTAGGAAAACGGTAGGGGAAGTCTTTTATAAAATTCCTAACGTAAATTTTAACAAGAACAACTTTTTATACTAAATGAGAGTAGAAGTTTTTCCTAGTGTGTCGTTGGAACTTATCATTGACTAGTCTGTTTCGGTCACTAGAAGATGTGGAAATACTCTTAAAACTCAAACCTATATCGACTACTCTTCGTTACTTTAAAGGGGAACAATCGACCACTTAATTATGAGAAGGCATTACCCAGTATCGACACGGAGGACCGTCCACAAAACCATGGCGAAAATTCAATTAGTTTTCGTTACTCGTCCGAAAGGACTACCGAGTCATTACTTCTCAGGTGGACGGTCACATCCTCAAAAAGCCCAAGTTGGAGACTAGACCCTTCTAGGGTGTATGGTTCCTCGTTGATTCGGGCACACAGCGTTGATAGCTCGGACACGAGATTTCGGGTCTTCGACGTCGCAATCTTCGGTCACGTTACTCTTCGGACACGTGGTGTCGACCTCTCATCGGGGACGAGTCCCGTTGATCTCTTTCCGGGTGAGTCGTTCCTTCTGGGTCGTGTCGGTTTTTATTTATTTATTTTTAATGTATATATATTTTATTATTATTACACGTACAACGATAAATCGAACTGTGTTTCGTCTAGTCTTCATAAAGTAAGTAAATCAGACTGACGTATCACGGGAGTCTTTATCTTACTTTGTGGTCCATACTGATTTAGTCCCGTAATTATAAAGATTTGATACTTCTATAGGCTTTACTAATAAGATTAATTTTACTAAAAGAACCTGTTAAGTAAAGAGTATCAGATAATTATTACCCCTTCTTTTAAACAGGGAAAGAAAGTCATTTTATGAACTGTAAAAAAGAAAGGGAAAAAGGGAACACAGTCCACTCCCATACGAGGAGCCAAGACAGAGTAGCGTTGTTTCTAAACCTCACTATCTGTAATTTCGGGAACCGCGTAGTGTCGAGAACCCAGAACCTGTCTGGCACTATGTCGAGAATCTGTTTAGTTACAATGTCGAGATAAAATAAATCTTTTATCGTTCTCTTAGGTAGGAGCTCCGTACTCCCGTACGGCTGGGTCGTACACCCCCTCTCTCTCGTTCTCTCGAAACCGAGGAGAAAAATATAATAAAAAAAGAACGGGGACCCGGACGCGATACATTTAACCTGATGGGTCCTCACGACAAAAATAATGGACTCCAGGAGTGAGTCCAGGAGCCTGGAAGGAAACTGGAAGGAGCAAAGATAAAAACGAAAAGGGAAGAAACAAAATCGGTGGTGGTAAAACCTGAGGACAAAGGATAAGAGCGATGGATTGTGAACGAATTCCCCGAGCACGAGTCAACGAAGTGGGTCCCGACTGAGAAAGACTGGGGTACCCGACATCGAGTGGTCCGAGGAGAGAGGTACCCTAAAGGGTTTGTTCTTATGACCTCACCCAACGGTAAAGGAAGAGGTTCCGTAGAAGGACTGAGTCCCTAGTTTGGACACAGAGGACACAGATTCCGTAACTTCCGCCTAGGAAACGGGTGACACGGTTGGTCCTTTGGGAACGGATTCGTCATTTAGATAGAGAAAGAACTAAATAAAGACTCCGTGACTATATGAATCCTCCAAAACTTGCAATAATAAGGAACGACGACGACGACGACGATTCAGCGAAGTCAGCACAGGATGAGACACGTTGGGGTGTCTACCGTCGGGTGGTCCGAGGGGGCAGGGACCCTAAGAGGTCCGTTCTTGTGACCTCACCCAACGGTAAAGGAAGAGGTTACGTACTTTTACTATTCACTTTCTCTTCAGCGAGTCAGCGAGAATCGCTGGGGTACCTGACGTCGGATGGTCCGAGGAGACGGGTACCCTAAAAGGTCCGTTCTCATGACCTCACCCCACGATAGCGGAAGAGGGATAATAAGGAATCAATAGTAATATTGTTGTTTTATTAAAGGGATTTAGGTGGAAAGTGAAAACCGATTGCATCAGTAAACTTGTCCCAAAGAGTTTTGGTCATTCCGAAACAATCTTCGAGACATCCTCCGTTAAGTTCCAATTTTAAGTCGGACTGAGAGGTCCGTTTGGTTCGTGGAAATGAGGGTGGGGGTCCGTCGAGACACCAAAGGAGGAGAGGGGAGGGGGTCTCTTCCTTCGAGTAGTCGTAATCGTGTGTTTACGTTTTAGAGGTCGGTCCGAAGAGCGATCCTTATGTTTACTTCCCGTCCATCAACTCCTCGAACCTTTCGACTTTAGTCAGTGTTACTCTTCGCACTTATCTACTCTCTGACTTTCACCCCATTTCACAAATCGAAAACAGTAACTTTCACTGCAGAAATTGAGGAACGGAAGATCTCTGATGGGGAGTAGTTTATTATCTCGAACCGGTAGTTCTCAAGGACCCAATTTTTTTATTATTTTTCCAATAGGTCAAAGGAAAATCTTCCACATTACTATTTTAATCTATAACCAAAGTGACCTCGTATATCTCAGACCCTGTGACTCATTAAACGACCATCCGAAAAATAATTTTTCCTTTTTTTCTCCAGATGTAATCTATTGATCCCGCAAACGGAAAAAGGGGAGTCAGTGACGAAAATCGAGTTACGTTTAACACAAAATAACGTAAATGAAAACCGAATTAAAACTAAACCCTCCACTTAAACCGACCTTCGAACTTAGAGTAAAAAAGTAGTCGAGATGGAATAGATCATTAGTTACCATCACTGACGAGTACCGAGAAATATTGTTAAAACTCTAACCACTGATATTCATTCCGATATGGATCTAACGACTTCGAAACCTATATGGTTTTGGACTTATAGGGTTTTCTTTATTACATCCGTTTCGTTGATCGTTACACGTTTTGTAAGGGTTTAATTTTAGATTTACAGTTTCGTACTACGATGGAGTCATCAATCTTTCTTTTGATGTCTGATTCCCTCTACGGAGTCTTATAAAAAAATTCCGTTGGTTCCCTGTGTCTTCATTTATAAGTTGAATAATTTTGAGTCCCAAGGATGTCGTGACAAAACTTAATCTCGATTTTCCAAAACAATATTAACTCATGTAAAGACTGGTTGTCCGTGTACTTTTCTACGAACTATCGTGATTAATAATCTCTTTAGGTTTAGTTTTGATGTTACTCCATAGTGGAGTGTGGTCAGTCTTACCGGTAAGAATTTTCCCCGGTGTTTATATAAGACCTCTTCCACACCCTGGGAGGTTGACAAGTACCCTTACATTTAAGTAAATCGGTGATACCACTTGTCATACCTCCAAGGAATTTGTTAGATTTTTATCTTGATGGTATACTAGGACTTTAGGGTGACGATCCGTATATCAGGTTCTTTTGACATTACCCTTTCCATGTACATGAGGTTACAAGACGGTCGTGATAAATGTTATTGGTTCTGTACCTTCGTTGGATTCACAGGTAGTTATCCACTTACCGATCTCTTGTACACTTAATACGTGTTACCTTATAATCGGAATTTTTTTCTTACTTTATTATGGTAAACGTCGTTGTACCTACCTGGATCTCTTCTATCATAATTGACTGCACTTAGTCGGTTGTTTTTCTGTTTATAGTAATACTATAGTGAATGTACACCCCAGATTTGTTTTACTTTCTCTGTTTACTTGAAATTTGTCCTCTACTGCGACACTTTCTCGACGTGAGTTATACGGTCGTTTAAACCTTTTGAATCGTCACCGGTGTCCTGACCTTTTCCAGTCAAAAGTAAGGTTAGGGTTTCTTTCCATTACGGTTTCTTACGAGTTTGATAGTGTGTCAACATGAGTAGAGTGTGCGATTATGTGATTACGAGTTTTAAGAGATTCGGTCCGAAGTTGTCATACACTAGACACTTGAAGTTCAACAAGTTTGACCAAAATCTTTTCCTTCTCCTTGGTCTCTAGTTTAATCGTTGTGGGCAACTTAGTAGTTTTTTCGTTCTCTCAAGGTCTTTTTGTAGATAAAGACGAAATAACTGATACGGTTTCAGAAACTGACATACCTAGTGTTGTTTGACACCTTTTAAGAAGTTCTTTACTCTTATGGTCTGGTGGACTGGACGGAGAACTCTTTAGACATACGTCCAGTCCTTCTTTGTCAATCTTGACCTGTACCTTGTTGTCTGACCAAGGTTTGTCCTTTTCCTCATGTAGTTCCGTACATAACAGTGGGACGAATAAATTGAAGATACGTCTCATGTAGTACTCTTTGCAACCCGACCTACTTCGTGTCGACCTTAGTTCTAACCGCCCTCTTTATAGTTATTGGAGTCTATACGTCTACTGTGGTGGGATTACCGTCTTTCACTTCTTCATTTCTCGGAGAACTACTCTCACTTTTCAACCGAATTTCGAGTTGTAAGTCTTTTGTTTCTAGTACCGGAGACCAGGGTAGTGAAGTACCCTTTATCTACCTCTTTGTCACCTTTGTCACAGTCTGAAATAAAAAGACCCGAGGTTTAGTGACGTCTACCACTGACGTCGGTACTTTAATTTTCTGTGAATGAGGAACCTTCTTTTCAATACTGGTTGGATTTGTCGTATAATTTTTCGTCTCTGTAATGAAACGGTTGTTTCCAGGTAGATCAGTTTCGATACCAAAAAGGTCCTCAGCATATACCTATACTCTCAACCTGACATTTCTTTCGACTCGCGGCTTGTTAACTACGAAAACTTGATACCACAACCTCTTTTGAGAACTCTCAGGGAACCTGACGTTCCTCTAGGTTGGTCAGGTAGGATTTCCTTTAGTCAGGACTTATAAGTGACCTTTCTGACTACGAGTTCGACTTTGAGGTTATGAAATCGGTGGACTACACTTCTTGACTGAGTAAACTTTTCTGGGACTACGACCCTTTCTAATTTCCTCCCTCCTCTTCCGCTGCTGTCTCCAACTCTACCAACCTACCGGAGTGACTGAGTTACCTGTACTCAAACTCATATGAGGTACTCAACCACTACCTGTCCCTCCGGACCGCACGACGTCAGGCACTCCATCGTGTCTGTACTGATTCGCTGACTTGACTTGACTATTTTGTCTTTATCTCGATGTCTACATCTTTTGTTTAAATACTAATAGTCACCCATACACCCCCCTCCCTATTTAACCTTCTAACCCTAACTGTATATGTGTGATGACATACATTTTATACCCGAAGGATCCACCGAGTCACCATTTCTTAGACGGACGGACACGTTATCTCCATCTCCCTGTACCCAAGTTAGCGAGCCAGTACTTCTAGGGGACCTCCTTCTTTACCGTTGGGTGAGGTCATAAGAGTGGACTTTTTAGGGTACCTGTCTCCTCGGACCGTCCGATGTCAGGTACCCAAGGTTTCTCGGTCTGTGTTGACTCACTACCTTGTGTCAAGGCAGTCAGGTCAGCGAGTCAGTACGGGGTGGGAAACACTGGGGTACCTACCATCGTGTGGGCTGAAAGGACAGGTAGTGGTTGAGGGCCTCCTCGGATGTGTTTGAGAACAGGTAGAACAGGTACTACGGTGGGTTGTCAGAGTAGGAGACAGCAGGGGATGAGGAGGGTGAAAGTTAGAAAGGGTCGTAGTCCCAGAAAAGTTTACTCAACCAAGAAGTGTAGTCCACCGATTTCAGAACCTCAAAGTCAAAATCGTAGTCAGGAAGGTTACTTGTAAGTTCTGACTAAAGGAAATCCTACCTAACCAACCTAGAGGAACGTCAGGTTCCCTGAGAGTTCTTAAAAGAGGTTGTGGTGTTCAAGTTTTCGTAGTTAAGCAACCGGGAGTCGAAAGAAATATCAGGTTTAGAGTGTAGGTATGTACTGACTTGTGTGTGTCTATATTTTATCTATTGATTATTCCTGGACGATATATCGTGTCCCTTGAGAGGAGTCATGAGACGTTACTAGACACACCCTCTTCTGAGATCTTTTCTCATCTATATATATTCATACTGACTAAGTAAAACAACATATGCACTTTGACTGGGTTGTAACACTCAGTTGATATAGGTTATTTTTTATTTCATTTTGGTTATTTTCTTAAACTTTCACAAGATCATTTACTAAGTCATTACTTATTTTACATACAAGACACATAAAATAGCAGTCTGTTTTAGTAGTGATAAGTGTTAAACTACATATAGGATGAAATTTCTTTGTCTTTGTGTGGGTACATTATGTTTGTGTGGGTATAAAGGTTCTTACTCTACACTTTATGTTTGATGAGAAACTAGACAAAGAACCTATAAAAAGTACAGACTGGTAATTATACCTGTAGACCGTAGGAAAAAATTGACTATGTACGTTACTTTGTGAAAAGGAATGTATTGATACAGTATTATATAAATTGTTAGAATCTTGTTAGTGATAAATCCAACGAACTATCATCGACAACATTTGTACACGTAATCTGTAGAAAACTATGTTTTAAATGCTATAAACAGATTATTAAGGGTTTCTGTCAACAGAAATTAGATAAATGTCATAAACTCATACGTATAAAAATTTATAATAAATATTTTATATATTCTATACATATAAAATATAATAATTATAAAGTGGAATCAAGAGATCTTTCAAACATGGTTAGAAACAAAGGAGTTAATACCCGGACAAAAAAACTATAAGTAAATAACCCGACACAGTCCAGAAGACAACGATGTACAACCTAACAGTTAGAAGGAACGTCGGATACCCTAGAATTGATGTAGTACACTCTAGATCAAGGGACTGGTCCCTAGCTTGGACTCGGGGGACGTAATCTTCGTACCTCAGAATCGGTGACTCGATGGTCCCTTCGGGGTATTAGAACAAAAATTGGTAATAGTCAAAAATTCCACTATTCATTGTAAAAAAAAGGAAAGAAAAGGACAATAACTAAATTTGTAGAAAGTTACAAAGTGAACGTGTTAAAAAAGTTGAAAAAAAACAAACAGGTAAAACATACTAAACCGAGTAGAAAAGAATTTTCTCTAGAGGGAGATATCCATATATCCATATTCATCTATATATTCATCCATCCACTTCTATCTATTTTTTAACAGAAAGTTGAAGTAAATACAGAAACGGTTAAGTTTTTTTGATACATCGGTGGACGGTGATAAAATGTCATTTAAAGGACCAAAATCACAATATTTTTCAGAAAAAAAAATTAACTTTTTTTTCGAGTGTATAGAAGGAAATTAAAAATAAAAGACAAAAGAAAAATTAAATAAGAAAACTGATAAGGAAGGAAAACTTACATGAACATGAATTTCCCCTGTTTGAATGAAAACAGGGGGTCTGTCAATAGTCATGTGAGGTTTAGTAAATAATTTGTTAGTTAGTAAAGGAGAAACTGAAATTTTACAGTGGATACAATATCTTATTCCTAGTCTTATACGGTAGAGGTTTATACGGTAAAATCGTATTCTGAACAAAATTCGACTTTCGTTAGTTTTTTTGTCGTCTGTACCTTTCCCCAGAGACGGGAGGGGGACGGACGGATTTTCGTTCTTTATTTAAGGACAAACACTTCCAAATAGGAGAAAAAGAAGGACATGATCCCTCGTTTTCGTTAGTAATAGTGACCTCTACTTTCTTCCGTGACCCTACCCGGACGTGTTTTTTTAGAATGATTTTATTGGGAGAAAAAGGTAATCAAATGGGACATATAAATGGCAGAGTATTGAATGGTGGGGATCTTCGAGTTTAAAGAAAAATAAGTAGAGTAGTACAGAAGGGTTTAAATAATAGAAAACAATTTTACTATATCTTTGGGGACCTAAATTGACGAAGAAACTCAAAGGGAAGTAAAGAAAAGATCTTTTCGGAAACACGTACATTACCAATTTTACGGTTTTAGTTTATTTTACATTTATAGATAAGAGTATAATTATAAAACGGTCAAATACGGGGAGGACACCAGTTTTCCGATATTATCGGAAAGACTCTTTATATTTCTTCTTACTTCGTACTGCAAACGGGTGTCCTCTGTTAGATCAATCCTTTTAAACAAACCTTCATCGAGGTTATTTTCAAATAGTTTTCACATGATTTGTAGTAATATTATGGTAAAATACTTCGTTTCTAGGTTAGTCATAGATATATGGTCCACGACGTGATCTATAATAAACATCTTCCTGATTACTAGGATTTCTTCGATTGATGAATTAGTTCCCTGAGTCTAGATGTTTCAATTGATACGTTCATTTATTCATTCACAATCAGCGCGGGCTGATAAACACTGGGGTACCTGATGTCGGGCGATCCCAGGAGGCAAGTACTCTAAAGGGTTCGTTCCTATGACCTCACCCAAAGGTAAAGGAAGAGGTCCCTTAGAAGGATTGGGTCCCTAGTTTGGGTCCAGAGGACGTGACGTCCGTCTAAGAATGGTTGATTCGATGTTCCCTTCGGGCAATTGATGTGTTTCTACACTAGATAAGTAGTTGTACTATCAATTTTGCGATAAACACATGAGGTTTTCTTTCAAAATCTACCATTCCTCCAGTCAGTATCCTTACCAATTTAACATCCTGGTTGTATGCCTGGATCCTCTTCTATTATACAATGATCCGTCTCGTCCTCTTCTCCTAGACCCAGGTATTTCTTTCTGTAATTCTTTTACGTCAGACTGTTAAGGGACCCCTAGGTCACCAATCCTGACGCGACAGTGACGACTCCCGGACCAAGTTAGGAACTAACCCGTTGAATTTGGGACGTTCGGGGAACCGTGTCAGTCTTTTTTTATTTATTTATTTTCGTACTCATAGTGATTGTACATTTTGTAACACAAACGAAACTCCCTTGACTTATCACCTTTCTTTATTTGGGTCTTTACATGTAAATTCGGTCTAGTACTTCACAACTTAAAAACTTATCCCATTTTTTCGTAGTTAAAAATTTTGTTGAAGTTATATATAATCGAGGAGACTCACGGGAAATGGAGTAGTATCGTTTTCTCAACTTAAATGAAGCAGTTTAAACCTTAAATGTAAACTCAACCACTCGTTCAAGAACTGTTTACAATTTAAATGAAATCCCCCGGTATCTTTGTCGATAGGAGGTTTTCCGTCTTTCTCCGGACATACTGTCAACTGCCCCTTCTTGATTGTTGTTTTATTTTATGATGCTTGTTTCCTTATCTATCACCAAAGTTGATATTCGGTACTCTCGTTTCCAAGGTTTAACGTCCGTAACTAAACGTTAGTTGGACGAAAAGTAATCTCAATTAAATGAATTATTTCTGGTAAAAATAACTTACTACTAATCATTAATGGAAAAGTTATGAGTCCTCAGATGGGTCAAAATTACCACTTTTACTAGTACTATCATTAAATTGTCCTCGGGTGTAAACTATCTCTTAAAAACATCCTACTTAAAAGAGGACTTTCGAAATCGACAGTTTTTTAGGGGACTCTAGCTATGACAAAAATGAGGTAACCGGGAACTTCTTTGACTTCGAATTTCTCTGTCACATAGAAAGGGTTTCAGTATGTGAATCAACTTTTAGGTCCAGAGTTTTATATGAACTGAAACCTTTGTCTGTTAGAATTACAACGAGCGTAACAACAAAATTTCTCTATTAAGATCGTTCGCTTTCGACTTTGTCCTTGTCCGATTGATCTTTTTCTCTTCTTCGGTTCTCGGACCACGTTATCAGGTCCGTTTTTTACTTGTTTCAGACCGTACCCTGAGATTTGGACTCCTACTTCTTCGACCTCGGTAAACGGTCTAATTAACTGGTCTGAACCTATACGTAACCTACACTTCCTATTCTTTCTCTGTACTCAGTTTCCACTAAACTCTTATGTCGAGTTCACTGATTCACTTTCACTTCAGCGAGTCAGGACAGGCTGAGAAACGCTGGGGTACCTACCATCTGATGGTCCGAGGTGCCAGGTACCCTAAAAGGTCCGTTCTTATGACCTCACCCGACGGTAAAGGAAGAGGTCCCCTAGAAGGGTTGGGTCCCTAACTTGGACCCAGAGGACGTAACGTCTGTCTGCGAAATGGTAGACTCGGTGACTGATGCGTCCAAATTTTGACAGAGGGTCATATCGCGTACGTCCAGTTACTCGTCCAAAATCACCCTGTGAGTCTCCTCACTAATCTTACCTTCAATGTGTAAAACCTTAGTCAAAGTGAAGTTATTATCGATTATAGTACCCCCACCTACTGAAATTGGTGGTTCCACTCTCAGACATCATTCTACTCTATTCTTGTGTCCGATCTTATAACTTTTTTTAGGTTCCATATGGTCCCCAGTTGTGTCTACGACACTCTCAAATCCCTACCGACTTAAAGTAAGACCGATTCCCGCAATCTTTACAGAAGAACCTCCTCCACCCTAAGTGCCACCTTAAATTTCCACGTCCATCTCTCGCATCACCTTCTACCTTTAAGGTCCGACTCTTTTGTCAAACTTATTATCAACTACTTACCGCAAAGTCTTTGAATCTCACATGTACCCTTCCCATTTCAACCCAACCCGTCCCCAACCATCTCGACCTCTCTACTACCCCAGTCAAACATCTCTTATACTTAACCATACCTTCTTAAAACACGTCCTCCCAAAACACTAGTCAAGACTCAAAGTCCTTCTTTCGAAAAACTTCCGAGAGGTACCCTTTATACTCCGAGACTGGAAAAGGTCCGGTCTAGAGGTTTACTGGCGATACAATCCCTTGGTCTCTTTTCACAGAATCCGTAAAAATTCGTGTTTTCCTACACTTACTTACATAAAGAAATAGTATTTGGGATCCTTTAGAAATTGAGTCTGGGGATAGACTGGGTACTTGATTTCTTTCTTTGAGTAATTAGTAGATTAATACTTTATAGACCGAAAATTGAACTTGCTTAAATGGTGACTCAATACTGTCGTAAAGTCATCTTTTTATAGAAAGTAGTAGTGACATTGTATTTCTTACTTTAGAATTTAATATATAATAAATGTCACAACTTTTAAACCTTTAACAAGTTTTCAGACGGTGAGACTTCTTATTTAATGAACACTGAGATATTAATAAAATATGAAGTCTATACTACATAAAAAGTAATATTCATCTATATAATTTAAATTTCTTTAAAAAGACTAAGTCCCTCAATGTATCGAAAGAAGTAAAAGTATAGAATCACTAAATATTTCTTATAAAATTACGATACAAAATAAAACCTTTTTCCTCCTTTTTTACGGGATTCTTAACAACAATAAGGACCTTTAACAAGACAAATAAGTTCCGATAATTCAAAAGAATTTCGTCACATTTTTCCAAAAGGATAATACAAGACGAAGAGTAAAGTATATAGCGTGTATAAAAAAAGTCTTTACGATTATAACTTTACGAAAACTAACACTTAAAGGTCCCCTTATGTCCTTATCATAATGACTTTTTCGTGTGTGTGTGTGCGTTTACTTACTTCTCTTGACCCTTGTTAAGGTTACTGTAAAATTTATTCTTACAAGTTTTCGGAGAGGCAACACGAAACGATAAACATCCTTCTCAATCTTCAAAACGATCGAGTACAGCTGTCGACAAATCTTTTCAAAAGTGTCCTCTACCCTTCCTTTACACGGAAAGAGGACTCCCTTCCCCGTGTCCCCAAGACGACCCGACTGAAATTGGAGTTTGTGGTCTCTACCTTCACCTTTGAATTAGAATACTCTCTCAATTGTCGTCACATGACCTGAATTGTTTGAGAGGGACCTTCCGAACGACGATTTAGACACAAGTCGTTATAAGTATGGACTAAATACGAGACCTAGTCTTCCAGTCCTCTCCAAATTTAAGTAAATAGAATCGGGTTCCTGAACTCGCTCTTATCTTAGGGAGAAGTAGAGGGATTCCTTCGGTGACACGACTTCATCATCATAAAAGAAATAAGAAAAGAAAAAAATTTACCTCCACAGGTGAGAAAGTGACACGATAATACTAAACTTACTCAAAAGGATCATAAAAAAGTTAAAGACCCCTCTTGACTCTATTTCCTCTAAGATACTAACCTCCCCGAAAGGAACACCGAGGTTGTCATTACTTAGACGGACATTATGACCTCTGGGTCGGGATAGGGACCCAGTCCTTCTAGGGGATCTCTTCCCTTACCCATGGGTAAGGTCATAAGAGCGGACTTCTTAAAGTCTCCTCGGACCACCCGATGTTAGGTACCTCAGGGTCTCGGTCCGTGGTAACTCATTGATTGTGAAGCGAAAGTGAAAGAGTTCCCACTCGTAGTGGATGAGTCACCTACACTTAAACTCGTTTGAAGTCCTCTGTTACTTCCTGTCCCTCGGACCGTACGACGTCAGACAGGTACTTCAGAGCTTCTCAGTCTGTACTGAATTACTGGCTTGTTATTTCCCACTCAAAAGAGACCTGTATCTGGACCCATCACTCCCAAATATGGTTGGTTGAACTAGAAAAATTTTTTGTTAAAATAAACAAATAAAAACCGACACGACCCAGAAGTCAAGAGACTCCCGACAGAGATCAACATCACGCGTCAGAAGCGTAACACCACCGAACAGAACAAAGCCGAGTGTCCGATCCCGAACACCCGAAATCGACAACACCACGAGCCTGAATCAACGAGCCTCCGTACACCCTAAAAGTCCCTGGTCCCTAGTTTGGGAACGGAGGACGTAACCGTCCACTTAAGAATAGATGACGTGGTGGTTCCTTCAGGGGTTGAACTGAAAATTGTAAGTACTGTAAAGTATCGTCTTGTTATAATTCTATATTTTAGTCTTTCCGTCAAAAGGATCTGGTGCAAAACTCTATATAAGTACACAAAGAATTTTTTTGTTTTTTATTGAAGACCCGAGTTAGTATAGACTCTTTACTTCTTAACTTATTTTAATTTGTCCAATGAAATTCTTCAGAGTTTGATAATTGTATCATTACATAAAACGTCTAGAGGTTCTTTTTTACTCGAACGCCGTAACGAGTCAATACGTCTGTGACATGGTTCTTTCATACAACCTTGTTTCAAACCCTTTACCACATCACTGTAATACTTACTTACTTGTTTATAGATTGTGTAGTTGTGGTAAGTGAAAATTTTTTTATGTGTGTGTGTCTGTGTGTGTGTGTGTGTATTTGTGTAAATTAGGAGTGTTTTTAGTATGCATAATCCACAATAATAATAGGGGTAAAATGTCCACCCTTTGGATTCTGTGAAAGGGTTTCAGGGTATCTATTTTTCTTCCGAAGGAAGTTCAGTGAAAGATTTAAAAAGGGAGTCACCATTGGTTTGTATAAACAAGTACGTGGGTAGTCATTGTTAAATGTCACATGATGATACAGTATTGAATATTTATATATTCGTGATGATATAAATACATAGTTCAGATAATATTTTATATCGTTTTATTTTTAATTTTTCCTATACTATTTTTACCTTACGAAATTTCATTAGGAAATAAAATAATGACTTATGTTTTTAATTAAACGAGAATGATATTTATTATTTTAGTGATAATAACTTATATGATTTAAAATTTTAATTACAAAAGACTATGTGACTGAACTTTTAGACTAAGATCTAATCCAAGTCAATTATAACTATTAACCAAACCAAAAACCCTTTCTGTACAGTGTTTGACAATAATATATTTTATTTGTGAACTCCACACAAATAACGATTATGATTACTTATACGGGTATAAAATGTATGAGAACAAAAAGAAAATTAAAGGAAAGTTTGATAGTGAGAAAAAAAAGAACATAGAATTGATACCCTTTGATTTTGAACCTCATCTTTATAGTTCGTTACAGTTAAAACAGGACGAATAAACACGAACATGATAAACTTAATTTAAAAATTTGTAAACTGAAACTCACAATCCAATTCCATTTGATCTTTTATATTACCCGTTTACGTCAATTGGGTATTGTGTATCGACAGTTTACAATCATACACGACTTTCGTTCCTCGACCGTTTTCGGCACAGCTGGGGACATGAGAGGGAGTCGGTGGACGAGGGGTGTGGACCCTACTTGCAAACTGTGAACGTACTCTTGAAACTTCAGTAGTCATCCAGAGGGATTTACTTTTTAATTCTTTCCAATTGAAAATGATAAGAATAAGTGAAATTATAATTGCCTAATTAACCCAACGTCGACCAGAATCAAAGGCGTGTGTCCCAGAAGCCAGAAGGAATACGGTCTCCCCTAGAAATCCATACCGGACGTCTGAGAGTCAACGTCATACACCCTAGATCAAGGGGCTGGTCCCCAACTTAGACCCGGGGGACTCAACCCTCACGCCTCAGAATCGGTGACCTGGCGGTCCCTCCAGAATGAAGACAATGAAAATTTCATTTTTTATCCATATGAGAAAGATATAAGGTCATCAAGTAACACAAGTGGAGACCCCTTGGGGGTCGGACGAAACCTCTGATGAGGAGATCTGACAAGTTGAATTTTCTGATTAGACCAGTCTTTATAACCAAAGTTACTTTCGGTTTTTGTTGTTTTTTGAAGAATGACCACTTTTCTTGTTAAAACAATGGAGAACCTTTACTTGTAAAAAAATCATCATTTCATCATAAAATAAGTTTTATTTAAATAAGAGATTCGTCTACGATAAGGGAACTCATTTACAGAAAATTTAACTGTTAGTCAGATGGAAATAGAGAGAGAGAGAGAGAAAAAAAAACACACACACCGTATATATTTAGGTTCTGAGATATCCTATAGGAAAGGAAGACACAACTTCTAAATCAAATGACACAAGGACCTATTGTACCTTCCGACTCTCACATGAAACCTCTACCAACAACAATAACAAATCAACGATTCAGTCCAGGTTGAGAAACACTGGGGTACCTGACGTCGTATGGTCCGAGGAGACAGAAGGTGATAGAGGATCTTAAACGAGTTTAGGTACAGGCAACTCAGTCACCACAATAGATTGGTAGAGTAGGAAACGGTGGGGGAAGAAGAAAACGGAAGTTAAAAAAGGATTGCAGTCCAAGAAAAGGTTACTCAGTCGAGAAACGTTGTCCACCGGTTTCATAACCCCGAAGTCGAAGTCGTTGTCAGGAATGTCCCAACTAAAGGAAATCCTATTTGACTAACGTTTACCACTTCAGAGAGTCAATACAGACCGAGAAACGTTGGATACCTGACATCGGGCGGTCCGAGGAGGCAGGTACCCTAAAAGGTCCGTTCTTATGACTTTACCCAACGGTAAAAGAAAAGGTCTCCTAGATGGGGTAGGTCCCTAACTTGAGTCCAGAAGGCGTAAAGTCCGTCTGAGAAGTGGGAGACTCTGTGTTCCCTTAGGGACTAACCTCTACCATCTCAATCTCCATCTCCAATTTCTGTAGTCTCCTCTCAACGTAGAACCACTGATCAATCCTTTTTCAACGTCCTTAAATCGATAACGACCTAATCCGAAAAGAAAAACGTTTTTCATCTTGGGTAATAAAGACATTTTCTAAAGTCAATGGTAAATCATTGAAAAGAGTAGTCTAGGTCACGGTACAACGTTACATCTCACTCGTCCCGTCATCGTAAATGAGTCGAACCAGACCTCGAGAGTCCTTCCGTCGATGTCCTTTGACCTTCGGTGATCCAAGAAGGTCACCGAGTCTGTCATTTCTTAGAGGGACGTTGCGCTCTCTGGACCCAAACTAGGGACCCACCTTCTAGGGGACCTCTTCCCTTACCGATTGGTGAGGTCATAAGAACGGACCTTTTAAGGTACCAGTCCCCTCTGACTACACCAATGTCGGGTACCCCAACGTTTCTCAACCTGTACTGACTTACTGATCGTGTGTGTGTGTGTGTGTGTGTGTGTCTCCATAGGTCCCGATTCGGATCGTGGAGAATGTATCTACTACAAGTTATTGATAAACTCCTTATTTACTAACTTACTTAAATATTTTGTTTCTATATGACGATCACAGATTCTTTCTTTTCCATACTTGTTCATCGGTAAACCCCTTCAAGTGAATTTAGTAAAATACACTTTACTTAATCTTCTTCTCTTTAGTTTGAGAATTTCCACTCTCTCTGTCTCTTCGTTTAGACCCTACTATTTTCGTTACATTACTGAAACCTGCCTCGTGTGAGATCTTTCAATAGATCAATGAGGGAAACGGGTACAATAAAGGTATCCGACGGGATTAGTGTCGTCCTTGTTTCGTACACCCTCCCACATTTCTTTGTCACTTTCGACCACGTACTTAACATCGAAGTAAAATCCAACCGACACCGTACTTATGTACGGGTGGCCACCAATCTTGGGACACTACGGCAACGAAACGTACATGACGTCCAGACTAACACGATCTAGAGGCCGTAGTGTGACTGTCAGGTTCGTTCCAGGACAGAGGGCCACATCCCCCTGGTCTTTCCGTCTTACACAAGAGATTGCTGACTTGTCACATTAATGTAGTGTCTTTCCCTTCCTGAAGGTAATAAGCTAAAACGTCTCTGATAACCCTTTGTAATCTCAACGAACTTGAACCGCTCATAAATGGTGGACTAACTAATACGGAGTCCATTACGACTATAGGATCGTAGAGTTTGGTGACGACTGAGGGACCATAACTCGTCAAGACCCTTTACGACGAGTGGGACTCTCTTTTTCATGTAAAGGAATTTTCCCTGTAACTGAGAGTAACGTCAGGAAGAAGTTCTCGGTATACTCTCCCCGAGATATCATCTTTGTCTTACTTTTCTATGTATAAGTCGGTCACACAGAATTAGTACTTATATTTCGATTTCTACCGCGATCACCATTTCTTGGACGGACGGTTACGTCCTCTACATTCTCTGACCCCCAAACTAGGAACCCATCCCTTCTACGGGACCTCTTCCTTTACCTTTGGGTGAAGTCATAAGAACGGACCTCTTAGGGTTCCTGTCTCTTCGGACCGTCCGGGGTCAAGTATCCCAGTGTTTCTCAACCTGTCCTGACTTCGCTGAACCGTGCATGTGTACGTTTCTATTCTGTGCTTTTGGTACCATAGTCCTCTCTAATCTGGCAGTGTACTCTCTGACGATGCTCTAACTGTCTACATTTCTCTTAACCTCTATTCTTCCTTGGTTATAACTAGGAACACTTGGTGGGAGGTACTCGGTCGACGACACAAACTTTCGTGTTTGGAAGAGAATAGTACTTAAGAATATTTTAAACTCTCTATTCATCATAAAAAGTTATTCCGACTTCTTTGAGTCTCTCCAATTCTACGAGTGGGTTCCGGTGTACCAAAGAAGACCGTCTTCACTTCACTTCACTTTCGGCGAGTCAGCACAGGCTGTGAAACGCTGGGGATATGTCAGGTAACTTAAGAGGTCCGGTCTTATAACCTCACCCCTCGGACAGGGAAGAGGTCCCCTAGAAGGGTTGGGTCCCTAGCTTGGGGTTCAGAGGGTGTAACTCCCACCTAAGAAATGGTTGACTCGGTGTTCCCTTTGAAAGACCGGCTCGTCCCTAGTTTACTCCTATAACGGCTGAAGTTTAGAGTACAAGAAAGTTCAGAGTACAAGTAAGAGATGTTACTTAGTCATCCTGTTTATTTATTTAACCTGTTAAATAAAAACGTCCTTTACTGAGGGAAGTATTTTATTCGTTTATTTGATTACTTATTTTACTGAGTATTCTCAGAATCAATATCCACACGAGGGATGGTCGTACATATAAGGTATGTTTCCCAGTTTTGGATGGAACTACTACAACTGTATTAGATACTGTTGTGGTGTCGTATTAAACAAGACCAAGGGGAACCTCTCTGTCCTCCCCCCTTATTGACTTATTTCCTCGATCCTCTACGTTGATCCGTGGACCGGCAAGGAAGACCGATTCTATACACCGTCCAAGTAATGGAATACAAGTTTCGTCACATACAGTACTCCCAAAAAGATATAAAAGGTGAGAACCTCTCTAGGGGATCTTCAAATAAAAGTTCTAAACTTTCACTAAGAAAAGATAGAGTTATAGATTCGAAAATCTATAAATATAGTACTAATATGTTGTAATTTTTTCCTTATTTGACATCAGAGAAGATATACTTTACGAGAGTAGTACAACAATTATGGACGGTTTGTGTTCAGTCCGTAAGTTCCGTTTCAAAGATCTTGATCACGAGTGAGAGAACACAATCACCTCTTTGGTCACTTTGTTTATGTTCTAAAAGAAAAGGAAAGCGAATGGCGTTTTGAGTCAGTGGGAAACGTCCACTCAGTTAATACGTTAATGTGAAACTGAACTATTCTGAGAGTCCACCTGGTGTAGTTACTGAATCACTAGATGAGAGTTGAAGAGGTGAAGACGAACACTTAATATAGATCACCCGACGTTCTTCATCCTCTAGGTCTAGGTCTTCCGTCCACTCCACCTCTTCCATTCACCTCTTTTGTGGGTAAGGAAATTATTGGACAGACTCTTGGTGACCCTTCGGTCCTACATAGTTTAGAATGGAAGACGATGTTACCGACTTCAGTCGGAAAAATACACAGATTTACCCTCTATTTAACAACAAGTGTCTTGTACCGCTACATCGTAGCAAAGAGAACCCAAACCTGTCTTTTTATGGGAAGCGATGACCTTTTCGTTACGCTTTAAACTTTTACTTCAAATATGCTGGAGAAATACCGGTTTCTCGTCAGTAAACTTTCTAACAGAAAGAGTGTTACCTTCGACTAAAATATAAGGATTACTCCGTACCCTCTGTTTTTAGACGAGAACTTTGCAAAGTCAAGAGACTTCACAAGAGATAAATTAATCTTAATAAGGGATATGCTTAGAGGGGTCGATCGTGAGATTATCGGTAATCGTCTTAAATAAGTGACAAATTTAACGATTTCAAATCCGAACTAAGGTTCCTAAACCCGTCCATTGATTCTCTCCCAAACCGGAAAATTCAGTTTAGGAACGGAGTAGAGAGGGAAGTCACCTACATATTTTTGAGTACTTTTTTTTGGGTTTTTTGAGTCAGAATCGTTTCCTCTAAGGAAAACCACCCTTTCTCTCCCTTGTGTCTACTACCTCATCCTCTATTAATGCACATAGACTTTCACTTTCACAATCAGCGAGTTAGTACAGTCTGAGAAACTCTGGCGTACCTGATATCAGGTGATCCGAGGAGACAGTTACCTTAAGAGATCCGTTCTTTTGACCTCACCTGACGGTAAGGGAAGAGATCTCCTAGAAGGGTTGAGTCCCTAGTTTGAACCCAGAGGACGTGACGTCCGTCTAAGAAATGACAGACTCGGTGGTCCCTTCGGGGTATACATATATAGACTTATATGGACGTTTAGACAACTTGAACCCTTTTCAAATTCATTCAATAAAAAAGAGGGAAACCATTTAAGTTAGCGTCTACACTTAGGATCTCAAATTACTACATACTCTGTCTGTTGTTTAATTTTGTTATTTTTACCTGGCCGGTGTAAATAAATTCAGTCGTAAAAAAGTAACAGATATCCCCTCTTTTCTTTCGATGTCATCATTATTGGTTGGCTCTTAATCCCTCCAAGTGTTAATATTGAAGTCATGGCAGGAAGTCACTGGAAATAAATAGTCAAGATAGTTTAAGTTTTTCTTACACATTAAATTACAAAGTTAAAAATTTACTTCTTGAGAAAAAGGTAAAAATCCAGTCATACTAATCTTATTAACGTTTTATTAACGTAAAATATCAATAATCCTAATCCTTTTAATTCATTTTATTTTACCATATAAAGGTTTCCAATTGACTGGTCGTTACACTTACTATTTAAAACTCATTTGGTAATGTATTTAACAAGAAGTTAAGTTCTCTTGAGTATATAACAAGTTGACGAAAGAGTTAAGACCAAGTAATTTTGCGTTGTGTCATCTTCTATCTTTTATATAAAAGTACTGAAAGACAAATCTGGACAAAATTCATGAAAAATATAGTTTTTATCCTTCCGGACATATAAAAGTTATAAAACACCCTAATCTTAACGTCTCTTCATAACCTAGTCTATATGATAATTAGACACTAAACTTCCTCATCATCGTTATTAATGTCGTTATTTTTATTCCAATCTCCCTGAAGGGACCATCAGGTCACGGGACCAGTCTCTTGATCCAGAGTGTACGACGTTGATTTTTAGAGTGTACGGAGTCGACTCTCGGTCACGTCGGTTTATTTACTTATACATATACATTCTTTTTTTTCTTAACACAACCTAGAGGACATTCTTCTATCAAACCTTATCGGAGTAAAATTGATTATTCAGTAACGAGTACATACTTCTACGGTATTACCTTTTACAGTAGTTACGTCTTACGTAAATACTCCACAAAGAGACGTTAGTAATTGTCTTTCTAAATTGATACTATACCAGTTTTGTGCCCTGAACCTTAGTTTTCAGACCTGAACTTCTATAAAAGTGAACGAAGGATATACTAAATATCGTTGGGAGAGTAGATGTCTTTAAGGTTAAAGGACAATACATTTTATATTAATAATTAAAGACAGGAATGTTTGTAGAGTCCCGGTGGACACTCCTAGTTTCCAGTTGTACTTAAAGCTATACATTTTCGTTATTCAGTGGTCATCCCATGACATTCTTTAATGATACTAAATGTGTCTGTACCAGGGTTAAACTTATAATTTTAGACCTAGGTCTTGAACCCCCACTTTTATCTCTATCCCATGAAACCATGGATTAATATAAATCAGATTTTACTGTAATAAAGATAAGACATATTTCACTTCACCGACGGATTGTTGATTTCGACGGTAAATACTTCAGGAAACAAATAACGAACATTAATACGGTGTTTATAACGTTTAGATTCCGTACACGGTCTATGTTCCTTATTTTATAAGAAACGGGACAGTTCCTCATATATTTGATTGAACTTCTAATATTTCTATACAGTATTAAAAAAAATTAATTTTTTAAACCCCCCATTGTAGGGTACCGTACACCCTAAAATCAAGGGGTTGGTCCGTAGTTTTGGTACGGGGGACGTAACCTTCGTGTCTCAGAATTGGTGACCTGGTGATCCCAATATTAAAATTAATATTTTATCAAGTGTTTTTCTTGTCAAATTTAGAACGAAAGTATACACTAATTTGGTTACGAGGCTCTACGATTCATTGGTGGGATTCTAGTAAGTCGGTCTTTCACCACCGTGGTTGTACTCCACGGAAGACAGTTACAGATTTCATTCACTAAACCTACCACATACAAACGTACACACGTACGAGTCAACGAATCAACACAGGACGAAAAACGTCGGGGAACCTGACATCGGGTGGTCCGAGGAGACAGGCACTTTAAAAGGTTCACTCTTATAATCTCTCCCAACGGTAAAGGATAAGGTCCCCTAGAAGGTCTGGATCCCTAGCTTGGGTGTAGAGGACGTAATGTCCACCTAAGAAATTGTTAACGTGGTGGACCCTTCGGAAATACACACATACCGTAGTTTTATTTTAAAAACCACGAAAGGATCTCTGGGTGACTTCGTGATTATCCATGAAATCTGTAATGTAACAAGAAAATATTTCAATCAATATATGTGTCACTATAAAATTTATATAGACAAAAGTCTTCTCTTTATATAAAAGATAGTAAATTATGACTTCCGAATCACAGGGTAGAAATTTTAAGGGTAAGAAAGTAGTCGTCCATCACTTAAAGACTACCTGACTACTTCCGGATTTCTGTTTCGTTCAGTCTGTCCTGATAAGACTAATTCTTGGTTCACAAACGGTTCTCGGAACACCGAACACTATGAAAATACACAGTTGAACCGACCCGGTACCATGGGGTTATAAACTAGTTTGTAACAAAAACCGTAAAGACATTCCCACAGAAACCCCCACTCTAATTGTAAATCTAACTACCTAAAACTGATTTCCTCTCTACCGAGAGATATTTCACCCACTCGGAGTAGGTCAGTCAACTTCCGAAAGTATCTTGTTTCGGACTGGAGGAGGGTCCTTCCTTAAGATGGTCGTCTTCGGAAACCTGAACTTGACGTTGGGACCGAGAATGGATCCAGAGGTTGGACATCAGGTAGGATGATTTAAACCTGCACAGTCTGAGGTATTAATATACTCATTTAAAGAATTTTGATTAGAGAAGAAAGCGTAGCACGTCCACACGTGTGTATAGGACAACAAAGATAAAGAGACCTCTTGGGACTGATTATGTGACGAGGTCTCACTGGTCGTCTGGACATCCTTTGAAGAATCTTTAAGTATTAGAGTCTGGGAAGGGAACTTGATAGCAAGTCTTAAACGTATAAAATTGTCCTAGGGGTCCAGAAAACACGTGTGTCAATTCAATTTCTTCAGGATGGGTCCTACTAGTCTTTAAGTTCTAAAAAAAAAGAGAAAAGAGAAAATAAAAAAATTCACGTAACGACGATCCAACCACAGACAAACCCCCCGTAAACTCCCAGGAAAATAAAGTCCGATTAACTTACGAGACCCCGTCACTCCCCAATCACTCCCTTTAACAACAAACAAAGTAAGTCGACGACTCTTTCGCGTTTTTAAAACTATTTGAGAGGTTAAAACACTAACTTAAATAACGGTGATCCTTTCGATCAGGTACAAAGACGAACCTAACTACCACGACTACGTCTCTGTCGAGTCGATTCGTTTTTTTTTTTTTTGTTTTGTTTTTTTTTTGTTTGAATTGCTCAGTACTCATAGATCCGATTCTCTATGTATTTTGGTATTATCTGAGTAGAGTCATTACCAACCTAACACCAGTCATTTTCGGGTAAGTAAACTTACTGTAAATCTCCCATAGATGAAACACAGTCCGTAACACTATTTACGACGTCTCTCTTTCTAAAGAAAGGACAGGAATTTTTGGTATATCAATCAAGTCTTCTTATCCACATATTCATTTTCGTTATTGTTTTATGTCGACGGAGGGGTTGCTTCCTGGTACTTTCTGCTTTCTCCATTTAAAAAGAAATTTAAGAATGAGAAGATTTAAGTAAGGTACATTTGACTAGTCGACTTAAAAGGTTTTACAGATGACGAAGTATGGATAAGAAAGAATCTGTGGTAGTTATATAGAAATGTGATAATTTAAGTAGGTAAGTAAATAAGGAGTTTATGTACAACTCGTGGAGGATACATGATCCACGACCTAAATCGGGACCTTTATGTCGTCATTTGGTTTATTTATTCCAGATTACTTTTATTTTGACTTCATTAGTGTGTCTACTAAGGTATCGACGTAACTATTACACGATACCTTCTTCTGACTTATTATACTCTCACTTAGTGTTTAAACTAGATCTGATCTTCCTCGAACTAAAAGACCCTCCACTGTAAAAGTGACTTATAATTTCCTTCTGATTCTTAAAGAGTCCAATTACCTACACCCTACTCCCGATTCCTTCTTCTAAAGTATGTCTCCGTCAACATAAACACTTCCTACACACCTCCCTTCCTTTATTTGACTACTCTCTTCCTCTCTTCCGTCTGGGAACCCCAATTCCACCTTTCCCCGTCTTCCTATCCATAAGCTCATCCCTCCTTGGTCTAGTAAGTCCTAGGACTGTCTTGACCTTAAGACAAGGTTCTCGTTTTCCTTCAGTAGTTTAGACAAATTTTTCCCTAGTTTTACAAATATTATGTGAAAACTTCCTAATACGAATGACAATTAACCTTTTACACTACCTTATCGGTTTTTACCTAAACTCCTCTGTGCAAGCCTATTTTAGGTCCAAGAAATCAAATTGTAAGTCTAAGGAGTCTCGACTCCGGTTTAGATAGAAAGGTTAGAGGTATAAGTGAAGAGGGAATGTATTTGTACGTAACGTCGGTCTGATCAGACGAGTGACAGGAAGCGAGTTAGGACTCAAAACCGAAAGGTCTTGTGGAATAATGGACAAAAAGTTCTCGATCCGTTTTAAAATAGACAGGAACCATGGGACCTACTTGCAACGGTTAAAGAATTTTACAGGGTTTACTAATGGTAAAAAGACTTTTCAAAAAGTCTTTTTTTTTTCTAACATTCTCTGTTATTATAAAAACTTGCTACTTCTTTTACTTTAATGACGACTATTTAAACACTGTTTCAGAATTACAGTCGGACAACTCTATATATTTAATCAGTATGGTAAAATCGTACCCGAAACTTTAAATAGAGTAGATAAGTAGACGAAAACCCAGAAACAAAGAATCCAGGATTTCCGTGAATAAAAAAAAACATTCTTTTTAGTCTGACCTTTTTTAACAGTTTATTGTATAAAAAGGAATGATAATTTAAATTCGGGTTATTGTGTGGTAAATTATCGAAACGAAACCCCCGTATACTATTGGAAAAGTAAAAGTACGACGAAGTCCTACCGTAAAATTTGTGTCAATTTTACATAAACACTGGGGAATCTGATCGAACGTTCTGAGGAGACAGGTACCTTAAGAGGTCCGTTCTTATGACCTTACCCAACGGTAAGGGAAGAGGTCCCCTAGAAGGACTGGGTCCCAAGTTTGGGTCTAGAGGACGTGACGTCCACCTAAGAAATGGTAGACTTGGGGGTCCTTTCGGGTATGTATGTATATATGTATGTATGTGTGTATACATAATATTCAATTAAAAATCTTTGATTTTAGAGTGTTTAGAGAATATTTCTTTGTGATAAACTTTCACTAGTCAGGAAACCGTAGTGTAGTTAAGACAAAAAAAGGAAAATGTAAGTCCTTACCTAGAGAAAGAGAAAGTGTGGACCGACCGACACCCGAGGATGGGTGGTGGAGTCAAATTTTCTTAGTAAGTTCAACGAAACATCTGTAGTAGGAGAGACCCCTTAAAAGGTCTAGGGTGTGTGATGTGGGTTCTATCTCCATTAGTAAAGTAGAAATATACACAAAATTCAGACATTAGTGTACATAATATGTGATACCATTTGTAAATCGACAGGACGTTTGTGTGACATCCTCCCGTCCGCTATGACAGAATATAGTATTCGTAAATTGTGACACGGACTCCACTTCTTCCTCCTCTTACTCCTCCTTCTCCTCCTCTTTTCCTTCTTTTTAGTGGACTTATGTGTTAGTATCATTTGAAAAAATTATGAATAAAACCTGGATAGAGTTCTCAATTATAAAGTGTGTAGAGAAGTTAGAAGTGTTGGAAACCCAGTTCTTAATAATAGAGAGTCTACTTCTGTAGTCTGGATTTCTGGAATTGATTGAACGGACACCGATGTGTCGATTGTCCAGTGCCCCACCCCAACCCCCATCCCCCAACCTTAAACGTGTCGCTGAAGAAACGTCTGGTGTACTTGAAGTTCAATATCTTTTAACCACATACATACATACCTGTATATGTCTATGATTGTTTGTGTCCCGTAAAAAGGTGATCTTCTTAAAGTCTCTGAATCGTGAGTCCAACTTTTAAAGTTTTAATACCAGTGTCACTGGGGAGGAGGGGGTGCATGAAACTAGAGTGGGAGGGAGTGTGTGACTACCGGTAGAGTCTTCCTGTACAAAGTAAGAGAGGTGATGAGGGGATCAAAGGAGAATCATCCCAAAGAGTCTGAGTCAACAACCGTAGGACCTGACTTATTAAGAAGCAACAGTCCTAATAGGACCGGTCACCTTCGACGAATCGTTAAACGGAGATGGGGTTATCGAGTGGGAAAGTTGGGGGTCACCACTTTGGGTTTTTATAGAGGTCTGAAACGGTTTACAGGGGAACCTCCTTAGTTTAACGGGTCCTGTCCTTAATCTATGACATGGTTAGAAATAGATACCAAATCTTGGATTCAAGACCAATAATCGAAGGTTTCTTGACACCCGTAGTAAGAATAAAACGACCAGGTGTTAGTGTCTAGATTTACTGACGAAAAAAGGGGGTGAATGATATTGTAGAAAATGTGACTTCTATGTGGAAGTTATAATTCAGTCACTGGAATTCAACGTGAGACTCGGACATCAAAAATAGTAAGTGTACAGTCCCGTTTCCGAGAGTTCTGTGTAATAACCCAAGAACATTTAAGAGTGTCTACTACTCTCAGTCTAGTTATCAAACATTTTCTTAGGTAAAGGTTTCAAATTCGAAGTTCCACAACACAATTACTTACCAACCTTGTTTTAGTTTAACCCGACATAGGATTTACACACCAGTCTTAGGTCCACTGTACCCCTAGGCTTATACTTACAACTGATACACCAACAACCACGAGGACCTCAGTTAAGGAACAACCGTCTTCCTACCCAATCTCTGTTTAGAGAGAGTCCTGTAGGAACGGTGATCACACGGTTGTATCGTCCACGATTTACGACTAGGGCTCCGAGACACGACGACGAACTACGTGCGAGCCGACGAACCAGTAATCTGAAAAATTGTAAACGTCACTGGGATTTTGTATCAAACCTTGAATACTGAATCGTCCTTTGAGCCTTTGTCAAAGGTCATACTGATCGTCTCCCATATTCCCGATGAAACACGGATGAAACCTCGTCCTTTCGGTCCAGATCCTTCCTACGTGACCCGGATAATTCTTGAACGTCTTTACTCTCCACTATGTTTATACCATCAATGGTCTTGGGACGAACTGACATTTGGGATACGCTCAGTTATTTTGTCTACAATAACCTTGTGTCTTGGTAAAAAATTTTTATCTTCAAGATGACTGTATCTACCCGAAGGGACCACCGAGTCTGTCATTTCTTAGGCGGACGTTACGTCCTCTGGTCCCAAACTAGGGACTCAACCCTTCTAGAGGACCTCCTCCCGTACCGTTGGGTGAGGTCATAAAAACGGACCTCTTAGGGGTACCTTCTCCTCTGACCACCTAATGTCAGGTACCCCAGCGTCTCAGTCTGTGCTGACTCACTGAAAGTGAAGTGGCTGAACCCACGGTTTCCACAAGTAGACCCGAAACTCTCGGTACACGTGTACACACACGAGTCAGCACGGACTGAGAGACACTGGGTGACCTGACACCGGACGGTCGAAGGAGACAGGTGCCTTAAAAGGTCCGTTCTTATGACCTCACCCAACAGTAAAGAAGGAAGTCCCGTAGAAAGGCTGGGTGCCTAGTTTGGGTAAGGTAACTCAGTGGATCCTTCGAGACACTTAGACGTTTCGGTCCAGAGACTGTAATGCAAAACCGTTCCCACCTTAATGAGGTTTCGAGTTGATGAAGGAAAGTGTGATAGTACTTGTGGAAAAAAGAAGAGTCGAACTAATAGGGGTTAAACAAGAAGTACTCATAAGTAAAAAGATCCATGTCTTCGTACGAGTTTAATATCCAATTGCTATTCTCCATTTAAGATTGTTTTTGACCTTTTCGTTCTTATTTATCTAGAAAGGTTGCATACAGAATCGATGTATAGAATTTTTACATAAAAATCTCTTTTCAAAATTACTTAGTAGTTTAATTCTTATTTGTATCGTTTAATATCCACAGGTTCATAATTGGTTTGTAGAGACGTAAAGTGAATCTTAAATTCTATATTCGTACCACTTGTATCAAAGTAAATTACTTATTTCCCTCAGGATAACGTAGAGGGACTCGTTTTTTGAGGTACCGACAAATTTGCCCTATGGGTCCACTGAGTTACCATTTCTTAGGCGGACGGTGACGTTCTCTGTGACCTCCAGGTCCAAACTAGGGACCCACTCCTTGTAGGGAACCTCTTCCTTTACCGTTGGACGAGGTCATAAGAACGGACCCTTTAGGGTGTCTGTCTCCTCGGACCATCCAATATCAGGTACCCCACCGTTTCTCAACCTATACTAATATAGATATCTATAGATTCAGTGAAGTCAGCACAGGCTGAGGCACGTTGGGGTATCTGCCGTCGGGTGGTCCGAGGGGGCAGGGACCCTAAGAGGTCCGTTCTTGTGACCTCACCCAATGGTAAAGGAAGAGGTTACGTAATTTCACTTTTCACTTTCACTTCAACGAGTCAACACAGGCTGGGAATCGCTGGGGTACCTGACGTCGAATGGTCCGAGGAGACAAGGACCCTAAAAGGTCCGTTCTCATGATCACTCGTGTATATGTGTTGGTAACGTTTCGGGACCTCTGGTTTGGGTGGTGTGTCTTGTGTAGTCACGAAATGGACAGAAGACACACAGTGCCGTGGAACGAACACGGAAACGACACTTTTCAGGACAGAACGTAGCCAGTAATTAGGAACGGAAAATATGAAGTTGTTGATCGGGACACTACCCATTCCTCATCCGTAAGTTTTTATTTTTCACAATTTGACTTTACGCAATTGATAACTATAAAAGTCCGAGTTTAAGGTAAAGTCCCCATCCCCACACACCAGGGACATAATTCGATTTAAAAATAAAGAAGAGACACGTAATCCTGACAAAACTCTTTATTTGAGGAAACTTCATACGACTTGGAAATATACGAGTACATCGGTTTCTGTCTCCGGTTCCGTTGTCCGAAGTAAGATTAAAGGAAATTATCAAGTTTTTTATAATCAATGGTTGATTCTGACCGAAATTTTTTAAGAAATCCACCTATTTTTCCATGAAAATTTATTTTTACACTCCATGAAGGGAATACCAGGTCCCTTAGACGGAAGGTTACGTCCCCTGAGTCCAAACTATGGACCAACCCTTTGATTCTAGGGTGTACGGAGAACTATATCGGTTTTTCATTTTTTTCTTTTTGTACCTTTGTAAACTTATCAGTTCACAAAAAAAAGAGTAAACGGTACGTAGATATAAAAAATTATCAGAGATATATATCTTATATTACATATAATATATTGTACATAATATAAGATCGATGTAAAGAGGGAATCAAAACTGACATTCAATTTGCTCATAGAAATTAAAACTGGTCTCCATATGATAACATTCATTTTACGTGTAACAGAAAGTAATAAGTGTATCAACAGAGAGTAACATATTCCGTCTATCTCCGTACTTACTATAGGTTTACTTTGGGTTTGATGTCAGACCGTCGAAATAGAAGGGTACTCACCGGTTTGGTCACCAATTCATTAGGTCTATATTTCGAAGTAAGACTGCTAGTCAAGTCGCTTTAGTCTGTCCGGAATAAAATTTTAAGACGAGATCAGAAGTTAGTTACCTCTGTGTGGGAACCATAGAGTCTCTTTACTTCGTTAACCGGATTTCATCTTTAATTGTAGTGAACACAGAATTTATGATTTTTGGTTTCTTACCTATGACTATGTGATAACTACATTGATCAATTACGGATAAAAATAAAGGGAAAAAATGATTTTATCACACTTGATAACACGTGTTCTACTGATTGTTACAAAAACTAGATGTGACAAATCGGGTAAAAGTTTCGACTCTGAAGCCGTGTATGTAGGACCAGAAAGACGTGTAAATTCTCTCCTCCCATTTACCGGTTAAACCCTACAATGATGTTCACTTTGAGTTTTGGGTATTTGGAAACTTTCAAGACTGTACGTACAAGTTTTCGCAGTTTGGGTAGTTGACAGATAGGTCGTAGAACGACTTGGCCCGTTTCTCACTTGAGTAAATAGACTGTAGTAGTGATAGAATGTATTGGACGTCCGCTCATCAGGGACTCTGTTTCCACATAACCTCTTTCTTAAATACGTTTTTCAAACCAACCCTCATGGACGTGAACCAAAACCGAAAGAAGAAAGTGTCTGTTACGGGTCTCGTACAAGCCTGTTCCTCTCGAGACCGTCCCTGAATTTTAGAGGTGTGTGTGTTTACTGACAAAAGTCATTGTCGTTAGTTAAACAGTAGGAATTTACTTAAAGTTATCAAAGATTCTTTTATTTTCCGTTCTTTGGTCTTATAGATCTCTTCTATAAGGATTTACGATTCGTTAGTTGATTACGAATGACATAGTAACATGAAAATTGGATAGTGTTATAGGTTTATTATTGGTGACGGAATAGCTGACCATAAATATTCTTAAAAGTACTTAAACTCCACTACTAAGGAGGTGGAATCACTCTACTGGACCTTGTGACCTTTTGAAAATTGTGTGACTTTTCACTTGTAGTCGACAAAAGTTAGACAAATCTATAAGTAAATTATAAAGTCAAAAATATAAGACTTTTACTTAAGAGATAACCAAATGTCTGTTTGAGTTGTAAATTATCTAATCAACCTTCGAAGAACTCCTTAGGTCAAAAGGAATAAATAGAAATTTATTAAAAATAGTCCTGAAATATATATGAATACGGTTCAAGAGAAGCTCGAAGTCGACCAAATAATGGTACAAGGTGTAAGTTTGATCACTTAATACCAAATGTTGCCTGAGGTGACTTTTTTGTTTTTTTCTATTTAATCGTTAAAGATCAAGTCATCAAGAGTTTGATATGTATTAGTGATCACCTTACTAATTTTTACGTTTAGGGATTCGTTGTCCTATTCTTAGACTAAGTTATTAGTACCTTTCTCCAGGAATTAGATATAGAAGTTATTTGTGGGTTACCGTAGACTATTTAAATAGATCTGAAACTTTCGACGAGTACACAATTTTTCCTTTTTTTTCCTTGAGAGTCTTAAAGATATGGTTTTATCAAAATAGTCACGTATACCGTCATAGACTACTTGTCAGTCTTTGACCAATTAGTTTTAAAAACACGAAATATTTAGGACTTTTTGATATGTCACTTATTCTTTGAGACGGGATAAAAAAGGGATTATAAGATTAAGACTCTGGTAGTCCTAATCTGGAATTCTCATAATCTTAACGTTGTGAGTCATAAGGTTTCAGCTTTGGTTTCTCATTTATTAAAGACTTAATTAAATCGAAACACAAAAAACTTTTCGTATCTTCCGTGATTTCCACGGGAAAATACCGTTCTGTAATATCGTTACAGAACCAAATCCTCCGATATATCAAGGAACTTTCAGTTAAAGTTTTTTGTTTTGTCTTCTGTCGGACATGATTCTGAAGAATTGATTATGGAATCTTGTCCTTTGTTCTCTAATTTATTACTGTCCATTTAGTAAAGGATCTGAAGGCCACTAAGAACCGTCGTTTTCAAACACGAAAACCTTTTTTTTTATTAGTCGGTACGTCACTGATTAGTTCACTGAATAATGTTTATTCTTTTGCGTCATAAACAGTTCTACCCGAACATTCTCGAACAACATACGAACGAAGGTTTTCTATTGATGTTTGTGACCGAAAAAAAAAAAAAACGGTATGACGTCACATTTTAAATTGTTAAAGGACCTATTAGACTAATTTGTTGATTCTATCCCGGAGAGCTCAACCGGAGAGTTTGTCGATTCAACCCCGACGAACCCAGACTTAATAATCCGGTTATATCCTACTTTAAGGAACTATGGGTCATGGACTTAGTTTTGTTCAATATAAAAGGTACAGAAAAAGAACATAGTACCACTATTCGGGTTGTCAGATTTTGGTCTCTGATCCTTTTTGTGCCGGTCAATTCAGTTCTTTTGTAAAACGGAGTTAATATTCGTAACTAGACACATATGACGTACAGACTGTGTGTCTCTGACCAGTTATTTACAACTTGGTTTAAGTAAAGAGACCAGAATTTAGTCGGAACTGTAAGTAAGAATTATTGAAGTATATTTTTTTTTCAGATTACCAAGTAGAAAATCCATTCAGAGGACTTACTTAATGAATTCTAAAAAAAATTTGGACGTTTCGTTTCCGATCAGACGTTTAGTCGTTTTGTTGTCGTCGGTTTTACTCGGGAGGATACTAATTATGATTCACTCAGTTCACGAGTGAATAAAGAGAGGACTAACGATCTTAATGGGGACTTTTAGTGGTTTAGAGGTGAAATGAAATTTCGTCGTTCGTATTCTCATAGAGTGTCTATTGACTTTGATACAGACAGTGACTTTACGATAAAGATTTTACCAAAGAAAAAGTGAAGTTTTTTTTCTTTTTTTTTTCTTTTACATTTTATTCTGTTATGTCGAGACAAATTAAAGTTTGCAATTATATAAAAGATAAAATATAACTTGTATACGTAGACATTGGGGAGTAACCGTCGTTGATAGTGTAGGAGTATTTTCCCCGTTTTAGACATTCTACGGAGAATTTTATTTATAAGAAGAAATATTTTATTATTTTGAAGTTTATTTATAAGAAATGTGATTTGTTATACAACTTTTTTTAATCTTTTATTTCCAACTTAAAATGACATTGACATGTTATATGTACTTCAGGTTTCCCTTTAGTCTCAGAATGTTATTTCCGAAAGACATTCCGTTTTATGTTAGATTTTTGTATGACTAACTAAGTGTAAGAAGGCTTACATGTTGTATAATCATATTATAAAACACTTACACGGCATATCATGTCGTGTTGAACAAAAAGTGTCAACGTTTATAATAACATACATGTTTTTATATCGTGTAATAGAGACCTCTTTTGTTACCCCCACCCCCTTCCCTCTCCCCTTCAGTAGACGATTAAATGTTTAAAACGTTCATGATAAGTGTTTGTTTTTGAAGTGGATCTCACAGATAACGAAATCGAATACGTTGTACATCCAGTGGTTCCAGACATAAGGTGTGAGACTCGAGGTGATCGACTCAAGATTGTTCGTATAGTTAATTTTACCGTGTACCTACTTTTTCGTAAAGTGACGTTTGTCGTGTCCTATAGGGTTGGGAGATAGTTGTCACGGTTCTAAGATCGACAAATCAACCAACGTATACACATAATTTTGTTTTTTTTTTCCTCCCCGTCTCCCTTTATTAGGAATACTGACGTTAGAAGGACTAAGTACTACGATACAACCAAAAAGTTTCAAGGACCCACCCTGTCACCCTTGAAACGTCGTTTGACACAAACTTAAAAATGTTGCCGTAGGCCCGGACAAGTGGGCCAGTATTGTGGGGACCGTGTTAAATTCCGTTGGGAACCGACCGTCCATTGTGGTATTCGTTCCGTCTTTCTCCCTGTACTGCGGGTACCGACTGGTTGCACATGTTGTCACACTGACCGATGTTCTCGTACCCAACAGGCGTGTCAACAGGAGTAGCAGCAACCTTGTCACTATCTTCTCTGGGAAGTGTGTCGTGTGCGTCCAGGGCATCAGCTAGTGTAAGACCCGGCTCGTTTCCGTGACGAACAGCGTCTAGGTCAGACTGCCGTCTCCGGAGCCCATCCACGTGAGGAACGTGAACGTGAACGGTGTCAGGAGTGTGAACATCCGCACGTCGGGATGTAGAAGGAACGAGTCACCGAAGTCGAGTGGACCGAACTCGAGGCTAAACCCGACGTGAGCCTACTAGGATAGACGGTCTCCGGGGCTCCTCTTCCTCCTAGGATCCTCGGAGACAAGCCTCCTTGACGACGATCATGAACAGGAGCACGACGACGCTCTCGGGCTCGACTGACACGACTACCTGGCCCGGTCTCCCCGGGACCGACTTCCCACCCGGCCACCCACGACCCCGGCCCACCCGACCGCCCCGAGCCCGTCGGGCACCTCAGAAAGCACAAACACGACCCAACACCCCGCTCCTCGTCCGAACTCGGGTCGAGACCCCTCGTGTCACCCGGGGAGGCACATGAGTAAGCACAAGGCCTACCGGGACTAGACTAGGTCTCTATCGTGCACATGGACGACCCCCTCCCGCAGGGACCCCAGCCCGAGGGGTGCGACGGCCGGTGACAGTGCCCCACAGACGTCGTTGCCGACGCTGGGCGACGGTGAGACTCGAGACCGGAGGTAGTCCAGACCCTTCACATCAGTGAGGTCGTCCGAATCTTGTGTAGACTTAAGGACGCCTTTGGTTCTCCTTCCTCTGCCAAATGTGAGGTCTTATGATGGGTGAGAGGTGGGTGGACCGAATTGAGAAGTGAGGGGTGCAGGGGACCTCTTTGTCTGAAACTTTTACCTCACCGACACCTTGTATAATCCTGTCGGCAGAATAGGTGTGGACATGAGTTTTCATTTTTAATGTCGATCCATAGGTGACAAGAAATTAGGACACTTCACATCATTGTGGTTTGACTAGAAACGAAGTTAGTGCTCATTCCTAAGGAATGAGCATATTCGTGTTTTAGACGTTCCAAGTTCAAGGGACATTTTTGACGTCCTTTCATGAGAACCTTATATTGTAAGTATGACTGTAAAAGTTTTCGACTTACTTATGGAAAAGTTTAACACTTTATCCAAAGTTGAATAGTACCAGTAAAAACGGACCTTGAAGTTATCTATGTCGGATCTTTAAGAACCAAGGATGAATTGTAGACGAAAATGTAATTTGTCGAACTTGATAAGACACTGAAATGTTTTAGAGTATCCTACTTTACTGTATGTTTTTTTTTCCCATTTATGAAGAGAAGGGGTCCTTATATGTGAAATATGTTGTTAGTACGTAATAGTAATTGATATATCATCGTGCTTCAATATCTTAACTTTTGTGTAGTTAAATTTAGGACAATCCACGGTCCTTATGTTGTCTCGTTTGAATGTGGAGCTCGTTGTTTTTCTGTCCTTGAATAAAAGTTGAAGGGTTGTTGAACTCTTAGTGTATAAAATGTTGGACTTTCGGAGCCTCTTGTGGAATTTAAGACGTCGATTTTCTGGGCAAAAGGGACAAAATCTTTAGTTAGTACAGTGTTACAATTGACGAAAACGGGTAAAGGGTTTTGGATTATTAACTTTTGTATGTAACTAACCACTATTGTCCTTCACTAAATTTTTGAGTTCCCAGTGTAGCGTTTAGATAGTTCGGACTGTTCATTGGCGAATTTAACGGTAGGGAGACAATTTAAAGTTTTGCTGGTAGGAGAAACAGTTGAGTCAGATGTTACTGGTTTTTGCGTTTTCACCTGGAAGTAGGTCAGACTGAAAAATCTTTTGTCTGTGTCCGTCCACTGTGTGCGGAAGGTTAAGCCTTTTTCCGTCTCGACCTTTGGCCTAGAGTCGAGGTTGTCTTTCCGTCTGCTCTGTCGCGACAAGAATCAAATAGCCGAGATAGACGCGGGGTTACGGCAGGGGTCGTCCACCCTGAGTCAGTCTCGGGGCTCCCTGAAAAGAGACCCTCCTGTCTGCGTCGGGTCGCCGGTTCGACCGGGGGACGCGTGTTTGGGCCCTGCCTGTCTGTCCGCCCCGGCCCCTCCCCCGCCCCCGCGCCCGCAGATCATTTCTTTGTACGGGACCTTTCGACCTCCTTGGGGAGGGACGGAAGGGTCTATCTTTAGAGAGGGTGGGGTCTCTTGACTGAGGGTCGAGGTTCTCCCTCGGCGAGGTGGGAGTCCGCCTCCAGTGTGTCGGGTAGCATCCTGCAAGGCCGGTTCCCGGAGCTTACGTTCCGTGACCAAAGGTCGGGGCTGAGGCGCTCCTTCTTTCAGGACGGACTCTGTGTCTCGGCCCAGTAGATTGGGACTGTGTGAGTCTCTGCGGTGGGACGCGATTGGACTCCCCGTTACGGACGTTACACGTGCGCGGATATATAATTTTTGTGTGTAGACATACGTCCATACATAAGTTCAGTGTCCTTTTAACGAAATTTTTAATTCTTGTTAAAGGTCGCGGGATGCGGCTTGTACGTTCTGGGTCCAGGGATTCGACCTGTAAACGGCGATACGAACGTCACGTTTCATCGTAGAACACCCCCATTCCAAACGATTTCACTAAAGGCGACTAGGGAGAAGGGGAAGCGTCGTGGTGGGGTGGGAGCGGGGTACAAGGCAGCAGTGGGGTGGGCGGGGGCGAAACTTTGGGGGGTAATTCTTGACACACACTAGTCTGATTCCTACTCCCTCTTTCCTGAAGTCGTGTTCCCACCCCGTTTGGCTGTGTCTTTGGCGAAACATTTTTGCGTGTTCCAAGGCTTAATTTTTTTGTCGTCGTTGGTGTGTTTTTTTCACCTAATCAGGTAGTTTCATTTCCTTTTTTTTTTGGTTTTGGATCAGAGAAAACGATGGATAAAAGTCCATTACCTTTTGCTAGCGCTGGCCAACTACTGAAAGAAGGACACGACCCAGTCGGGTTAGCAGGTTTTTTTTTTTTTTTTTTTCGCACTGGGTCCGGCTGGCGCCGCTTGCCTTTTCTCTCTTTCGACGTGAAGGCTTGGCGTCTCTGCGCCGCGGTCCGTCCCGCTGCGAGGGTGGGAGACGCACGAGCGGCGTCAGGTGCGGCTCGACTCAGCACCCGCGGGAGGTGAGCGGTGGGACAGGAGAAAAAAAGGTGGGCGCTCCGTCGCTGGGCGTGGGGAAGTGATGGGGCCGCGGGGACGAAGCCCTGACGGAGAGGGCCCTGGACGGAAGGGGCCTCTCTTGTCCAAGCTTCACGCCCGCGGAAGCCGCCGCGGGACCTTTTGTGTTTCACGAAGGGAGGGAGAGGGCGAGAGTCGCGGGTCAAGCGTCGGTCACGCGGCGGCACTCGACCGGCGGTGGGGCTCTGGGGGTAGCACCCGCGCGACCCAGCACCCCGGCCCCTGTGCCGTGGGGCGCGCGCGACGTTAGGGGGGGAGGGGCTTGGGGACGGCGGCTCCGTCCGGCTCCCCGCTCCGACTAGGCGCCCGTTGAGGGCCCGAGGGGTGCCTTTTGAACGCCCCACTCTCTTTCCCTCCGGGCTCCTCTCTGCCTGGGTGACGGCCAGGCCGACGTGGATGAGGTACAACGGGTGTTGCGCGGCCGGCGCCGCGGTCCTCCCCTGCTCGGCCGGTTTGCGCGGAGTGGCACTAGCGCCGAAACGTGTTTGGGGAGAGGCAACCTAAGAGAAGAAAGGCGCTACACGTTTATTTAGGTCGGGACTACGTTTGAAAAACGGAGAGGAAGGAAGGTTTGAGACGAAGTCAGATTGAAGACTCGCTAACCGACCTGCTCTTTTCCTCTCCTTTTTTTTAGGCCTCGGTTCAGGATCGGCTTCTTGTGAGACCTCAAGCCCCGACCTCCGCTGGGGGGAAGATTTTCGCGTGCGCCTCATAAAGGAAAAAAAAAAGGGGGGGGAAAAAAGAGTTACTTGACCTCCGGCTTCGCGGTTGCCGCTCAGAGGAGAGGGCCGTCTACTCGCTTACTTTTTTCTTTTGACGGAAGCGCTCCTGGATTTTCGGTCTACCGGTTCAGCACGCCGGCGCCGGCGCAGGCTCGCCTCCGCCGCGCCCCCGCGCGCCCCGCCGCCCTGACCGGCTCGGCCCGGCCCGCCCGCGCCCCCGGACCCGCGACGCGCGAGGCGGCCGGGGAGAGGAGGCGAGCGCGACGACGCGCGTCGAGAGCCGCCACGTCTGACCCGCAACACCTCCGCGCCGCCGCTCCGGCTCCGCCCCCGCCACCCACGCTTTCTCCTCCTCCTCTTCCTCCTCCTCCCAGACCCCGGGCCGGCCCCCCCCGAGCGGCAACCGGACGCGGGAGCGGAAAGGCCTCCTCCGTCCCTCGAGACGCCGCCGGCGCCGTCGTCATTTACCGCAGTACACCTAGGCTCCGCCTTGTCTCGTCAACAACAGGGTCTCCTATATAGCGTAGGCCAGGGTCGAGTAACCGAGGCGCCCCGATGTAAGTGAGTGTGAGGTCGCGGGCGGTCGCGAGGCTCGGCGTCCTCCGTAAGTTTTCCCGTTGGCGCGGCGGGGCGCGCATGGGCCCGGCCAGGACGGCGGGCCCGGCGACAGTGCGCGCCACGGGCGCCCCGGCCCGACCCGTGCCGCCCCAGTCAACTAGATCAAAGTTCCTTTGTGACTGGAATTTCAAAAGGGGTCTCCGGTCCTCCTGCTTGGAACTCGAGCCGTCTAAATCCCTTGAAAGAGGGGCGGTGATCCTCTTCCCTTACTTGCAAAGTCTGATTAGGGCCGATCCGACACAATCGTAATTTTTGGTCAACGCCCAAAACTCTGAAAGAAGACTTAGGTAACGTTCTGTCCGAGAGGGGAAAAGACAAGGGGGAGCTCCCCCGCTGCCCCTCTCTTCGTCCCCCTCCCCTTCCCCTCGCCCTTCACTCCACCCTCCCGATAACCAAATAGGAAACAGATGACCTAATTGGGCTAATATGTGGTCCGTGGCCCTGTTTGGCGGTGGGGGTGGAGGCTCGCCGCATGCTCTCCCCGCCTTACGTCTAAGCCCAAAGTTCATGAAGACGAGACCGGCCCTAAACGAAAAGTACCACAGTTAACATCGAAAAGCCAAATTATAATCTACAACAAGATTTTCTCCCTCACTCGATGTCTACCTTCTAAAGACTTCTAGAAGGAACGGCAAAACAAAGTGCGTTAACCACTACCTTTACGATGTCAGATCCGGAATTTTTTTAAATCAATTGAGTTAGGATGTGTGCATGTGCTAATGATTCCCGGTGTAGTGCCCGAAGACTTTACCCTCCCCCCGAGCGACAAGGTGACGTCTAAAGAAGTTGATCTTCTTAGTAGCAAGTAAAGGCTGAGAGGAACAGTGTATCTTGTAAGGGGTTATTCTAAGATAACAGGTAGAACTTCCACTAGATAAAAGGGTGAATGTTTTTCTTTACATTTCTATCTTTTCCGTATGTATACGCGACGAGATTGACGGCTGGCAAATGCTTCTTTGCACGTCCCTGCACCCTCGTGGTTACCCTTTAATTGTGGGGGGGGGGGTTGTGTGAGAATTATAACCTAAGACTTACTAAATGTCTTACTAAAATGAAACGTCCCTTCATGCCAGTCTTGAGGGCTTCTCGTGGACGCTGGAGCGCCAGGATCCCAATCTCAAGAACTTTGACGATCCTTTTGCATCACGATCTAAAAGGCCCAGACCAAGGTAGGGTGGAGCCAAGTGTTGGCGGGACCGCAAGCGGCGGGACAGGGCTCGGGAACAGACGCCTACAGGGCCCGCACAAGGGCCGGTGCGATGGGAGAGGGGACGGAAGAGGTACAAAGAGATCCCGAGGAGCGGGGCCCAAACCTTGGTCTCCACCGTCTCCTTCACCGGACGCAATAAAGGCCTGCGACCGGAGGACAAGGGGGGTGGGGAGCCCACGCCCACCTGGTCCGATTCAGGCGGACGAGGCGCCGCAGGGGCCCTGCTGCCCCGGAGGGCGTCGGGGCCGGCGAGGGGGCTGCGGGCCCAGGAGTCCAGGAGGCTCGGAGGCTCGCCTGCGTCCGCGACGACGCGAGGGCCGGGCAGCCCGGTGGTCCCCCGCGGGTGAGCGGGCCGCGCCCCGACCGAACGAAAGAAGTTGCGCTGAGGTGCTCCCGTCGGCCCCAACGGAAGGTTTTACATGGAACCCGGCCGGCCAAGTGTTTCTTATTTTTCTGCAAAAAGTACACTCACGTTGTCGCCCACGGAAAGGGATGGGAGAGTCGCCTGTGTAAGGCGCTTACTCCCCGAGTCCACGCCTTCTTGGGGTCGAAAAGGGCTCCCCCTGCCTCAACCGCCGGGTTCGGTCCCACACGCTCCGACCGCCCTTGAGCGACGGATTCAGACCGGTTCAGAGCCCGGCTTGTCCACTTTCTTTGGGCTGCCGACGAAGAACACGGGTCCCCTGTGTTCTAAATCCCTAATGAACACGGGTCCGACACAAAGGTCGTAACGTCCTCGAGACGCTTTTGTGCGACAAGCCCGAGTTTCGTACTTCACCTTAAATTCAATCTTCGAAGACCGACAAATCTTGTGGAAGACACAAATGTCTCAGTTATCCCTTCTTAGATCCTTAAATAGAAATTACTTGACCTTCCTTAAGGTACATTAGATCGAGTGGGTTGTAGGTCAAACGTTCGACCCTTTTGTAAATTGGACATGGAATTCGCGTTACATTTTGACTCTTAGACAACCCAAGAAAGATTATATGAGGAATGATAAAAAAATTAATAATAAGTAACAACGATGAAAGGCGTGCACTACATATTTCGTGATAGAACACAGAGGTTCTAATGAATCAACACTAGGGCTTCTCCTTAATGCAAAGAGACACACACACGCGAGCGTACACGCACGTACGTGCGGATCACTTCATAAACCACATCGATAATATTACACAGGATTTTAACTAAAGTACAATACACGGTTTTAATATTGCCCAATTAAACCCCTCTATAAATCCCAAAACTTTCTTACAATACACTTTGAAGTATTACCTCAGGTAAAAGTTTACACAACACCTCTCAAGGTCTCTCCATTGGGATTATACACTTGTCCACAAGGACGAACTGACTACAACTTTTTACGGGTTAGGAACCTTTGTGGACGATGTGGTTGTGAATGGAGATTCAAGAGACCTCCGTGCTTCATTGTCCACGACAATTAGCGTCAGTAACTTGTCACCCTAGAATAAAGACGGAAAATTAAAAGACATAAGTAAAGAAACCTGACTGAAGGAAAAAAATTGATAGTGAACGACTGAGTTAACGAAGACATCACAGGTTGAGACAAGTTGGGATACCTGACATCTGACTGTCCAAGGAGACAGGTACCCCAAGAGGTCTGTTTTTATGACCTCACCCAACGGTAAAGGAAGAGGTTCCCTAGAAGGACTGTGTCCCTAGTTTGGGGTCAGAGGACGTAGGGGAAGCAACGTCCACCTAAGGAATGGGGACTCGGTGGACCTTTCGGGAAATAATTGAGATTCATGGAAGTTAAACAAAAAAGTTTACTCCGTCACATATTTGTTGACACTTAAAACGGAGGCGGTCAGAAGGTATCTGTCACATCTGACGAATAAATGGTCATCCAGACAACCTGTACAATTCAGTCTATAAAAAGTTCCAACGTTAATGAGTAGATTCGAAGGTCAAATATAAGATCATTGTCCTCTTACATCAAAATTTGTTGAGATCAAGGTCAAAAGAATACTCTAACTGCCTTGGTGACCGAAATGACTAAATCTAGGTCAAAACTATTGGTTGGCGTAGAACGTCACTATACGACACAAAAAACTCTGTTTCTTCTTTGTAACTAACAAAATACATAAAAAATCAAAATATTGGTTCCACTTAATAGACACATAAGTATAAATTTCTACCGGGTTATATGTGTTGTCACATATGACGAAGGTTCTCATTTTTAACTCATAGAGTTAACGGAATTATTTAAATACGTGTCTGAGAAAACCCTCCCTAGAAGGATTCAATTTCCGAAACGTTATTACTGGAAAACTAAACTGTCGGTCCTGACATCAGTAAAATGAAAAACTTAACGAAACTTAGAGGTTTAAGACATAGACAATGGAGAACCTCTCTTAACCCTCAACGATGTTATCTTTAAGTTTTATCTTGTAAGTCAAGAATAGATGTAGGGATCCTTCTGACCCTTCTCGAATAGAGACACAGACTGGAAGAAACCACTACAGGAAAATAGGAATCGATCTGACCCCCTTTCTAGACCTCAGTAGGAACCCATTCTCTTCACTACCCAAGTAGAACTTGACCTCCGAGACCAACCAGACCAAAAAAAGTCTTTAGAACGTCAGTTGGACTTAGATAGATGAACCGCTAAAGATGTCCAATTAGTCAGAAGGACGGTCGAGATCCTTGACATAATGATGTTAAATACTTTTCAGTCAATACCTGACTTAAAGACGTTGTTCCCTTTTAAAGAGATGACCGGGTGTACTAAAAAGAGTAATATAATGGTAATTTAAATAGGGAACTGGAATGTCAGTCCGAAGAAGGAAACATTCTGACTACAGACCTCTCTTTCAGATTAACCGCTCTGGTGACATAACAACGACACGGAAAGGGGTTTATCAGGGTCCAAATATACAAAATAAGACAAAAATTGTAAACCAGGGAAATAAAACCCCGAAGGGACCATCGAGTCGTCATCTCTTAGACGGACGTCACGTCCTCGACGTCGTCTGTACCTACCCAAGTTAGGGACCCAACCCTTCTAGGGAACCTCCTCCCGTACCGTTGGGTGACCTCTTAGGGGTACCTGTCTCCTCGTACCACCCGATGTCAGGTACCCCAGTGTTTCTCAACCTGTACTGGCTTCACTGAATCGTGTGTACGTACGGGAGATAAAACCTTAGAAAAATTGGATCTACGATTTCATTTTTGGTGTTTAACTTTACTCATAAACCTATAATGATTCTAAAATCGGAGACTTTTATCCTCAAACCCCAAAATATGAAAGGTAATACACCTGAACACTAGTTTTCCCGTATCCTTCAAGTCGAACAAGAGATTCCTTCCACAGCTTGTGTAAGGTACTACCAGGAAGAATATTAAGTCTACGGTAGGGTTGGTCTGACGGTCGGTCGGGACTTAATTAGAGTCAATTATCCAGTCCAGATTTTTACAAGTCAAACCATTTACCTTCTACCCACGTATGACTGAGTTAAAGAAGAAGGACAGGACTAGAAAACCTGTCCTTCATAATACTTCAATGTCACTTAACACTTAGTAGACTCCTATAACACCCCAACATATTTTGTCGAAAAGATATGTTTGACACACAACCCACACTGATAAGTTTTCCGATTAGACGGGGTTCCTAGACTCCCTCATATATAACCCCGACGGAACCTGAATCATCCGACCTTGACTTTTATCTAAGAAATGGCAGAATAAGAAAGTTTTTTGGTTTTTGTGAGTGAAACTTTAAGGATTTGCAAGTGTGAGTCATTCACGAAAGGTTACTTACTTACTTTAATTACTTACATTCAGTTAAAAAATAATTCGAATTAAAAGAATTTATGTCTCAAAACTCTAAAAAAAATTACTGATTTGAACTCAGTAAGACAATTGGATCTTTAATGATAACACAAAACACATTAATAATCGTTCACCGACTTTATTCAGAGAATTCCGGTACTAAAAATTGGGGACTTTATCATTTATAATACTTCAAATTTTTATTCAGAAATACCTTTAAAATACACGAACTTTCTTTTAGACATCCCTTGTAGATAAGAGATGGACATATTATTTCTTTAATTGGCTTTTTGACTAGTACCCCCTCGATCTCCTATCGATTTTCTTTTAAGTACTCAAAAAAGGAAGTTTTTACGTAAACCGTTTTCAGATTTATATAATTATTAATTTTAATTTATTAGACATCGAAGTTTAAATCTTCAATCGTGAAACGATTGAAAGTTCTTACGTAAAAATTATATCGAAGGTCTTTCGGGGGTTTATCACCTGATAAAAATGGAAAGTCCAAGAAACACATTTAAGATCGGTAAACCGCGTTTAGAGTAGTCCTACGGGAGTACGAGTTTGAACCGAAAAGTAAAAAGGACCCTATTTCTAGGTTCAGGAATTGGGTCAAAGGACCAGGATGTCAGACAGGTGAAAAGGAAGGGTTGGAAACAGTGTGGGTGGCGTGGGGGACGAAAGACGACGATACTGATAATGAAAACACATGCGTTAAAGGGGAAAGTGAAAGACCGGAAAACGACACAATTGAGGATGAATAGAAAGTTTAGAGAGAACAGAAGAAAAATCTTTTGGAAAAAAGACTGGAAAACTGAGCCAGTCTAGAGGGAACAAGAAGACTGGCAGAGACGACGTTTGTAAGTACATTGTTAACTCACTAGCAAATAATTGACAGAGGAAACGACATAAAATTCGAGGTACTCCAGACCTTAGACTCACCCACGACGGACGGTAAATTAGGGGTCGTGACTTCGCGGACCGTGTATAGAGTGTATAAAAATTTATTCTACTCACTTACTCACCAGTCCATTAATTGGAATCAAGGGTGCACATTTTCTGAACGACAACCCTAACCTACTATATTTCATGGACGTTTCCGATCACATACCCTTCAAGAGTCATTCATCGTCACTATTAAAGTCAAGTTAACCCGAACCATCATGTAAACCATTTTTATTAACAAAACGGAGGTAAAAAAGTTTTTCTAAATTTTTAATGTATTCACGAGTCAGCGAGTCAATACAGACCGAGAAACGTTGGGGTACCTGACATCGGACGGTCCGAGGAGACAGGTATCTTACAAGACTCCGTTCTTATAACCTCAAACAACGATACGGGAAGAGGTCCCCTAGAAGGACTGGGTCCCTAGTTTGGACACAGAGAAACACAGAGGACGTAGCCGTCCACCTAAGAAATGGTGTACACGGAGGACCCTTCGGGGGTTAAACTAAATACATAAAATGAATAAACATAAATCCTTATTTTTATCTCTAAATTTCGTACAAAGTCACTGACAAATAATCGATATAAGTCGACAATTACCATAAAGATGTCTTTGTAAACTAAAAACAAAGGTACTCAATACTCGTTTTCAGCGAGTCAGCACAGGCTGAGAAACACTGGGGAACCTTAAGAGATCCGGTCTTATGACCTCACCCATCGGAAAGGAAAGAGGTCCCCTAGAAGGGTTGGGTCTCTAGCTTAGGTCCAAAGGACGGAACATCCGTCTAAGAAATGGTTCGGGGAAGAGTTTTTTGACCTCGTGCACTCTCTTCCACCCTGGATAAATCGACTACACCAACAAAGACCGACCTTCCAGAGAACTAAATTAATGAACAAGTCTTTTATATCTACGAACTCTTTACACTCAAGGAAGAATAAACTCTCACTATAAATCCGAGAATGGTTGTCACTTAAAAATTCACATATAGAACCCCTACCTCGGAACACAGACGTTACCACAACCTTCAAGGTAGGAGACAATTCTTCTTCTACGTGTAAGCCAATGTCATTTACTACACACTGTCTCCACAAACAACATGAAGTCTTCCGTTACCTACTACAAAGTACCAAAAGTCAAGAAACCCAGTACTACTAAGACACTTCCACTTTCATGTTGTTGAGTTTTATTATAAATCTCAGAACTTGATGTAGTATTCAGGATTGGGAATAGTTGATGGGAAAGAATAAGCTATTGTACCTTACCGGAAGACCCCCGTCCCAAGGACAGAAGTACCGGACCCTCTACGACCGGACTAGTGAAACGAGTCACCCAAACTCTACTCTTGAACGTTCACAGATCCACGTTCCTCGACTCCTCAGATTTGCCCTCTACTCCGTTTATCGGTACTTTTGTGACCTTTCGGTAAATTCCCGTGGATGATTCAGGAGACCCCAAGGGTCCACCGCAATCACCATCCCTTCGACGGACGGTCACGTCCTCTGTACTCTCTACGTCAAGCTAGGGACCCAGTCCCTTCTAGGAGACCTCCTCCCGCACCGTTGGGTGACGTCATAAGAACGGACCTCTTAGAGGTTCCTGTCTCCCCGGACCGGCCGATGTCAGGTATCCCAACATTTCTCAACCTGTGTTGACTTCGATGAATCGATCGTGCGTACGTGATTTGGTAAACTACGAACTTCCAAACAACCAAGTCGTCCCGATTCTTCCGAAGGTTTCCTCTGTGGAGACTCGTCCCGTCACCGAGTCCACAATCGAGGGAGATTCGGAGTCACATGTCCAGACAATAAGAGAGTAAAACCGTCATGCATAACTCACCAAATAATTTTTCGATTCTGAGAGACTTACATACGGATCCGACACCCACTTTTTCTGGGGATTACAGAGGTCATGAGATTGAAATCTTACCTCAAGTCTATTCTGTCAAAATCTGTCTTCGACTTTATAAATTTAAAGGGATTTTATAAGACAATTATACATGTTCAGTAGGATCCTTGTAAAGTTGGAGTCCGTCCCGGTCCCGAACACCGTTGTCTGTTTACTAATAGAAGGGAAATAAACAGTGGGAAAAGAGTACTTGAAACATGTTGACAATTTTATTCAAAGAAAAACTTTTTAAATAACAAAATAACTTTCTATTAACGATATGTCTTAAAACAACAAAAGACAGGTTGGAGTTGTACTTACTCGGTATCTATATGTATATAAGGGAGGAAAAACTTGGAGGGAGGGTAGAGGGAGGAGTAGGGTGGGGAGATCCAACTCCGTCTCGGGGACAAACTCAAAGGACTCGGTATATCGTTTAAGGACAACCGATAGATAAAATGGAAAAAGAAAGAAAGAAAATTTTATGAAAAATTTAAAAATATAAAACCGACGTGACACACCGTACCCCCTAAAATCGACAGATTAGTCCCTAACTTAAACCTGAGACGTAACCTTCTGTTTGAGAATTTGTGACTTGGTGGTGTCTTTAGGTTTTATTCAACGAAAATACGGAATGAAATTTTTTTTAATAAAAATTAACCGTCTACTAACGAAATGTCACGACACGACCAAAGACGGTATGTTGTCACACTTAGTCGGTATTCTTATATACACTGTGGAGGGAAGGTGAATACGGAATGAAGAAAAAAACATGAAAAACTGATGAAGAGTTGAATAACTACCTAACTTTGAAGACTTTAGATTTTATTATGGGTTACAGGATCCGGGGTCCACGGAGTCTCCGTTTCCCGTGGTAGGTACACCGTCAGTAATCGTGACGTCGAGTCGTCCACAATATTTAGTGTAATAGTCCTAACCCTCCCCGAACGTCATTTTGTCATCTCTAAAATGGTTTTTAGAGACAATAGAAAACTACTAGTGAAAGATAGTTAAATATAACTTATGTGACACAAGGCCTTAATAGGTATCTATTGACTGGAACGAGATGAAAAAAGACATAGTGACAGAGGGTTTACTGTTTACCCAATTAAAATAAAAAAAAAGACTTAATGTACAAGTGACATTCTTCTTTTATTTTTAGTTCGTTAAGTCTTTTGATACTTCTTCATCTTCAGGGTGAGTGCCTTTTTTAAACTACTTATAAATAAAATTCTATGAAATAACGATCAGTAAGCTAAAAGAGAAAAACTCCCGAACCTCAAGTCAACAAAACGAACTTAATTATCACGAGACCATTCGTAAGAACAAGGATATATAAGTACGTAAATAGAATGGGACGATCCTGTCTAAGTATCTTCATCTTAAAATCAGTTTAAATACGTATAATACAAAAACTGTGATAACGATTATCGAGGGGTTTTCTAAAGAGGTCAAAAGTAAAGAAAAAATTTTTACAATAATAAATACACATATAAAAAATTACTAAAAACCGACACACCCCAGAAGCAACAACGTACGTACCCAAAAGAGAGTGACGTCTCTCTCCCCCAAGGAGAGATCAAGTGCACGACCGAAGAGTAACGTCACAAAAGAGACCGACGTCCCGTGTCCCGAGATCTCACGTACCCAAAAACACCAACGTCGGGAGCCCGAGTCAATAATACACCGTATACCCCAGAAAGGCTTGGTCCCTAGTTTGATCACAAGCGATGCAACGTTCCGTCTAAGAATTGGTGACCTGGTTCACCATTCCCTTTGGGGTCAAATTTAAAGATTAAGATCAATTCTTTCTGACAAAGCGGTATTCAGAATGGTTATCATTCAAAACGGTGTTTCAAAACAATGGACACGAATAGATTATCCATTTAGAACTATAGAGTCACAAAGTAAAACATAAAGAAACAAATCAAGACTTAAATTTGGATGTAAAATTATAAAGAACCTGTCATCGTAAAAAAGAGACACTAAAGTTAAAGTGTAGGAAACAAGTACAAAATTAACCTCACAACAAGGAAACAAATAAAAACCAAAGGAGTAAAATTTTACGTTAATAAAGGGGGTAAAAAGTAAACAGAAAGTTTGAATCCACCATAACAACAACAAAACAAAATAAAAACGGTATATGTCTGTAAAAGTTAAACAAGTACTCGAGTACGGATAAAAGCAAATGCCAAAGACCGACACAAGTCAACGAATTCTGTCGAAGAACTGAAAGTATCATCATTTAATATTTAATTGTAATTGCGAGTTTTAGTAACCCCTATTATACCATGTTTATCAATTCGGTACATAGAATAACTGTACGAGTAATCCGATTTAAATTTCCTTCTTATTATTATTATAAACCTACCCCTCTCCATTCCTACCTTCTACCAAGACACATTTTTAAACTAAGTTTCGTACTTTAAAGACCGGAGCTCAATTAAACCCCAACGGTCTAATTCTTAGGTGGACGGTCACGTTCTGGGTTCTCTACACCCAAGTTAGGGACCCAGTCCTTCTAGGTAATCCCCTCCTTTACCGTTGGACGAGGTCATAAGATCGGACCCTTCCTAGACGGTCGGAGGACAGGTACCCTAGCTTTACTCATCCTGTGCGGACTCGTGTGATTCCTTCCGGTCTACTTGTTTATTTTTGTGTCTTGTGAGTCAGTACAAACGTAAAGTCTATTTGTTGTTTATCAAAAAAAATTCAAACAAGTGATAACATAAAATAGACCACTGGGGTTTAATTCGTTTCATTCATTGTCATACTGTTATAAGTTTCATCTTCGATCAGTAGAGTTTTACATGACGATGGGATACATAACTCTATCAATCCAATAAGTCTTATATAAAAAACTTTTTTGAGATAGCGTAGGATTTCTACTAGGTGTAGGATTGTTTACAAACAAACAAACAAACAAACAAAAATTACATACAACGTACAGATGTCTCGGTTCATCTTCATACTTAACTCGAAATAGACTCTGGATTGTATGTCAACCATCACCAAATCAACGATTCAGTACAGACTAAGAACACTGGGACACCTGACATCGAACGGTCCGAGGAGACAGGTACCCTAAGAGGTCCGTTCTTATGACCTCACCCAACGGTAAAGGAAGAGGTCCCTTAGAAGGGCTGGGTCCTTAGTTTGGGTCCAAAGGACGTGACATCCGTCTAAGAAATAGTCGACTCGATGGTCCCTTCGGTCAATCGGTGTAAGTCAACCTTGTAACATGAAAAAAGGTTATCGTTACTAAGGAACAAAATAAAAGAAATAGTCACTAAAAAATGGGACTGATGTGTAATCGTAATGAACGTCTCTAGATGTTTCCAATATACTGTTCTAGGAAGTACATCTCAGGTAAAATCCAACCAGAGTCTCCCTTGAAACCTCTTCCTTTACCGTTGGGTGAGGTCACAAGAACGGACCTCTTAGGGTCTCTGTCCCCTCGGACAACCCGACGGCAGATACCCCAGTGTGTCTCAGCCTGTGCTGACTTCACTGAATCGTCGCCGTCGTCGTCTCCCTGGAATAACGAATCAGCGGGTGACGGAATCAAAGGAGAGGGTATTTCACCCCCAGTTTAATAAAGGATACAGGTTCGAAGTAACACTCTCAATTTATACATTTCGTCCACCTCAAAATCTTCTTCAGACTGAACATTAATGAGAATTTATTTACTTTCAGTAACATAATAACATTACTTTGGTATTATCTCAAAGGATCGAGTAACTCTTGATCTTTTACGTCATCTATGGTTCGTTTCGTACCCATCTACTTTTACGATCTTTCCGAGTGTAGACGTACGTTCTCGACTAATACCTATAGAGACGAGTAGGGATACAAATCACTGTAATCCAGACTTTCAGTCGGTACCACTCAAATAAATATCGTGTCTTTATTAGTTTCCGACTTTAGTTCCTAAAAATCAAGAAGTGAAAACAAAAAACCATGGGGTCTTTAGGTCAATAACTGTTATAGTGGTACACTCTCCTACTTCCGTGCACTGTCTCTCCAGACCCCACTTTTTGTAGTATGTAAATGGAACACGAAACCGGACTTAAACCTAGATCGGTCAATACCGTATGTTCTCAACCTGGTGTTTCTTCCGACTCGTGGTTTCTTGAGTACGAAAGGTTAACGCTACGACGTCTTCTGAGAACTCTCACGTTCCTCTAGTTTGTAACGTTAAGACTTCCTTAAGACTCAGTTAAGACTTCCTTTAGTTGGGACTTATAAGTAACCTTCCTGACTACGACTTCGAGGTTATGAAACCGGTACACTACATTTCTCGCCGACGACGACGACGACGATTCAGCGAAGTCAACACAGGCTGAGACACGCTGGGATATCTGCCGTCGGGTGGTCCGAGGTGTCAGGGACCCTAAGAGGTCCGTTCTTGTCAACTCACCCAACGGTAAAAGAAGAAGTCCACACTTCTCCATAGAGTAACCTTTTATGGGACTACGACCCTTTCTAACTTCCGTTTCCTCTTCTCCCACCGTCTCCTACTCTATCTATCGTAGTAACTAAGTTACTTGTACTTAAACTCGTTTGAGGTCTCTCTCACTTTCTGTCTCTTCGGACCATACTATGTCAGGTATCCTAACGTTTCTAAACCTGTGTGAATCCCTGACTTGTTGTCAGTACCGTAGACGGAAAGTACCTGGGTCCCGAATTCAAAACTCAGGGACCTCCACCATCTAAATACTCATAACACCAGGAGTGGACCAAAACTTAGATCTTAGTGGTCTCATACTGACTCGATAGTGAGTTTGTTAACAAGGTTCAGATCCCCGTCTAATAAATCAGGAAGGACGTTTTTGAATTACTAACTTGAGTCTTTGTTTCTAATCTGACCACCAACGGTCTTCGACCACCTTTACCCCTCTCCTACCGGTTTCCCATACTGGAAGTCAATATCTCACTTATGTCTCAGACTCCTAAATTACAAACCATACCACCTATTTCAATTATTATGAAGTAACACATGAACTTTCAACGATTCACTCATCTATATTTCGTAAGAGTGTACGTGTTTGTGTTTCATTGAGATACTCCACTTTCTCCACAGTCAATTGAACCATAACCTTAGTAAAGTACTATACACAGTTAATTGAACCATAACCTTAGTAAAGTACTATATACGTACGTACGATTCAACGAAGTCAACAAGGACTGAGAAACGCTAGAGTACCTGACATCGGACAGTCCCAGGAGACAGGTACCCTAAGAGGTCTATTCTTATGACCTCACCCAACGGTAAAGGAGGAGGTCCTCTAGCAAACCTAGGCCCCTAACTTGGGTGGAAAGGACACCGAGGACGTAAGGTCCGTCTAAGAAATGACGACTCAGTGGTCCCTTCGAGAAGTACTATATATACACGTAGTTTAATAACACAACACATGAAATTTATATATTTTAAAATTAACAGTTAATATGGAGTTATTTCGACCCCCTTTTTTCCTAAACACCCCCCTATATCGTCCCCCATATCCTTCGGTGTTCTACTTGCACCAGGTAGACAGAATATAAATCTACCTACATGTAAGAGTTTTGGGTTCGGGTTTTACTACTACCACTACTTTAAGGGAACTTCAGATGAAATCCAATCAAAACCTCACGAGGTTCTATGAGACAAGTAACAGGAAACGGAAACAACCCATGAGTCTACCTTTGTCTACCTTTCATAATCTCCCAGAAGTACGGAATCAAAGGAGTAATTAGTCTTGTCTTACCAACAGTCTCAGTATACCCATTATCTAAAATTGACGTATCACTAATGTCAATCAAGGAGTTAAAAGTTCTTGTAAACAACCCAATCCAATATCGAATCCTTGAATCTTCCTGAAGGGGCCACCGAGACTACCAGTTCTTAGACGGACCTCTACGTCCTCTAGACCGAAGTGAGGACCCAGTCCTACGAGGGGACCTCTTCCTTTACCGATGGGTGAGGTCACAAGAACGGACCTCTTAAGGTACCTGTCTCCTCGGAATCTCGATGTCAGGGACTTACCCTGAACACCCACTGATTATAAAACTAACGAATCTCGATTCATTCGTGGGACGGGTCTAAGACTTGAAACTGGAACCGGGAGTCCCCGGGGTTCTCGAGAGATCCTGGTGATCAGGATTATCTGACTCACCTCTATCTCGATCTCAGGATGACGGACTGTCAAACAAAAACAACTAGAGATTCATTTAGTCGTAAACAATAACAAGTAAAATTGGAAATAAACTGAACGAAATTGTTTTCTCTGTATCATTTAGAAAAGAGTATTAACTTTGTAAGAAGTAAATCCCTTAATATAACAAAACCTTTTTTCGTCGAACATAGTAAGACGTAATTTTACACGTTGTAACAATAAAACCTAGTAAAAGATATTAGGATTCATATTTTTAGTACGTAATTTTTCGGTTATATTCTGAAATTTAAAGAATTGAATTTGGGTTGATATTAACATAATAAAATCGTTCTTTTTCTTCTCAATATTATTGAGTCCATATGTCAAGTTGATTTAGTCTTAAACTATAAACATGTTAGAGAGGAGGAACCTTCGACGTCCATCTGTTTTAATAATATATATAACATACATCCGACGTGCATGTATTTTAACTACTCTCTGGGACTGTTATTCGTTCCGGAAACCTTGGGTCTGACCTAACGGTTCGGCTCATGGGAACGTTTTATTTAAGAGAAACAGACTTGTATACTTTACATGGTTTTCTCTCACTTTTGGTCAACAAAAACAAACAAACAAAAAAGGAAAACATCATCTTGATGGTCACCTTCTTTTTTAGTGAAGGAGACATCTGTGAAATACCCAAAACCTAAGGTATTTGAGACGATACATTGAATTAGGGTTTCAATCACTTTAGGACAATCTGAAAGGGACGGGAGGAAGAACGAAGGTAGAAGGACTGACAGAGTGGAAACTTTGGATCTAAACATAAACATATGTACACACTAGGGAGGAGGGTAACAGACCAAAAAATGGGTCCGTGAAAAGTGGATGTAGGAGAGAGGGAGTAAACCGTCAACCAACCCGAAGAAGGACGGAACTTATGGTGTAAGGACTCAATAAGTTCGAGTCAGTAATCGTGGGACAGGGGGATGATTTTAATACTTACTTTTCGGAACAACAAGAAATGTTTATTGAGTCCGAAGGAGTCAGTCAGTTTAAGTTTACCTTCACTGACGGCCTGTTTCCCCGCCCTACTACCTGTCAGGAGTGTCGCTCAGTAGTTACGGGTGTCCTTCAAACGTTTCCGTGTTAGATCCACCTCTCCTAACCCACAAGGGTCTCCTGTTCCCAACTCCCCTCGACCCTCCCCTCCCCACGAGAAACTTAGGAAAACCTAGAATTTCCTTTTTTTTTCTTTCAGGTGCTTCTGGTCTCTTTCGTTACAATCTCTCAGTTAAAACGGGATCGTTCTTGACTTTTTAGGAAGGGACCTCTGTAGAGATGGAACGTCATTACGACCAACTTTGACTCTGCGTTGTCTGTTTTGACTTTCGGGACTGGTAAATGACCCAAAACTTACGGTCCCGTCATCACCCAATGTCTGACCCTCGCCGTACTGAGGGGCGACTCTTCAACGTAACAGGTCCCCGGGGGAAAAAGTGTTGTCCCCTTTTCCATTAACTGTCGGACTAACAAACCGGCCCGGGGGACGACAAAATTTTAGGACCTTCCGGGGTCAGTGTGCAACAGTTATTGTCGGCAGCCTCCACCCTCCACGCCTCACTTCCTGACAAGTCCTTCGTCAAACTCGGGAAGTTCACCTGTCCGGAGTCACTGAAAAGAACGTGGGACCGACGGTGTTCGCTGAGTAAGTTTTTATTGGAAGTTCATTATTTAGTTTGAACAAAGGACTTGATATGTTCCTTGTCGACCAATAAAAAGGAGTGAAAAAAAAAAGTTTCTGTTTTTTTTTTTTTCTAAAAAATGATGTCCTTTAGTTCGTACAGTTTTAAACCGTTTCGTTAAACCTACTAAATTGTCGATTTGTGAAGAGAAAAATTACAATACGAAAGTAGCCGGAAAAAAAAAAAAAATTAAAGTCGAAAAGGAAAAACGTAAGACACACGACAGAACCCAGGGAATAGAGACGAAAGGAGGAAGTACTTTCCTTTTGTTCAAATCACAAAACAGGAATCTTCTAGAAACCACATTAAAGATTGTATCACCAGTTCTACGAGGTGAAGAATATGTCGATTTTAAACAAAACAAGACGTCCTTTTCAAACCGAAATCTGGTGCAGAGAAAAAGAGAAAAAGAGGTCTCTAGGTAAATAAAACCTCAAGACTACTGTCCCGTCAAAAAGAGGTCAGACGACTAAATCCTTGGGACTCGACCACGTGTACAGTGTTGACTTCATCAGACCACAAAATTCTTTCATGTAAAACTCGAGAAACCAGAAAAACGCAGGGAGAAACACGGATAAAAACACAAAGGAAACACACACAGAAAGAGAGGAACTGATACAAACGGGAAGTCTAAGATCTTTTTAGCCGATTGGACTCTAACTGGAATCGTCATTAATTTTTATATTGTACTTCGTTACCGGAAGACACTACTAATGACAAATGGAAAGAAAATGTCCAGGAAGTATAAAGGTTATCTTTAGGTAAAATTCACTTTTATAAAATTACTAGCTAGTCACACATGGAATCTCCAGTCGAAAAGTACTGAACACCTGAAACTCTTAACTTTTTCTTCACATAAACTCTTTGACAGTCTAAAATCACGTGATCCACGTAAAGTTAGATAAATTTGTTATCTAATCTATAACAATTATAATCTATTAGGATTTGTTAATCCTAATCTATAATTCTAATACATTTTGTAGAGAAAATATCCTATAAAACTGGTGAGATGTTATTTACTTTTTTGTAGCTAATATTATAATCGTAATTCACTCTTTAATATTTAATATGAATCCCTAAAACTGGAAATACATATTATGTAAATATAAAGAATTAAAACAACTTCTCTAATAAGTAAACATTATTTTGTGAACATTACTTTCAATACAAATATCCTTCCATTATTACTTTAAGTTAAACGTCATCTTAATCCAGTACCGTCCGAAGAAAACATAAAGATAAAGAAAAATTTAAAGAAAAGGAAACATAAAGGAAATAATTACTGTTACGACATTATCGTGTTTATTTGGGTAGAAACACGACATACTCATTTGAATATGTGAAACATTTATATGTCTATAGAACCGACTATGTTCACACTCAAATCGTCACCCACACCAAAGGTATATTTACTAAGAAGGTAAATACCGACTATGAGTATGGGTTGGACAAAACTACATTATAAAGAAATGAAAGTCGTAAATTCGAAACTCGTACACTATGCACTGACCTACCTTAAAGACCTCTTGACATAATTGTACAAGGTTTCTCGACTTAGGACTCCAATCATGGTACAGTCTTTTAAACTCTTAAACGTGTCATTAATATCATACCAAGCATTTACCAGAATATTAAACGTTCACTTAATGTAATATTTATACTATAAATTTTATTATATTTTGTGAGTCAAGACATCTACTTAGTAAAGAATAATTCAGTGTCGGAAAACAAAGTGAGTCTCTACGAGTCCTTAACGACTCAATTCACCGGAAACTTAGAAGACCACAGGAGGAAGTCGGAGTGTCGAGGAGGGGGACCGGGGTACCTGGGACCAGTGTCATCCCCGCCCCTCTATCGCTCACATCTGACTTTCACGAGACACGTCTGAACGAAAGACCGGAGGACGAGTCGACGGTCAGAGTGTCGAACGGGATTCTTCCCTGAAGGACACGTCAGTAAATGTGAGTGATAGTGTGATTCGCGAGAAACAGTGAGTCGGAAACTCTGTCTTCCCCCGCTCTATTGCGTAGATCTGGCGAGGACAACTGAAACGTCTATTTCAGTTCCCGACCTCAGTTCTTGGGTCTCAGAATAGGAGGAGTGAAACGTTGACAGAACGGAACACTGTAACTCGGTCCGAAACCTGGAGGGGTAAGGAGGGAAAAGGAGAAGATAGGTTACTCTTAGTCACGCTTTACAAGAGAATAAATAGTCCTTCCACACCAACAACTTCCTTAGAGATTTACGGACTTCGGGGATCGTTTTCCTTTTGTTTTAGTCTATTTTACTGGAGAAGACGAAAAAACCCCCACCCCCCCCCCCTCTACCTTTCCTTCGACGTCGACCAATTAATGAGGGATGAGGGTCTTCATTAAGTAAGATAGTAGAACATCTATCCCCTAAAAGGAGGATGGGAACAGTCAAAAATGGAGTAGGAATAGAAAACGAGAAAAATAGAGAGAGAGAGAGAAGGATAGACAAAGAGGGAAAAGGAGATGGGGACGTTACAAAGAAAGTATCGTTACACGACACTCTAGTTCCACACATCTTTAGTTGTTTCGACTTCTCGTAGAGATTTTCCGAGACAAGTTACACCCACTCGCTTCTGTGACTCCTTTATCCTCCCGTAGGACTCAACTGACCTACCCCTCCCTGTCATTCCCCTACGAAACGCTTATATAACCTGAATCTTTCCATTCGGAAATCTCTGTCAATGGTCCACCTTCTACCCAGAGACCCCGGAACCTGGTGTATAAATCTCCAACAGAGTTTCTCTACCCTAACCTTTCCCAACCTTGGATATCACTTTAAGTTCCTAAGAGAGTCACCCTATCCTACCTCCCCGACAAGATTGGCGTCGGTATCGAAGTAGGAAAAGGGAAAAGTCATTTAACATGTTGACGTATCTCACACCGAAATTCAATTTTCCCTAAAGTAGAGGATGAAGTTTAATCTCACACACTTCATAGTACTTAAAATTTCGTACGTAAAATTATGAAAATTGAACCAAGTCACCCATTTCTTAAACGGACGTCATATTCTCTGTGTCCTCTGTGCCCAAACTAGGGACCCGGCCCTTCTAGAGGACCTCTTCCTTTACCGTTGAGTGAAGTCTAAAGAACGGACCCTTTAAGGTACCTGTCTCCTCAGATCTCCAGATACCCAGGTCAGGTTACCCAGGTCAGTTTATCCAATGTTTCCCAGCCTGTACTGTCTTACTGATTCGTGTGTGTAAAAATTTTGGAAATCACCAACTCAAAATAACGATAACGAAAGTAAAATAAGACTCTTCTCGAACCATTATATTTAATGTTCGGTTTGTAATTAAGTGAATCGTAAGGAGTACCGGAAAATTCTTCCCACGATATATAAGACCGAACGAATAACTTAAAAGGTGTAGATATGTAGCTAAGTATACACAAAACTAAAAAAAGTGAGGTTCCCGTCGTTATAGTAAAACCACCACATACAAAAACTAGAATATATGTATGTACCAAAAATATACCGGACTGTAACACAAACAATGAAGAATAACATAGATAACATATAAGATTTTATATAATAAGATAAAACGATGGATATCTATCCGAAAAAATCCCACTGAGAGGAGTAATTTTTTTTGTTTTTCTGATGATGTACCCCCTATATTTATTTATATATATATATATTTTACATCATATACATGTATTTATATATAAATTTTATATGTTTATATATATAAACAAAATTATTCTTCCTATACTTTTCTATATTAGTCAGACAGATATTATGTGTCCTAGACTTCCCCTCCGTCCTAGAATAATTGAAATTTTTTTATGTAAATAAATAAAAATTAACCTCCTATTAACGAAATGTTATAACACAACCAAAGACGGTAAGTAGTTGTACTTAGTCGGTATCCATATGTATACAGGAGAGGGAGAACTTGGAGGGAGAGTGGAGGGTGGGGTAAAGTCGAGAGACAAAACAGTGTGTCGTGGTCTAAACTCGAGGGACGTAGTATATCATTTTAGGGTGACCAATAGAGAAAATGTGTCCCATTACTAATACAAAGTCATTCCTTGAATAATTGAACGATTTGAAAAAAAGACGACAAAGTGAAACATGTTGTTTATACACAACGAAAATTTTTTAATAACATAACGAAAGAATTTTGTAATTACTTTTTTCAAAGTGATGACTAAATTATATTTGTGGATTTCTGTTTTAAATTATCAGTGGCTATTATAAACACAAAATGTTCCAAAAACGGTTAGAACAATTTTACAGCTTTTTAGACGTTCCTTTTCTCAGAGAAAACAAAACTCTCGTGTGTGTATGTGTTCCGTTACCAACCGCGAGGGGGACGACCAAAGGGACATTCTTAATCGGTCGGTTGAACCCTCTCACTTTTCTATTGTTACTTTTGATACAACTAAGAAACTAGAAATTCGTGGGAAAGGTGTATACTCGAAATAGGATCTAACCGACCGTCGTTCACAATTTCGTCAAACACTTTTACCCAAGAAAGGACTATAAATTGTCACTATGACTTCAACCCGATCTATTAAGTTAAAGAGGAAAAAGTATAGTATATCATTCTATATTTCGTGTTAATAAGGATTAAATAACCCTGAAAAACTCACCCCTAATTAAAATATGTTGATTGAGATCATCAGTCAACTACCTTGTAGAAATGTAATCATTCGTTTTCACTACCCTCCTCACTGTAATAGTGCCCGGCAAAAATAAGACTCGAAGGAACCACCGAGTCTGTATTTGTAAAATTTAAAATAAAAAATACATAAATAAAAACCGACGCGACCCAGAAGGAACGACACACGTCCGAATGAGATAAACACCGTTCGTCCCAAATGAGAGATCGACCCCACACATCCGGAAAGTAACACCACCAAAGAGAACAACACCTCGTGTCCGAAATGGATTTACGTACCCGAAGTCATCAACGACGAGTGACCGACATCTCTCACTCGAGTCATCGACACCGTGTGGTCGAATGGGCACCGTACACTTTAGAAGGACCTGGTCCCTAGCTTGGGTTGAGAGGACGTAATCGTCCACCTAAGAATAGGTGACCTGGTGGTCCCTTCAGGTACTCGGTAAAATTTTTAATTTATGGAACAATATAGTAATGACATTAATATTTAAGAATATATTTTCTATAGACTTTAAAAGAACCAAATCAATCATAACTATCGATTTGATATTCTAAGAATCTTAAGTAACTTAAGCAGTCAAAAAAACCCCCCCCCCTAGGACTGAAAGTACCTAGTCTTATACAACTTAATATATATGATAAGTAAATAGTTTACAATCATATTTTAGTAAGGATTTAGAAAATAACATAAGACATAATATATATATTATACCATAAGATACAGAATTTCCCCAAATTACACTTCTAAGACAGACATGTATAAGTTGAGAAAAAATGATCGAAAACGGAAATCCATCTACAGCCGATATCATAATTGACTATCTTATATACTTTGACAAAGGGAATCCCTATATCCGTAAATTATCCCTCAAGACCACTTAAATACTTGAAAGTTTCCTTCGTAAAAATTACCTTCCAAAGTACCTCTCCCGAAAACATCCTCCTATTTCATCTAACCTCTTCGTAGCGGAGACCTGTCCGGGCACCCTTTCTTTGCCTCTTAAATCCCTTGAGGTTCGTCATCTGTCTTCTCGGACCTCAGACATCAAGTACCCCAGGATTCCGAAGCCTGTGATGACTCGCTGAAAGGGAAAAGTTCGTTATCCGTTATTTCTTACACCCTCCACGATAAATCACCCCTTCTTGTCTGTAACGTAAAGGAATATTCTCTTGACGAAAGGAAAAAAATTTTTTTTTTTTTGAAAAATATAATATAACCTCACATCGGTAAATTGTTACGACACTATCAAAGTCCACCTGTCGTTTCCCTTGGTCGGTATGTATAAAACATAGGTAAGAGAGGGTTTGAGGGGAGGGTAGGCACGACGGTGTATCGAAACGTTTCTCAAAGGACACGATATGTCATCCTGAAGGTAAAATTTATATAGTAACCTATAGGTAAAATTTATATCGTCACACATAACGAGAGGAAAATTTTTTCAGTAAGGGAAACACTTCCCACGAGTCCCTTACCACTTCCTCTTTCCTTTATTATCCCGTCTTTTGGTCCAGAGTATTTAGTTGAAATGGGTAGTGACCTACTCGGTATATGGTATCAGTCTAGTAAGGTTGTCGTACCTCTTGTGTTCCGTCTCTAAATCCGTTCACTGTTACAACCGTTGTCCTTCAAAGTACATCAACTCTAGTCGGTGTCGATGACCTCAAATCCGGACCCTTAAGACCCGAGACCTTTCTCATGCCTCCCACTACTCACAACCCCCAGACCAGTATGACTCCCGTAGACGTATGTAGGACATCCTGGGGTTACGACCTCTTGGACCTCATGGTCCGTCACGTAGTATCGTTTCTTTTCTGAGTCAAGGACGACGACCTGAGACTCAAGTCCTCCTAAGAACCGTCCTAGGGACAAGACCTAGTACCCGATACTCGTCAATCCCAGTTCCGACTAAACTATGAGTAGGGTCACATGATCGTTTAAGGAAGTAGGACTCAGACCTCTCCCAAACATATGATCACATACAAGTCAATTCTGGATATTCGGTGTGTCTACTACCGGGTTTAGACCTTAAAATCCTCTACAATAACCTTCCCTCCAATACAGGGAACGTAGAGTTTGGTACTATATACCCGATTACGTGTGAATCGGATGAATTTTTCAGTGACACGTAATGTCCAATCTCTAATTTCTTTCTTGTGGGAACGAAGCTTAAAAAATTTGTCGAAATAACTCCATATTCCCGAAAGGACCACCGAGTCACCCTTTCTTAGGTGGACGTTACGTCCTTTGTATCCTCTGAACCCAAACTAGGTCTGGACCCAAACTAGGGACCCATCCCTTCTAGGGGACCTTCTGTCGTACCGTTAGGTGGCGTCACAAGATCGGATATCTCCTCGAACCGTCCGATATGAAGTACCCCAGTGTTTCTCAGCCTGTGTTGACTTCGCTGAATTGTACGTAAATACATAACTCCATATTTAAGTCTATGATATGTTAGGTGGGAAAATTTCACATGTCAATTACTCAAACTCATATAACGTATTGAAGAAGCTTAACACCTTATTATGTATGTTATATTTTAAACGTTAAAAGTGGTAAAGAAAAAATAGTGTTATCATTTTCTACAAATAGTCAAAAGTGTTATTTATCGGTCTGTTTTTTATTTTCTATTAAAGTCAACGTCTGATATTACTTTTGTACTAATTGGATTGTTATATTTTATTAATGTGTGTTAAACCCCCTAATTCATCTCACTACACCATTTACCTTCACGTATGTACGTATACGAAAGTAGATGAATCGGTCAGATACAGAATACCAACTACGTAAATTAGATAAATGTAAATTCTATTAATAGGTATACATACTAGGACGACACCTCTTCCCTTACAGTTGTGTAACGTCATAAGGACGGATCTCTTAAGGTACCTGTCTCCTAGGACCGACCGATGTCACACGTACCCCATTGTTTCTCAGTCTGTGGTGACTTACTGATTGTGTGCGAGAGAGAGAGGGGGACGGTGGGGTTGACCCTGAAGGATCCTCCGTGATCACCATTTCTGGGACCGACGGCTACGTCCTCTGAATTCTCTACGTCCAAACTAGGGACCCACCCCGGCAAGGGGACCTCCTCCCGTACCGTTGGGTAAGGTCATAAGAACGGTCCTCTTAGGGTACCTGTCTCCTCCGACCACCTGATGTCAGATATTCCAGTGTGTCCCAACCTGTACTGACTTCGTTGAATTGTACATACGTGCGTACTAGGATAACGGTCAAAGATTAATAAAACCGAAATAAAACACATCCAGAAAAGGAAGAGAACACAAAGGACGGATTTCTTCAAGGAAATCGTAAACAACATTTCGACAAAACCACTAAAACTTAAGAAAAATGAAAACGAACAGACTTTTCGAAAACTAAAGAGGTAGTTTAAACTTAATTGTAAATATAAATGGTAATCAGGGTGTATTAACAAGAGATTAAAAAATACATAAATAAAAATCAAGACAGAGAAGTCCACTATATAAAATTTAAAGAATATACGTCCTGACAAAAAAGTCTAGAAAACGTAATCGGATTCTTGAAATTGAACTAAAATGGGTCTAATAAGATTTACTGTCTCTACAATCCTGAAACAAAAAAGGTTATACGAGATATCTCGTTTAGGGGACTCAAAGATGTACTCTCATACCCTCCCTTTCCTCGAAACTAAAATGTATAAACCCAAAACATACCATAAAGGGAACTTCTTACTTAACGGGACTTTTTGAAGTTTATGATACTCATACAAAAGGACTACTATTAGTTGGGTTATAAATCTTTGTTGACTTACATATTTTGAAAAGTAACTTTCAGACGACGACGACGACGATTCAGCGGAGTCAGCACAGGCTGAGACACACTGGGGTATCTGTCGTCGGGCGGTCCGAGGAGACAGGTACCCTAAGAGGTACGTTCTTGCGACCTTACCCAACGGTAAAGGAAGAGGTGTAACTTTCAGATTTAATCTAATAAATACTTACCTGAAGAAATAACTATATATGAAATACATAATGATCAGGACTTACTTAGTTGAATTTTAATATACACAAAGAAAAAGAACAAAACAAGTACTATCACCAAATTAAATAAATAAATTAAAAATAAAAATGAAATAAAATGAAACGTTATGACATAACCAAAACGGCATGTAACTGTACTTAGGTGGTGCCCACATGTACACAAGGGTTTGTACTTGGGGGGAGGGAGGGGTATTGTAGAGAGATCCAGTAGGGGCACGTAGTCGGGGTTCGTAGGACATAGGACGTAGCCTGTATCTGACCGTTAAGCAAAGAATGTACTATCATCTGTACAAAGTTACGGTAAGAGGGTTTAGTAGGGTGGTACCACCAAAATTTTCGGTACCAAAAATGACAACCTTCTTGAAAATCAGGTTCTCATGAGTACACAAGTATTTGGAATCAGATCCTCTTCGTTAGACCTTTCTCTTTTGAGAAAAATATGGGGTCCTCAAGGGGTCGTTTATCTATACATGAATTTACCTTCACGTAAAAAAGGTGGGAACCTGACTGGTGTATTTTAAACTGTGTCGGTTCCGTAACTAGATTTGCTTCGATCCTACGTATGTTCTCGACCATCTAAATAAAATCCAGGAAAAATCGGTTTCGATGTAAAAACGAAATAAATATAATAGTCTTAGAAGAAACGAAAAGTAAGAGAAGACTAGTCTCTCCATCTGAAGAAATCTGGATGGAAGAGACAATTGTCATCGGTAATCAGTGTACACCGACTTTACAGGACTTATGTTCGATCTAAAGTTACTGAATCATACCCCCCTTTTTTTAAACTACCACTTGATCGAGTAAACGTATAAAACATAATATGTAATTTTACTGTTGTCACCAATTTATTTGTAATAACTTTACTTAAAGAAAAGTAATTAAAGACAAAGGAAAATGAAAAATGGTGACTTTTTACAATTAAATGTATATACCGAGGGTAAAGACAATTGTCTTTGAGGACATCTGGTTATCAAGCATTTGAAAAAACTTATTACTACGTAAAGAAACTGTGAGACTATTTTCGAGTTATCTAGTATCTCTCTATCTATGACAGTTAAGACAATGTCGGTTGTCTACACAGGGATTCTGAACGGAATGACACGTTTTAGTACAGTATCTTCGGTGTCCCGACCGTGACCTCATCTGAAAGTTGTCAAAGTAGTCACTGGACACTTCTTTGTATCATTTGTACCATCGTACCAAGACAGGTACCGCTCACCAATTCTTTATACGGTCATAATGTTATGTATGCCACGAACTGGGACTTTTACAGAGTAAACAGACATCCCTACCTTGAGATGTTGACGGGTGGAGGTTACGGACGGAACAAGGAGACCGGCGGTGACAGACACAGTCTCCTTCTCTTGAACAATCCTTTCGTCTTTTTCTGACTCTCTTTCTCTTCCTCTTTTTATTGTCTCTTGTCTGTCCTTTTTGTGTTTTCTCCGACTCTCCTTTCTTCCCCTTTTTACTTTCTCTTCCCTCCCGTACTCCGACTAACGGTGAGTCGCCCCAACACCGCACACTAACCCTCCAATGGACTTGAGTCTACCTTACAACCTTCTCGTGTTCCTCTTTCAACCCTTCACTTTCACTTTCAGCGAGTCAGGACAACCCGAGAAATGCTGGGGTATGTCAGGTACCTTAAGAGGTCCGGTCTTATAACCTCACCCATCGGTAAGGGAAGAGGTCCCCTAGAAGAGTTGGGTCCCCATCTTGGGTCCAGAGGGCGTAACGTCCACTTAAGAAATGGTCGACTCTATAGTCCCTTCGGTCCTCTCTCAACCTTGTCATTTCAGTTGTCGTTTCCATCTCAAGTAACAAGCCTTCTCTACACGCGTACGCACGGAAAACAACTGAACGCGTTTCGAGTCAAGTCGATCCACGTCAAAAGACACAACCGGATCTCTACTTTAACCGTGTTTATGTTTTAATCGCGACACGATGTCGGAAGAGATTAAACAGTCAGTGCAACCTTGTTTAAGTGCAAAAGTTTTATTCGCAAGATCGTCTTGACTAACATCTTTGTATGTGGTCCTATCTAACACTGTGTGTCGAGTACAAACGTTGGACGTCTGACCTCCTCACAGTCCCGTACAGTCCGTACTCCTTCGTTTCCACTTTACGGTCTTTATCCAAGAAAGTTCTACAATATCATGGAATGTATCAATATTCCCTAATATTCTTCCCCCCTCATAACTCGACAAACACCTCTGGGGTCACCTTGCATCTCTCACTTACGTAAATACCCCAACCTAAGGACTCCCATCTTCTGCAACTTGAACTCCTCGTCTCTTCCATCTAAGGGTAACGTATGGTTGACTCTTACTACATAAATGTGTCGGAAAGATTAGATACTATCTTAACAGGTCCTTTTAGATAAACGCTTATCTTGAGAGTCCCCGTCCTTTACTTACGAACCACTCTCCTTTTAAGATTCTCAATCATCCTTTTCTCTCGTCTATAACTGAATTATCAGACGAAGATAAATAGAACCCGAAATCAATATTAGGTGTCTTGAACCAAGGACACTGAAATGTCTTTATCCAGATTCTTAGACAGTTCCCTTTCACTTGACTCTAGAAGTTCAGTGATCCTCGTCACTTCATTGAAACTTTTAATTTAGTTTGGTAACTTCATCAACGGGCAATTTGTACTATTATGATTACTACCACTACTACTACTATTATTCGATCATAAGTAACCCGAAATTCACATCGACCCTTGGATGATATACAAAGTACACCTACTAAAATGAATGACGAGTATAATTTTTTTAAAAAAAATTAAATCAAAAATTAACTTCCTATTAACGAAATGTCTTAAAACAAACAAAGACGGTTTATAGTTGTACTTAACGAGTATTGTAAAACTCTTTCCTAAAAATGGAAAGAATAGATAAAGAAAAATGTCTATCTTCACTGATCCGGTTGTAGTGTGACCATCGTTCATCGACTCAACCTCCTCGAACTTCCGTCCGTCGGATTTGACACAAACGTACTTTCTGAGACCAGAATAATCACTAGAACGACCCCTGAAAGGAAAAGATAACAACACATAAGAACAAGTCAACGTTTCAGCACAGACTGAGACGCTGGGGCACTTGACACCATATGGTCCAGAGGAGCAGGAAGTGATAGAGGTCTCAAACGAGTTTGAGTACAAGTAAGTCAGTTACTACGGTAGGTTGGTCAAGTAAGAAACAACGGGGGAAGAGGAGAACGGGAGTTAGAAAGGGTCGTAGTCCCAGAAAAGGTCTCAGTCGAGAAACGTAGTCCACCAGTTTCACACCCTCGAGTTAAAGTCGTAGTTAAGAAGGTTGCTACAAACCCCAACTAAAGGAAATCCTAACAGACCAAACTAGAGGAATGACAGACTCCCTGAGACCATAACAAATTTAAACACATTACTTTACGATAATGAATCCAATAAAAATTTTACCTTCCTTTTACGTGTATATGTCCAAATTTTTTCCTTCGTATCTTTTTTAATTATTTTTGTTAAATTTTTTGACTTTAGTTCAAATTTTAAGTGTAGGTTGTATGACATTATGTATATAAACACATCGTACTGAACTTTTACAATGAACTATGTGTACACGTCCCCAAAAAGGAAGGTACATATCCGAGGAACCCCTCAAAGGTAACGATAACCTACATATATCCTAACGGTTGACATATAGTATCATTGTCACCCACTATATTAGTTAAAATTTAACGACAAGTCAAAATAGGTTCCGTATAAATTGTAAGCCGAAATTTACGATTGTTTACAGTAAGTAATAAAAAGTCTTTATCCATCTTAATCAGTAAAAAGCGTCCAAGTCAATTTAAAAGAACACACTACTACGTCCCTATCATACGATATGTCTTTCGTTGTGTAATAACATTTTCGGATTTGACGTGTAAACAAGTTTAATAAAAGGTAAACGAAAGAAAAAAAAAAGAAAAAACGAGATCTAAGATTAAATATTCTTCCCATATATATCATTCCGTAAAACATAAATTCGATTTAGATAAAAATTTACTTTAAAAAAAAAAAGACATTCATTGTTACCCGTACTGGTCTAAAATAAGAGAGACGAAATACTGCCCTTATGCTAGACAAAAGAGGTAATAGAAAGGTCTATGAACCAAGAATAATCACCTAATCTTTACTGTGTAAAATCTTTCTTTTTATCCCTGAAGGAATCACCAGAATCTGACGTCCCTGTACCCAAACTAGGGACCAGTTCCCTTGAGTGTAGGGTACACGGTGAGTCCTACCGGTTTTTTCCCTTTCCTTTCAACAATGGTTTGGTCTGAATCCAGACGAATGGACGTCATTTCGTTTATATGACTGTGACCCAACACCACTTTGTTTCTCATCACAAATAACGTCCAACACTTCGTTCCTTACGTCCGCCGATCACGAATTTTTCAGGGTGAAGACCTCCGAAAGTCCCTTTCTAAAAATTTCTGTCCCACTCCCTCTACCCTAAACCCCCCAAACAATAGTCGAACACTTGTAAGACTAACCAACCACCACTGTACTAGTCCTCAGTGATAGTAGTTGGACGATCGAGGTTGGGTAGATCCCAGGTGTCCGAACACCCGTCGTATATCAATTGAAGAACGTGGCCCACCCCCAAAGTCATAGACGTTTTGTCGAGATTCCAGTACCGAGTCTTATAATAGATCTCGGGAACTTTCACTTTCAATCAGTGTGTCAACACAGGCTAAAAAACACTGGGGTACCCGACATCGGGTGGTCCGAGGAGACGGGTACCCTAAAGGGGTCCGTCCTTATGACCTCTCCCAACGGTAAGGGAAGAGGTCCCCTAGAAGGACTGGGTCCCTAGTTCGGATCCAGAGGACGTGACGTCGGTCTAAGAAATGGGAATGCACATACACACACAATCAGCGAGTCAACACAGACTGAGACACTGGGGTACCTGTGTTTTATATAAATTTAAACACGTTACTTTACGATAATGAATACAATAAATTCCAATATCGGACGGTCCGAGGAGACAGTTACCTTAAAAGGTCCACTTCTATGACCTTACACAACGGTAAAGGAAAAGGTCCCCTAAAAGGGTTGGATCCCTGACTTGGGTCCAGAGGACGTAACGTCTCGGGAACTCCTCCTTAATTTCTAGAAACTGAAACAAATTACCGATTTCATAATAATAAAACAGAATAAGCAAAAGAAAAGAAAGATGTACAAAAAGGGGGGGAAGGGACTAATTTAAATTATATACCCTGAGTCCCTTCAGGATCCTCCGATTTCAAAGAGATACCTGTTACCCGTCCACCTCATGTACCACCCCTCACCCCTCAACCAAGACCCTTCCGGGGTATCCCAGGACGAGTCAATGTCATCTTCTGGTAAGGGATGGGGAAAATTAGGGATGAAAGTTTACAAGGTACTAAACCCTCTACAGTAAAACAGGCAAGTGTAAAAAAAAAAAAAAGACACACACTTTCCTTTATTCGTATATGTAAACTCCTACTCTAAAAAAGATTTCTTGAGAAAAAAAAAAAAAAAAAAATCTCAACGTCATCCTCGTATAAAAGAGGATAATAACCTATTTATGGATCACTCCACTCGAAAGGACCATCGAGTCGACCATTTCTTAGGTGGACGTTACGTCCTTTAGGACCAAACTAAGGACCCACCCCTTCTAAGGGACCTCTTCCCTATCCGATGGGTAAGGTTCTAAGAACCCGAAAGGATCACCGAGTCTACCATTTCTTAGATGGACGTTACACCCTCTGGACCCAAACTAGGGACCTAACCCTTCTAGGGAACCTCCTCCCGTACAGTTGGGTGAGGTCATAAGAACGGACCTTTTAGGTGTACCCGTCTCCTCGGAACACCCAAGTCAGGTACCCTAGAACTTCTCGACCTGTACTGACTCACTGATTCGTGTCGTGTGTACACGACTCCACGCGAGAGAGAGAGGGAGGTCAAGGAGAAGACTGAAGGGACTTCTTCTTGGTACATGAATTCTGATTGAAACGAGAGGTGTAGTGGAATGGACCAAGTGGGTTTGTAGAACCGACGTGAAGGGTCTCTCTACCTTACAGACACTGACGACCACCCCCCAACCCCCGACGACAGTCCCTATCGACGGGAGGTGGTGAACAGTGGCGTATCAAGAGGATACTGAAGAGTTCACCACATTGACTCGTCTAGGACGGTCGTCAGAACAGATCCCCGGTTTCCTCTCTCTCCTCCCACTCTTCTCAGAGGAAGTGGTCGATCTCTATGGAAGTACGTGACACCCGGATTTCTCTTAAATCAAGTAAGGGATCATTCCACCTCCTTTTTATTCTTACTACCCACCCCGACTAAAAAATTATTTCCTTATACTAAAAAATTATTTCAGTATAGAATTCCATCGAGTGAACCACTTCTTAGACGGATGACATGTCTTCTGGGTCCAAGTTAGGGACCCAGGTCTTCTAGGGGGTCTCTTCCCTTACCGATGGGTAAGATCATAAGAACGGACCTCTTAAGGTACCTGTCTCCTCGGACCGTCCGATGTCAGGTACTTCAGCGCTCTTGGCCTGTGCTGAATCGTTGATTGGTGGTGGTACGAAAAGACTTTGGATACTATGACTATTAAACATTATTTCCAAACTCAGGATCACGTTGTTTCAACTACGGGTACATAAACACCATAGTCCTTTCATCTGTGATCCGACCGTCAAAGGGAAACTCAGACCCTTTTTCGTAAAGAGAGTCCCCGACTCAGGAGAAAGGCCCGGACTAATACTTACCTTCGTAAAGAACCGACGGGACCGTTATAGGTGACCCGAACAGGTCCCCTGGTCCTTGTACCGCGTACTACCTTGAGAAGGGAACTGATCCCTCTCGTTCGACGACTACCGTAACTCCCGACTAAAAGGAGAGACTGGAGACAAGGAGTAGAGGGAGGACGGGAGAGACGGAGAGGGTGTCCGAGGTCATGTTCGAATGTGAATCCTCTTCACGGGGTCCAGTCCCCGTCCGTCTCTCGTTGTGTGAACACGAACCGTCTCACTTCGGGATGTTTAGGGTCGTTCACACGAATGTTCAGTTGAGAGCAGGGACATTGTTAACCGACCCCTCCTCTGACTCCAAAGATGGAAGAAGTTATAGATTCATTAAAAGGGATAGATAGAAAACCTTTGTCTGAAATTCGTACATCATTACTGAGATCTAGCAAGAAGGTGGTGGGGTCTCTTGACCTTATCTTCCTAATCCCCCTTTACTAAAAGGTCAAGTTGAAGATACAAGAAACGACGACGACGACGATTCAACGAAGTCAGTACAGGCTGAGAATCACTGGGGTACCTGACATCGGATGGTCCGAGGAGACAGGTACCTTAAAAGGTCCACTCTCATGACCTCACCCAACGGTAACGGAAGAGGAAGACACACGAAATCTCTTGTAGTTTTCGGTTACACGCTTAAATTTCCGTAGATAGTATAGTTCTATCCATTATATCTTCTTTCCCCGAAAGGGTCACCGAGTCACTATTTCTTAGACGATCGTTACGTCCTCGGTGTCCTCTACACCCAAGTCAGGAAGTAACCCCTTCGAGGGGACCTCTTTCTTTACTGTTGGGTGAGGTTATAAGGACGGATCTCTTAGGACACCTGTCTCCTCGGACCTCCCGATGTCAGGTATCTCAGCGTTTCTCAACCGGTACTGACTTCGTTGAATCGTTTGTGTGTACGTTACATCTTCTTCAGTCACTCAGAACCCCATGAATAATTTATAAAGTAGGATGAAGAATTGACAATTTATTTCGTGTGTCTACTTCGTCTTCTTACACTCAAAGACTCTGAGTCACAACACCTTCTACGTCGACCATCGTCTGGGAGACAATACACCCAAAAAAATCCCATCACATTCTATTTCCAACTCACTTGAGGTCCTCAACCATTACCTGTCCCTCCTGACCGCACGACACTAAGTATCCCAGCGTTTCTCAGCCTGTGTTGACTCGCTGACTTGACTTGATTTGACTTCTATTTCCACTACCTGTCCCTCCGGACCACACGACGTCAAGTACCCCAACGTTTCTCAACCTGTGCTGACTCGGTGACTTGACTTCTATTTTGAATTAAAAAGACGAGGTGAGAGTTATGAAGACTATGGTGGTCGCTATACCTAAAAGGGTATGGTTCATTAAGAGGTCAAGAGTCACGTGTGACTGACTCACCGAATATTAGAGTCATCTGAGACTGACTTATAGAATATTTAAATTGAAAACTAAGACTGTGATAGATGAACCTGTATCGTAGTCTAGTACGTTGAGTTCCCGAGTTAAGGTGTCCTGATGGAGGTGGGGTCTACAGTCGGCGGTTCGGGTCTAACGGTGGATATGAAGACTGGTTCACGGTGGATATGAAGACTACTAAACGATCTTAGCAAGTGTCTTGGGTCCCTTCAAAAGGGAATACAAATTACCAAATGAAATTTTCCTACGTTGAGTCTTTTGTCGACATACCCTCTTCACGTATCCTGAACCACACCCCGTTTCCCCACACCTCGAAGGTACGGGTGAATCCCACACGGTGCAAAGGTCGTGGAAGTAGATGAGTGAGTAGATCTTCGCATAATTTAGAACGACAAGGACTCAAAAATATCTCGAATTAGAGGTCGGACGGTGTGGGGGTCGAAACCCCATCTTTCGACTCAAAAAGGTCTGCCCCTCCCACGGTTAGTATAGTCGAACAACAGGTGTAGAGACAGCACAGATGAAACACAGAGATAGAAGTCAGTGTGTGTAACTTCACAAAAAGACATGGATTTCTTTCATAGACTTCCGGATTATCTTTCCTCTGACTAAACCAGTAAATCTTTGGAGATATCTTTAGTGTAGAGTTCGGATCTTTTCCACTTAACGTAACAAGTTGGTACTGGAGTTTTTTTTGGGTAGGATGTACTCCCCGATCCTCCAGGTCGGGAGGGATTACACCCTTTACTTAATCAAATGATCAAGATGATAACGTTTTATGGTACCTTACCCACCGAATACCCTCTACCACTTCCCGTCCCTTCGGACCGTACGACGTCAGGTACCCCAACGTTTCTCAGTCTGTGACAATCGTTGACTTGTTGGTGTTCCGCCGACTGTCAAAAAAGAGTGTAAAGGTCTCCGACCTTCAGGTTCTAGTTTCACAATTGTTCCAATTAGAGGGGACTCCGGAAAGAGAAACGAAACTCCCACCGGTGGAACGACACCAAAGTATACTATAAAGAAGGTACACACACATTATGTGAGAATGTGCATGTACAGGGACCACAGAGAGTTACACAGGATTAGAGAAGACTATTCCTGAGATTAGTATGACCTAATATCGGGGAGGGGGGGGTGGGCGGGGGAGGGGGGANAGTAAAGTTGAATTAACGGAGAGATTTCCGGAACAGAGGTTTATGTCAGTACAAGACTCCATGACCCAGGTCCTGAAGTACACTTAAACTCCTTTGTGTCAAGTCGGGTATCGTCCTTATTAAAGAGAAACAAGGAGGAAATCTTCGGGTTTGTTATCAACTGGATCTGGACCCGAAGAGAAAACTTTCCGTTCTATCACGAGTACCTTCCTCGTACCCGACACTTCAATCCGACAATTGTCACACTTAGGACGAAATTAGTGAATGAGGAAAAAGTCGAACCTGAGGCTTAGTTCAAGTCAAAAGGGTAAACATTCTAGACACATTATAGACGAACACCTAATTTACCCTATTGGACACACTTCACGGGTCCCGTTGCTACATCCGCCGTTCGAATCAAGACAAAGAAGGGGAAGTTTTTATCCATTTCCAAAGAGAATAAAAGTCACCTTCTGTAAGAAAAGACCGAGGAGACAACCCTAAGTCATGGAAGTCTTATGATAAAGTATACACGGTACACTTGGGTGACTCCGAAGATACCCAACCCGACCCCTTACTATTCGTAACTCTCGGGAAATAAAATCCCTTACCATAAGTCAAACCCTTATCTTTTTATTCCATAGTTCCCGATCACAAACGACTGTCACCTGTGTTCTCAAACCGTACCTTAATCCTGGGTTGATTTACTAATGACTTATTTGTCGTTTCGATCAGTGATCCTACCTCGTTCGTAACGACCCCCAACTCCTTGTCGTTGTCGAGTCACCCAAAGTTTCTTTTGATGTAAACCCCGATGTTCCGTTGAGAGTCGAACTTGGATAACCACCTAGATCCTGAATCCGGTATAACGATTCATCTTGCCGTTCTAAAAGTGAACATTACTATTTCGGAAATTTTAAACAATAGTCCGAAGAGGGTCCACCGTGATCACCATTTCTTGGACGGTTACGTCCTCTGTACTTTCTACTCTTAAACTAGGGACTCAACCCTTCTAGGGGATCTCCTCTGGAAGATCTCCTCTAGGGGATCTCCTCTAGTGACCTCTCCGTTGGGTGAGGTCATAAGAACGGACGTCTTAGGGTACCTGTCTTCTCGGACCACCTGATGTCAGGTACCTCAACGTTTCATGACCTATACTGACTTCGTGGAATCGTATGTACGTGTCTTAAACAGTAGTCTCATTCCGACCCTCTCCATCCTCGACGGGAAGATGAAGTCCCGTTGATCATTCCGTAAAAGACTCCTATTAATAACGAGTGTGTGAAACGAGTAAATAGAGTAGTATCTTTATTATCTGATCTGTCAAGTATTCAATATCAAGTAGTGGTACAAAAAAAAAAAAAAAATTAAGTCTAGTGAAAAGGTTTTCTAAAGACCACTATGTAAAAAAAAGGTAGTATTATGAGTTGTCACCTCGACCAACTTATTTCTTATTTCTTCATCTTAATTTTCTCTTTTTGTTTTACTTTGTTTTTTCTTCATCTCTTCAGTTTGTGTGACAGACAACCATTAAAAGGTGATGAATTCTCTTTTACAGTGAAAAGAGGGTTTGTTGGGTTAGGAATGAGAATAGTGGTTACATGTATTGCACTAACTATAACGTATAGACGATGTATTTGTAACGAAATTATAAAAAGTAATGAAAACGGGTTTACTGGGACTCATTTACATCATAGACCGTGTTCCACGACCTTAACACCGTGACAAAGTTTCGGTCACCGAAACAACGTGTTGTACCTTAAGAGTCTTGAAACCGTAGTCGACCTAAAAAAAAAAAAAAGAATTTTTTTAAAGTAACCGCTAAAGTGGAAATAATAGGTACTTCGAGATACCGGATCATTAGTCTGTGATTTCCGATTTCCCTTCGTTTGTTTACTATATGAAAATTGAGGAATTACCCCGTTACTATATTTTTTACATATACACTGATCACAGGTCATCAACCACTTCATAAAAGTGTGTGTGTACGTGTATATGTGTGAGGTAAAACCCCTCTTTATCCTTAAGTAAAACGGTCCTTATTTCGAATGGAAAATTGTTTTCTCCCTTTACGATATGGGAGTAATAGAAAGACATTTATAAGAGTATAAGTGACTATAATTACAAACCTCTCTTAAAATCGTGTAAATTTTTTGGGAGGTTCAGTATCAACATAAAAATAAGTTGTTTCCACACGATAGACGTGTGAACAATGATTCAGTTCGTTTAAAGTTTCTACAAATATAAAGATACCTCGACTTTATGTGTAAAAAAAACAAAATCACCTTTTAATTTACCTTCCTTCACAAAACTAGAGTAGGAAATGTCAAAATAAACTTTTATTGACAATATACGTTTTTATTCGTTTACTCTGTATTAGTTTTCATATTTAAAACTTGTCGTGTCATTTTGGTAATTGTCTGACTTTTCTGTTGGATACCTGACCCTTTGTTAATGTTTGTTACCCTGACTGTTCCCGAATTAAAGACTTTATATACTTACCGAATATGTTGAGTTATCGTTGTTTTTTTCTGTTGGGTTAGTTTTTTACTCGTCTTCTGAATTTATCTGCAAAAAGTTCTCTTCTGTATGTCTACTGGTTATCCGTGTACTTTTCTACGAGTTGTAATGATTAATAATCTCTTTACGTTTAGTTTCGATGTGACTCCATAGTAAAGTGTGATCAGACACCGCACACGTACGAGTCAGTACAGACTGAGAGAAACTGGGAAACCTGACATCGGGTGTTCCGAGGAGACAGGTCCCCTAAAAAGTTCGTTCTTATAACATTACCCAACGATAGAGTAGGAGGTCCTCTAGGAAGGGTGGGACCCTGACTTGGACACAAAGGACACAGATGACGTAACGTCCGTCTAAGAAATGGACGACTCAGTAGTCCCTTCGGGGGGCTGATCAGTCTTAACTTTTTGGAAACTTATGATTTACGAACCTCTTCCGTACCTCTTTTCCCTTGGGAGGATGTGGTAACCACCCTTACATTCGACCACGTCGGTGATGTTACTTTTGTCCTACCTCCCAGGAGGTCTTTTATACTTTTACGATTCAACTTTTCTTGCAGGGTTTCAAGTAGCGTCGTGATAAATGTTGTCGGTTCTATTTCTTCGTTGGGTTCACAGGTGGTTGTATGTTTACTTATTTTTTCTACATCATACATACACACACACATAAACATTACCTTATAGTGAGTCGGTATTTTTCGGTATATTACGGTAAACGTCGTTGTACCTATCTGGGTCTCTAATAGTATAATTCACTTCATTCTGTCTATTTATAGTATACTACAGTAAATATATACCTTAGATTTTATATTATGTTTACTTTAGTAAAAGTTTTGCCTTTGTCTGAGTCCGTATCTTTTGTCTGAATACCAATGGTTTGTCTTTTCTTTCATAACCCCCTCCCGTCACATTTAATCCTCGAACCCTAATCGTCTATGTTTGATGATATACGTTTTGTCTGCTGTTCCAAGATAACATATCGTGTCCTTTGATATAAGCTATAGGACATTAGTTGACATTACCTTTTCTTAAACTTCTTAATATATATATATATATTTGACTTAGTGAAACGATATATGATCTTTGATTGTATAATATTTAGTTGATACTTCACTATAGCGAGTCAGTATAGGCTGAGAAACGTTGGGGTACCTGACATCGGATGATCCTAAGAGGTAGGTATCCTAAAAGGTCCGTTCTTATGACCTCACCCAACGGTGAAGGAAGAGGTCCCCTAGAAGGGTTGGGTCCCTAACTTGGGCCCAGAGGACGTAACATCCGTCTGTGAAATGACAGACTCGGTGGTTTATTTTTTTGACAAAATAGTGGAGAGAGACAGTTTTTCTGTACTCAATACATAACTTACTAGAATCGAGTGAAAGAAAAGAACCGGCACAACACTTGAAACGCCCTGAAATCAAGGGGTTAGTCTCTAACTTGGGTCCGAGGTCGTTACTTTAACATCTCGGGATTGGTGATCTGGTGGTTCCTTAAGGGTTAGGATCTAGTAAATTTGGTCAACTGTCTTAAAAGATACAGACATTTCACAAAATACTGTTAATGCAGTTTATTATTTCAAAACTTTATTTTCGAACTTAATAAATTTCTATAGAGAAATTATAATTAGATATTACGAGTAATACGTTAGTAGTTAAGACACTTTGTTTCGTTTTGGAGTGTGATTGGTATAAAATTTGTCCAACCCGTATGTAAAGGTATTAACTTTTCGATTTGTCTTAGTGTGTTTGTGTAACCTTCATTCACTGTCAATAAACAATAGAGTCAGTAGGAGTAGTGGTAGTAGTAATAAGTAGTAAAAAATTTTTTTAGGATAACTTGTCTTAAGAAGGTTTCTTCAAAAGAGGAATATTTTTATAGGGGTTAGGTCAAAAGAAGTACGTGTCTCCCTTTTGACAAACAGCGGTGAAATTAATCTAACTGACTCTTCTCAAACTTATTCTCTGTTATGTGTTTGATTAGGTCGCCCCGGTCTGATACCGATTCCTCAAAGTGATGGACCGAAGACAGAGACTCAAAGGTGAACTTTCAACTCGAGAATATGTTTACTTGAATGAACGTGGTTGTCTTTCTCTGAGTGTCTGAATCTCTTGCTTGAATGCGACCGACCCACGACCCCAACTCACCCCCTTCCTACCTCCCTTCCATAACAATTCCCTCACACCCTACGCATACATGTGTGACGACATAAATTATACCTATTTGTTGTTCCTGGATGACGTGTCATGTACCTTTAGACAAGTTACAACACACTGTTGGACCTAACCTCTCCTTAAACACCCCTATTACCTATGTACATATACGTATACCCACTTAAGAAAGTGACAAGTGGACTTTGATAGTGTTGTACAAATAATTAACCGATATGGGGTCATGTTTTATCTTCAAATTTTTTTCTTTCGGTATTACCTGTGAGTTTTTTTTTTTTTTTTTTGGTTGGTATTTAATGTACCGACTGAGGGAAAGATATCGTTCGAGACTTATTTATACTAGAGTAATTTTTTCATTCAACAGACTAGGATCTCTTCAGTAAAATGGGGGGTATAGATGGGAATCCCGGAACCAAAAATGTAGATATTTTACCTCTATTACGAAACAAGATATGTGAAGTATTGTAGGAAGATCCTAGTTTACTGTAGTCCGAACGTTTGACAAAAGTCATAAAAGTTCACAATACTTTTATATTCACCAATACAATAAAAAACTCATCTCCACGTTTCGAACCACCTAAACGAGTCTTTCGGGTTTAGGTTCAATGATCGATCCTCAAGAAACGTGTATATTTGCCTGGAAAAAAGACTTAGAGATTTTTCCCACATTTTTATAAATGAAGTGTATATAATACATGTCCATATGTTATATATTTCAACGAAAGTTTAGGTTTCAACAGTCAATAGAAAAATAAGTAAATAAAAATTTAATTAAAAATAACCTCAAGTCAACGAAATGTTACAATAAAGTCAAAGACGACATGTCGTTTCGTTTAGTCGGTGTACATATGTGTACAGGGAAGGGAAAAACTAAAGGAAGAGTAAATCCAGTGGTGTCTCGTGACTCATCTCAAGGGACACCACATGTCATCCAACAGTATCAGTGGATAAAATATGTATCATACCTATGATACAAATGTAGATGGGGCTAGAGGGTTAAGTAGAACGAAGGGGGGGAAAGGGGAACCATATGTATCCAAACAAGAGATGTAGACACAAAAATAAAGACGAAACGTTTATTCTAGTAGATATGGTAAAAAGATCTAAAGTATATATACACAATTACATGGTATAAACAAAAAGACTAACTAAAGCGAGGCATACTGTCAGAGATCCAGGTAGATGTAGAGGTGGTTAAAGTAAGGAAAAATACCAACTCATTATAAAGTAACATATATACATGGTGTAGAAATAGGTAAGGAGTTTTATCAATAGAAGTACAAACCTTCTAACAACGTTCGTAGTAGTAATTACGTCAATCAATCGATATCGTTCTCTGTTAAACACATTCTTCATTATATGTTTAACAATGTCACAAAAAATTCGACATTGTTGTCACTTTTTTCTTTTTATAATGAAACATTTTACGGTGTAGAAAAGCTTATACAATTTAGGTGAACGACTGTCACCGACTTAAAGAGATATTTTAGTCGGTCGTCACTCCAACCAGAACTTTGTAGTAGTCACATCCTGAAACGGACTATCACTCGTTTACGGGTATCAGGAATAGATCCCCAGACCTCCCTCTCTGAAGGATTGACCCTCCAGTGGTTGACGGAAACGACGACGATTATCTGGGAGACAATTTTCGGTCCGTCTTCCCAGATCCTAAAGAGACATACTTTCTCTGTTTAGACCGAGTAGTTCTCTACTATATCTTTTGTTATTTATCTATTTACTTTTAGGCATTGTAAAAAAATTTTCTGATTTTGTCTGAAATTTTTGTACTTACTCTCACTGAATATCCTTTATCTTATACGTCAACAACTATTTTTAGGTGTCTCACCAAAGATTTAGATTAATAATCACATAGTAAAGTGTGTAGAGAATAGCTACAAACTGTAACCATTTAGTAACGATTATAACGAAAACTATACCATTGTACCCTTCCCTTGTATCCGGTCTGTACGACCTCGTCGAGGGGTATGAACGTGACTAAAGTCTGTCCCAATGTTTTCGAAGACACGAAAGGACTGACAAATCGAAAGGAGTCTTTCATTAAGAGTATCGAGAGTTCAAGACATTAGAAGGATGAAGTTAAGAAATTTACTTAAACACCGGTCGTTGGTCGAATGAACCGAAAATCATACAAAATTATTTACAACACGACAAACCGTTGTCTTTCGTTCGTTTTTCAGTCTTCTAGGAGTTGATCTATCGGAAAATACCAACACTTTTATTGTGGCACTAACGGAAAAAAAGGGGGGTAAAAGACACGACAAAGACTATTCTTAGTAATTTCATTCTCGTTCTTGATTTCCTAAGTCTCAAGACATCTCTTGTTTGATCACTAAGGTCACCCCTTTTCCTTTCCCGTTCTATTCCCATCCCCGAATTCCCCGTGTTTGATGTTACATATTTTCTTAATTCGATGTCACTATATACCATGTCGTGTCCCTTGTGTCGGCCATAAAACATTATTGATATTTACCTTATATTGGAGGTTTTTAACACTTAGTGATGTAACATGTGAACTTTGAACATATTATAACACCACCAAGTCAACGAGTTAGGACAGGCTGAGGAACGATGGGGTACTCGATATCGAACGGTCCGAAGAGACAGGTACCCTAAAAGGTCCGTTCTTGTGACCTCACCCAACGGTAAAGGAAGAGGTCCCCTTGAAGGGTTGGGTCCATAGTTTTGGCCCAGAGGATGTAACGTCCACCTAAGAAATGGCTAACTTGGTGGAATATGTAGGTCATATAGAACTACTTTTGTTAAAATTAAGTCCCCTTAAGATAGACCCGTCTTCTGAATTTACGTCTACTCCACAGACCCCTCGGTCAGTATCGTTAGAGGGGTGAAAGAACGGTATTAAGTCGGTTACGCCATACGGAGTCACGTGGCGTTCCCGTGGTGTAGACTGCAAGACACAATGGAGAAGATGTCCTAATGGAAGTCCTGTCTAGTCGTCTACACTACCGACTTCTTGTTCGTGAAATAAAGGACCACAAAACTTGAGGGGGTTCATCTCACTGTATATACTTACTTATTTATTGTTATTTACGGTCTGTCATAACTATGAAGACTGACCCTTATTATGAAGGTTTAGTCATGATCGATTCCTGGAAAAGAAATTCCAAGGAGTTGTTAGTAACAGGACAGAACACTATTATTGTGAAATCGAAAATATTAAATTCACGTGATAGGTAAAATTCATTTGAAAACCCAATTCACACTTCAATTAATTCCAGTCCAAAATAAAGAAATTGGGTAACTATAGGTTAACGAGGTCACAGTTCCTATATACATGTGAGTGTCTGTATATAGATAATACAGGAAGTAAGTTCAAGAAGTACCACCTTCACCCTAAGTATCGCGAAGTAAATTATATGTATAAAAGAAAAAGGAAATTACGTCCCTTAAAAAGGATAATGTAGAAACATAAAAAAATTTAAGTTAAACAACTGGACTCCCTCTTTATACATGAAGGGTAAAGACTATATAGAAAGTCACATCTCCATTGGACTAATCACGTTAAAGTCGGGGATTGAATTAGACAGGGTCTCTCGTTAGCCACTACGTAACCTCGAGATGTCAAACCTACTTTATTTAATTTGGACGAACCGAACCAAAGGTGAGAAAAAGAACACCCCTTATTTTCGGGCTCCCTTCGTTCTTAGTCCTTCGTCCTATTGAAGACGAAAGGTACGTCATTAAGAGGGACCTAGTCTGGTGGGTCGAGGGTAGTCCTCCTTACCTCAAGAGTAGTCATGACACACACAGACTTATTTCCTCAGACGGATTAAGATCCCAAGTCAATCGTCCGTGTAAACCGACAGTGTGATTGAAAACAGGAGATCGAAACGGAGATAGTTAGTATTTCCGTTATAAAACCAACGACTTCACGACTATACAGAAGAAAAATTTAACACATTATTGAAGTCGTTCTCTCTCCCCACGATAAAGAATTCTGGAAGACTTTAAGAATCGTAAACCATATCTCCAGTCTTTATAACGATCTATATTGTCTCTTATTTTGAACGGTTATTTTTAATGTGGGTTTCTTCGAAAACCATATCGAAACCTGTAAACTAGAATTATACATACATCTAACAAAACTAGAACCGTGAACCTTCTTCAAATATAACATGTTTGACAGATAAAGATGACAAAAATCCGAACACCATAAACTGAAACCAGAGACATAGTCAGTCGAGTACAACGATATTGTTTTATGGTATCTGACTACCTGAATTTGTTGTCTGTAAATAAAGAGTGTCAAGACTTCCCATCCTTCCGGTTGTAGTTCCACGATCGTCTAAGTCACACACTACTCCTGGAATAAGAAACGGACATCTACAAACGGAAGAACGACACAGAAGTGTACGTCTCTCCACAGACCACAGTGAAGGAATATTCCTGTTATTAGGGTAGTGCTCGTGAGGTGGGAGTAACAACAAGTCAAGGATTCAGTACAGGTTGAAACACTGGGGTACGGTCCGAAGGGACAGGAAGTGATAGAGGGACTCAAACGAGTTTGAATACAGGTAACTCAGTTACTACGGTAGGAGATGGGAGCACTGGTGTAGATTTGGATTAATGGGGGTTTCTGGGAAGGAAGATTATACTAGTGTAACTCACCATCCCTAAGTTGTCTACTTATAACCTCCCTACATTTGTAACACTGTCAGACGTTGACAATTGAATACCTCTAAACTAGGTATTTCTTCATTGTTAAAGATTCTCAGTATCTTCTAAAGTTCTAATTTTTGTTCCTATTTTTGACGGGTACCCGGTAAAACGAAAGAATGGTTCTCACATGTGTAAACTGTGGAATCCACAGTTTACACACGTCCCGATACTCTGGTAACTGAATACCCTCTGTCTCAAAGAACCGTTCTCGTGTGTCTTCGGTTCACCCGGATCTGTTTCCCCTGATCTAGGATCATTCACTCAACAGTAATCGGTGAATCTCGGTGTGTCTTGTTAGTGTCTTGGTGTAGACATTCGACCAAAGTCCTTACCAGAATCTCACGACTGACCATGTTTAAAAATGCATTCGAATCGGAAAGGATTCGTATGATTGACTCCACACGATTATCAGGGATAAAAAGTACGACAGACTTAGATACAGGAAACTATCACGAAAGGGATAGACTAAGACGAGAAAAAGCGTACTGAAAGAAGTCGGTCACCCTATCATCGTTTATATTATGTCCGACTCCAAACCTTTGTATAAACTCGTTAGGATGAAGAAGAGAACTTTAAGACGGTAACAACACTTTTGTTCAGACACTTGTCCAAACGATTTCCTATTCTGTGGTGTACTCCGTCTTTACTCATTGGGGTCTTTACGATCGAATCTGGTGGACCGGGGACCAGAGAGTCGACTGGTATTTCCATACCTCTTAGGTTTACTCTTGTGAATTTGGGTCCCGTTGTTTTGTCAATTCCACTATGTATCAAAGTATTATTTATTATCACGGAATTCGGAGATATAAAATCTTACTAAACAATGTGTCACTATTCACTGACTATGTTCTTTGTTTCAAAGTTTCTAATTCTTTTCTCCAAGAAATCTCCGGGAAATTTATATCAAAACCGGTATGGAAACGGGAGCCTTAACGAAGAGAACTTAACGTTCTGTCGACTCTAAACCCCAAATATTCAAAGTCCGGGTTCATCAGTCACGATCTATCTGACTATGTTTAAGTCGAATTAGACGGACTCTCCTTATCTCCCCGTATTTTTGTATTAACTGTTTTTCTGTAACCTCTTTCTTTGTGTAAGAGCTCCAAACCTTGTAAAGTACCGTGACAAGAAATAATCCTGGGACGCCCGAGTCAGAATTTATATTTATCAACGAAGTCTAATCCTTAGACCATTCCTACTAATAAGGTCGATTTACACCTCTGTTCTACTTTTAAATTAATCCTCCGAAATTTTTTATGGGTTCGGTAAAGTATTGTTTTTTGTTATGGGTGACTCTATGTTCCGACTTTTACGGACAAGTGTGCTTAAACACCCACGAGAGAATGGTCTATCTTAACTATGATTCAAGTTGTACCTGTACTTCTTTTTAGTTCTCTAAAACTCATATGAACTTTCCTATTTTTCCACAGGACTTATTCTGGTCCATTACGTTTAAGGATTAGATACGTTCTTTCGTTATATATGTAGTCTTACGCGATTATCATGCGATTACGTGATACGACGTCATTATTAGGGGTTTAGAGACGCCAACAAGTGTGTTGTATTGTGTCGAAAAGTCATAATAAAAGTGAACGATGTACAATATGGACTCAATCTTCCGGAGACGAATAACGTAGAAAGTCCCTACATCCGACTATCTGTGAGGTGCAGTTGCGTAGGTATTAGTGAGTCCATTTTTACGTTTTCCCTTACACCATTTAATGTATGACGAATCTCGATGGTGTACCTTCTTTTTATATCGTGAAGACACGTGGAAAATGACCGAATTTGTTCGCGGTGACCTCTTCCTTTATCGTAGTAGACAAAACGGACCCCCCTCTCTTCTTCGTCTTGTGAGGGATTGTAGAAGGTATCAGTAAGATACTTTGTATCATAAACTAAGAATAAAAATACGGGTTTCATATGAATAAATGGGGTTCCTTTTGTTGGTTTTTCAGGGTGTCTCATTCCTGTGGTTTAGTTACAGATCCCATAGATCACTACACGACCCCCGAGATATCGACCAGATCTTTACACAAAGAATTGGATCTCTGAAATCCTGATTTCACCATTTAAAAGAAAAGAGATGTGTAGGTTATGAGTCACTACCAAAACCCTACCTCATTGACGATATTTGTAAGGGTGAGTCTTTCCCCTGGTAACCCTCTACGCGTTCTCTCATTAAGACTCTTAGGGTGGTCTTTCTGTAAAACTCTCTGGAAGGTGACTCTCACTCGTGACCGGGAGAATTTTACACACGAGTTAATCACATTGAATATCGGAGACAAGTGGAGAAATAGGAGAGAGAGGACTCTTCAATTCTCACTGTATAGTAACTATTAAAACCTTTTTATTCAACCCCTATTTAATTCAGTCGAGATGGGGAGAAGGAATACACTCACTCGTCGGGAAATCCTTCGTCTATAAGTGGAAGACACAACAGTCCGATAGGGACTAATTCGTAGAACAGGAAGATGGAGAGTCCACCCTACAGAAGGGGTTTAGTAGTAACGGATTACCCTTTCCAGTTGTACGGTTGATGACGCTAAGCCTACCGTCTAGATAAATCGCCGTGTTGATTCGATGTGTAAATCGGAAATAGTCTTAACGTCACTATAAAACTAGGAATGGTAGTGACTGTCTGAAAATAAAGAGTAAGAAAAGTCTACCCTTACTAATTTCTCCAAACAAAGTCTGTTAAATTATTAACCCAAAAGATAAAGTCTTTGGAGACAATCAGAATACAACCTTACAGAAATAGCAGCCACAAATAAAAGAAAAAGAATTAAGGAAACTAGATAAACAGAATAACATTAACAAGTACTAATAAAAAGTCCTAAACTACAACCTTTAATCTAAAATTGTACATGTAAAATAAAGACATACTTTAATTAAAAAGATGTGAAAGGAAAATACAAAAAAAACGACTATAAACTTTTATTAGATCTATCTCTTCTCTCTAATCAAGTAAAAACGTCTAGAACTAATTAACTTATTCCCTCTACTCCCTCCACCTTCTCACTTCTATTGAGGATGTTAAAACCAAACTTATCAATTCACCATGATCACCAACTATATCTCTAAAGTCGTCTTCCTTTTATAAAACTAAGGTCTTTATTTAAAGAAAACGTGTAACCTGGACTAACGAAAAGGTCATTGTGGAGACTGGACTTCTTTATCCCTAAAAGAGTCCCGTCTGGACTCATCAACGAAGTCACCCTCTCTCCCCTTAAATATTTGTGACTCAAAGTTTTCTGTACCAAAGGTCTTACAATCCTTCGTCAGGAATTTTTACTAACCTTCTTACTGCTTCTGCTCGAATTATACAAGGTATGAATAGAAAATTTTACTGAAAATTCATAAGGAAACTCCACGATATCCCAACCTGTGACTCAAAATTATAAAATAGTAAAATTTATTATGACAAAACTCATATACTTATATATCTATTCAGGGAAAAAAGGAAACCTAAAAATATATCTTATTTCAATGGTGTTCCTCCCAAACAAATCATCTTATACTTACGTCAACGAAAAGGACACATTACGGTTTAACAAAAAGATTTCTAACGTATCAAGTATAACGGTCGTTGTGAGACACCCATATATAATAGTTGAAACGTAATGGACTAAAATTTTCGTTATTAATTATTAATACTAATCCGTTTTGGAACCACCTATTAGAATTTCCGTTACTAACAATAATCCGAATTTTACTATAGAATACTAAAATTTTATAACGTATAAAAACAATGGTCCTCTATAAAAATAAAAATAAATTATACAATTTCTAAAATAAATAAATGAGTAACGTAAAGGAAAGTAGGTATAAGATCCGGTTTATTAACAGACGGAATAGTAAAATCTAAACCAACAAGGGATTTTTCAAAATCAGAAACACATCAATTTAAACAATTAATAAAAGAAAACAACAAAGATAACATAAAATTGGAATTTTTCAATAGTCGAGAGGTTTCTATTGATATTTAAAGAGAAAATCAAAAGATACTGAATTACCTAAAAATTTTCTGTTTCATGAGTAACTAGGCTACCTTTTATAACACACGTTATACTTCATGTAGAGATGGAAAACAAAAAAACACTTTAAAAATTGGTAATTACGATCCTCTCTAAAAACATTGTCATTCTCGAGAGATCTTTAACCAACCAAACGACAAAAGGTCCCTCTTAGTATGTGACCCGTGAATGGAAGACACCCACAGTTCAAAGTTCACCTAACTTAACCTCCTTAAAAATTCTCAAAAACAACAAGAAACCGGAACGTTTTGTCGTATTTCCTAGAATCAAGGGACTTGTCCCAAACTTGGACCAGGGGACGTGACCTTCAAGTCTCAGAATTGGTGACCTGGTGGTCCTTTCAGGAACAGTCTACAAAATTCTTGAGAAAGTTTGAACTCCAGGTCCCTTTTCTACTCAAATCTTCCCTTTAATTTACAGAGACTAAATACCCTCTAAAGGGTTCTTCTCATTTGAGAAGTAACAACAGGTTTACTAATTATTGTCTCCTAACACTACTTTCCATTAAGTTCTCTTGATTACTAAAGAAAATAATCTTTCATTAAAAGGACATTTTTCTTCATTAGACAGATTTCAGTGTTTAGTTTGAGGAGTGTGAACACTACATCAGAAATATTCTCTGAGAAAGTCTACGAGTAGTAATAGGGGTCGACGAACTAAACGGTCTCTCTTCACCAAGTACAACATAGAAGACCCCTAAATCTCCCTTTTGAAGAAACCAAGAGATTACTCAAGAAGGAGAAGTCAAGTCAAGTCAAGTCAAGTCAGCGAGTCAGTACAGACGGAGAAACACTGGGGTACTTAGCGTCGTGCGGTCCGGAGGGACAGGTAGTGGTTAAGGGTCTCAGGTGAGTCTGAGTGCAGGTAGTTCAGCCACTACGGTAGGTCGGTAGAGTAGGAGACAACAGGGGAAGAGGAGGACGGGGGTTAGGGAGGGTCGTAGTCTCAGAAAAGGTTACTCAGTTGAGAAGCGTATTCCATCGGTTTCATGACCTCAAAGTCGAAATCGTGGTAAGGAAGGTTTCTTTAGGGTCCCGACTAGAGGAAGTCTTACCTGACCAATCTATATTTGGAGAGAAGTCACCTTTTATCACAAGTTAAAAGGTGTCAGAATTCGCCAAGGACTATCTTAAAAGAATGTTGGTGAAATTACGACAACGAGGTACAGATATAAAGGACATAGACCTTCGTCCCACCTCACTTTCTACTCTATTAGATGAACAACCTTTGATGGTGCTACATTCTTTGTGATCAAGAATAGAGGTAAACGGTTGTTTTTTGGGTTCAAAACTTTCCGATTCTAGACTAGAAATGACAGTCATCGTCTTATTAATTAAAATAACTTGTCTGAGAATATATCACCAATAATACACGGTCTATTTAATGTTGACACACTTTACTCATAACAAAAATAGGACGGCTGAGTAACCTTTTCCGGGGCTACGACCCTTCCTAACTCCCGTCCTCCTCTTCTCCCACTATCTCCGACTCTACCAACCTACAGTAGTACTTGAGTTACCTGTACTCAAACTCGTTTGAGGTCCTATATCACTCCCGTCCCTTCAGACCACACGACGTCAGGTACCCCAGTGTCTCGACCTGTACTGACTCGCTGACCTGTTGTCGATTTCTACTCCTACGGCTCCGAGTCTCTCCAATGTCACTGGTCGTGTTCACTCCCAAGGTTCAGGTTGAGACCTCTCACAATAACGAATGGTGTGTCATTCCGGCCTCGACTCTCGTTTTAAAGGACTGAACGTTACACCAAGAGAAAGGTCATTTGATCCATTCACGTGCAAGTAAGTCAATAGATGACTCATTGTCTTCGGTCTAGGTGTAAAGACAGGTTACTTTACGGAGACGGTTCAAAAGCAGTTCGTAAGAATGGTTAGTACAGGGAACGTGAATTAGACAACGATCAAAAATATTCTCTGAGGTGATGTTTTCTTTCGTTTTAATTAAAGGAAACCATTCCTCGGTATAGTAACCATGTACTCCGGGATTTTATGACTTTTAAACGTGGGTCTCAGTATAAGAAACTTACTATGTCCACAATTTCATCCTTCAGAACGAACCGAAGAAGTTATTCTATTTTTTCCTTTACTTTGTGTTTCCGCTAGTTAGATTTTTCTTAGTCTGTTAGGGTTACGAAAGAATGTCCGTCAACTTCCTGGTGTGGTCGAGATAAGATCAATCACATGAGTAAGCGTCTACTATGTTCCCGTTCCAGTTGGGGACTTTTTGGTTCTCTTTACTTCTCAAGGATTGTGACGTGATACAGTATCTGACACGTTTTTTTCGAGTATATTAGTTATGTCGCTAAATAAAGGGTGAAGATGAAATTAGACCTAAACTAACGACACTGACATTTCTTAGTCGATCGAAACTCTCCCTCGGTACTCGAATACTTATAACAAGAGGTCTGTCTAAGGTGACCTAAGGAGTGAAGAGAGAATTTACTTCACGTTTAGACCTTCGTAATACGATTTTACATGGTAATGAAGTCCAAAGAAACTTTAAATATTAAAGATCCAAAAGACTATATTTGTTATCCTCTTTTACCTTATGATCAATTGTACAGTTACCAACATTGTAGGGTCTTCATAGTTATAGTAATAATCGTATGGTAGAAGACCGTCATTTTCTAAATAAAATGACACAGTACTTGAGTTCGTAAAGAAATTGGTCTTGAGACTCGACGAAGGAAACCTCTTGACGTCGTATACCAAAAGGAGAAGGTGAAAAATTATAAAACCAGAGGCCACTTAGGCGTATGTTTCCGAAGGAAGGAAATCGACCTCAGGTGTTTACTTTCCGAAAAGAAAAAGACTAACATCTAATCGGACGGTTCTTTGTTTGTACTCGACCTCTTGTAGTGAAATTAAATAACTACCCTATGTCTACTGTTCCTTCAGATAGGATAAGGTCCAAAAGCCCTTACGACGTCCGACTGGGTTGTGTCGGCTCAAGGAATGCCGCTTCTGTCTAAAACGGTTTTTGACTTCGGTTATCAGTAACGTTTGGAGACTTGGTTTTGTAAGGAAATCACGAACTTAAAGGGATATTAAACACAGCTAAGGGAAAAACAGTTACTTCGATCGTCACCTATTGATCGAATCACGTTAGTCTGTTTTGTTGACACGGTAAGTAAGTCATTAATCTACTATCGGAATGGCGTACGAAATACCAAAGGCAAGAAGTAAGAAAGGAAAGAAAAGTTCAGGAACCTCTGTTTGGGACCCTACAGACCGTTTCGTCTCTGGGAACAACTTTTTATAGGACAGAAGAAAAAAGTAAAACTCCAACGATTATTCAAGATAAGAGTCTCCGTTTTGCAATCTACGTGTGTCGTCTTTTCTAGCCGGTTCAGTTTTTTTTTTTTTTTTTCAACCAAGAAGACATATAACGAAAAACGGAGTGAAAGGTCAAACCGGAAGGAACTCCGTCTTCTACCAAAAGGAGAAGAAAATAGGTAGTGATCCGTTTACTTAAACTATGAGCTCGATTAACGAATATCGTCTAGAAAGTATTTAGTGAAAAATTCGAAAGTCTGTATTTTGTAAATACTCTACACTTCGTCTCTGTCTTTCTATCCTCTTTCTTTCCCTCTCCACCCAGCACACTAATCTCAATTTGACGAGACTTCTCTCGTGTCGTCCAATGTAAAGACGGACCAGTTAACCCACTTCACAACAACATGATTATCAAACAACGGAAACAAACAAACAAACAAAGTTAGAAAACAAACAAAGGATTTATATTCTTCTTTTCCCTCCTTTTCGAAGATCCTCTTTTATCCCTACGATAAAATCCAAGACAACAGGAACCGAACTTCTATATCACCCTAGTTATAGGTACTTTATCCACCGGAAGGGGTTACTAATAGACCAGGACAACCAGTTCACAGAACCAACGTTCACTATAACGAACTCGGTGATCTTCTTTTTTCTCCTCGTAGAACAACCGACGAGATGGATTTGATATCTTCCTGTCCTTCCCCCAAGAACTCTTCACTGACTTTAGTCCCTGGATTTCAGAATAGTCCCTAAGACAAAGAAGAAGAGTAGAGACGAAGAACAAACCGAATTAGAGAGAGAAAAAAAGACCCGGTGGATCTTGGTGTCGAGTTTTATACCATTTTCTATTGTTAATTTCTTTGTTATGTTTACGTAGATTTATGTTTTATCTGAGTCTCTGTGTCTTTTATTTGAATACCAATGGTTTCCCCTTTCCCTTCACCCCCGTTATTTAATCCTCATACTCTAATTGTATATCTTTGATGATATATGTTTTACCTATTCGATGACACATCGTGTCCCTAGATATAAGTTATAGAACATTATTGGACATTACCTTATATTATACTTTTTTTATACATTTACTTAGTGAATCGATATGTGAACTTTGATTGTGTCATGATATTTAGTTGATACACAGAGCAACAAATCAGCGATTCAGGACAGCCTGAGAAACACTGGGGTTCCTGACGTCGGACGGTCCGAGGGGACAGGTACCCTAAAGGGTCCGTTCTTATGACCTTACCAACAGTAAAGGAAGAGGTTCCGTAGAAGGTCCCTAACTTGGACACAGAGGACGTAACCATCCGTCCAAGAAATGGTGACACGGTTGACCTTTCGGGATTTAGTTGATATGTAGTTATTTTTTTGACTCCAGATAATTTGTAGAATTCTCAAATACAGTCGTTTTTAGTCAACCTTGTCCCGTCGTGGTCCGGTCTTCACCAATCTTCACGAGGAAGTTGTTGTTGAGTTCTTTTCTGAAAATATCTCTTTTCCGTCTTCGTTTCATTCGTTTAATAACCAACCGATTTCGAACACTTCTTTCGATTCGCGACTTCTTAACTACGAAAACTTGACACCACAACCTCTTCTGAGAACTCTCAGGGAACCTGACGTTCCTCTAGGTTGGTCAGGTAAGATTTCCTATAGTCAGGACCCACAAGAAGCCTTCCTGACTAAAACTTCGACTTTGAGGTTATGAAACTGGTGGAGTACCCTTCTCAACTGAGTAACCCTTTCTGGGACTACGACCCTCCCTAACCCCCGTCCTCCTCTTCCCCTACTGTCTCCTACTCTACCGACCTACCGTAGTGGCTGAGCTACCTGTACTCAAACTCACTTGAGGCCCACAACCACTACCTGTCCCTCCGGACCGTACGACGTTAAGTGCCCCAACGTTTCTCAGTCTGTACTGACTCACCTACTTGACTTGACTTGACTTTCGAATTTTTCGAATCAACCGACAAACACTGACCAGCAGAAATCCAAAGTTAAAGTATTAGACACCGTAATCTTCGAATACAAAACCAAATAAATACACCCGGAGGAGTTAGATTACTGAAAGAATAAATTCTTACCTATTACCTTTAAACCCGGAGTTAATGTCAAGAGTCTAGTTTGACAACCTTTTTTGATGAGAGGAGTTTGAAGTCTAATGAAACCTTTCATGAAACTAAACGGTCCAAACCCCTAAAAGGGAGGACAACCTAGTTAGTAAGACCTGTGACCCTACTTCGAAATATTAACCAGATCTTAGGGTCCCTACCCTCTCGGACCACCCGACGGCAGAGGCCCCACTGTGTCTCAGCCTGTGTTGACTTCACTGAATCGTCGTTGTCGTCGTCGTCCAGTGTCTGGCTAAGAACTAGGACTCCGATACCCGTACCCGGTGCATAGGTCTTCCATTCCTCCCGACTCGTCTGTTTCTGTCATCGGTGATCTTTAAAACAGATACAAGAAGTCAAACAGGTGAACTTTTCGTAAACTGTAAACTCTTACGGTACTCGACTCTAAGAAAGGATTGTTATATCATCTTCACTGATCTGGTTCTAGAATCAAAATGTGACACTCATACCATTTAACTTAACGTTTCCTTTACCACTAATATCAAGAAGTAGACTGTATACTAGTGTTTCTTTAAAATGTTAACGGCACGTCCATTCGAAGGAAAGATGAAGTTCCTCATAAACTTCCAAAAGAATTCATAATGGGGTACCTTTTTGTTATGTAATGTTAATTTACTTTCAGATTAAAAGAGTACCAATTTTACCTTTTATTCAGTCGAATTTCCACTGGACATCACACTTCCCACACTTCCCCTCGGTATTCGATAGTGGAACGAAGTGTTGTCCCTCGTCGGTTAGTAAAGACCTTCACCGATGTATTATTTATAAAAACCGAAATGTACCATCGGCCAGAAATGAAGTTGAGTTGTTGAATCGAGAACGTCGGTCTCTGTCCGGACATTTACTTATCCGTACCGACACAAGGTTATTTTGAAATAAATGTTCAAGTCGTACACCCGTCGTCATTAAATAATTGGGACTATATACGTTATCATGTATTCTCTATACATTTCACTTTATAATTCACTTATGATATGTAATGATCATAAAACTTACAAGAACTCATTGGATTCTCAACGACAACAACAAGTCAGGGATGCAGTACAGACTAAGAAACACTCGGGTACCAGATATCGTACGGTCCGAAGGGACAGGAAGTGATAAAGGGTCTCAAACGAGTTTGAGTACAGGTAACTCAGTTACTACGGTAGGTTGACAGAGTAGGACACAACGGGCAACAGGAGAACTGGAGTTATAAAGGGTCGTAATCTCAGAAAAGGTCACTCAACCGAAAAACGTAGCTCACCGGTTTATAACCTAGAAGTCGTAGTCAGGAAGGTCATTTATAAGTGCCAACTAAAGGAAATCTTACCTGACCAAACTAGAACGACAGGTTCCCTGAGAGTTCTCAAAGAGGTCGTGGTAACAAGCTTCCGTAGTCAAGGAGCCACGAGTCGCAAAAATAAAAGATCGAGAGTGTAGGTATGTGCTGATGACGTTTTTGGTATAGAAACTGATATGCCTGGAAACATCCGTTTCATTGTAGAGACAAAAAGTTATGTGACAGATCCAAACGGTATCGAAAAGAAGGTTCCTCGTTTACAGAAAATTAAAGTACCGACGTCGGTGGTAGGTGTCACTAAAACTTCAGGGGGTTTTATTTCAGACAGTGATAAAGGTAACAAGGGATAGACAAACGGTACTTTACTACCCTGGTCTCCGGTACTAGAATCAAAAAGTTTACAACTCAAAATTCGGTCAAAAAAGTGAGAGCAGAAAGTGTAAGTAGTTCTCCGAGAAATTACGGAGAAGTGAAAGACGACATTCCCTTAATATAAGTTACTTATAAGTCCCAACCAAAGGAAATCCTAACTGACCAAACTAGAGGAACGACAGGTTCGCTGCGAGTTCTTAAAAAAGGTCGTGGTATCAAACTTTCGTGGTGAAGAAACCGTGAGTCGGAGAAATACCAGGTTAAGAATGTAGACATGTACTGATGACCTTTATGGTGTCGAATCTGATATACCTGGAAACAAACTTTTCACTACAGAGACGAAGAATTATACAGATCTAAACAGTATCGAAAAGATGGTTCCTCGTTCGTAGTTTAAATATCTTTATGGTACCAGTCTTCTAACCATAATTTAAAACATCAACAAATCAGTGATTCAGTATAGACTGAGACACTGGGGTACGTGACTTCGGGTGATCCCAGGAGACAGGTACCCTAAAAGGTCCGTTCTTATGACCTCACCCAACGGTAAAGGAAGAGGTCCCCTATCAGAGTCGGGTTCTCACAGAGGACGTAACCGTCAGTCTAAGAAATGGTGACTCGGTGGTCCCTTCGGGTAAACCATAATTTATTTATACAAATTTTACATAAAGAATTCATTTTGTATTGGGATTAATTTGATGAATATCATAACTTTTCCCGAACGTATAAGTGACGAAGAAATTACTGTAATTTTAAAAAAAGTTCTTTCTCATATCGTAAATAATTTTAAGTTTAGATTATATTTGAGAACCTTAGTTTACACAACAATTGTCCTATACCCGTTGGTACTTAAAAATGGACAAAATGAAAACCCTGTTTTACCAATGACTGATATACAATATTTATTTAAACAAGGAAAGAAACATTACGAACATCAGTACACTCGTACGTTAATAATGAACTGTAAACTTTAGACAGAGTTTACTTTACACTTTGAAAAATACTTAACTTTTTGAACCTTTAGGAAGTCCATCCCCTAATATAAATATTGAGAGTTATACAGGTAACATAGAGAAATAAAAATTCGTAAATAATCAAGTCAAGTCAAGTCAACGAGTCAACACAGGTTGAGAAACACTGGGGTACTTAGCGTCGTGTGGTCCGGTGGGACAGGTAGTGGTTGAGGACCTCAAGTGGGTTTGAGTACAGGTAACTCAGCCACTACGGTAGGTCGGTAGAGCAGGAGACAGTAGGGGAAGAGGAGGACGGGGGTTAGGGAGGGTCGTAGTCCCAGAAAAGGTTACTCAGTTGAGAAGGGTACTTCACCGGTTTCATAACCTCAAAGTCGAAGTTTTAGTCAGGAAGGTTACTTGTGGGTCCTGACTAGAGGAAAATCCTACCTGGTCAACCTAGAGAAACGTCAGGTCCCCTGAGAGTTCTGAGAAGAGGTTGTGGTGTCAAGTTTCGAAGTTAAGAAGTCACGAGTCGAAAGAAGTGTCAGGTTGAGAGTGTAGGTATCGGAACTGATCTGTCTGGAAACAACCGTTTCATTGCAGAGACGAAAACTTATACGATAGATCCAACCAGTATTGAAAGGAAGGTTCCTCATTCGTAGAAAATTAAAGTACCGACGTTAGTGGTAGACGTCATTAAAAACCTCGGGGGAGGTTTTATTTCACACTGAGACAAAGGTGACAAAGGGGTAGATAAAGGATACTTCACTACCCTGGTCTACGGTACTAGAATCAAAAAACTTACAACTCAAAATTCGGTCGAAAAAGTGAGAGGAGAAAGTGAAAGTAGTTCTCCGAAAAATCAAGGAGAAGTAAATAATCTATCGGTATTTTTTAGTGAAACCCTGGTTAGAACTATTTCAAAATTTTACACTACTAATGGTTTATTTCTTTGTGTAAAAGGTACAAAGTAGTTAAGATTCTTCGACAAAAATTGTAAAAAATTTACTTAACAAACCCGAAGAGTAACACTACCGAAGAAAACAACGTCCTGTTCCGTTGACCCGAGCCATCACCACCGTGTACCCGAATCAACTAAACTTCGTACACCCTAGAAGGACCTAGGCCCTACCTTGGGAACAGGGGACATAACCGTCCGTCTAAAAGTTGGTGACCTACTGGTCCCTTCAGATAAGAATAAAAAAATGTAAAATCATAGAGACTTCAAACCTAAGAAGACTAAGACCTTCTGTGAAATTGTTTACCTATGTCAGTATTTTGCCAACATTAATGGAAGTACATTGACCAGACTTGGGGAAGGAACCTTGGAATTACAAATTCTAGGTCTCTTAGTCGTACTTTTAGATGTCATACTCCCCGTCATAGTGCCTTCTTTTCAGAACTCTGTGACTATCTCACGAGAAAATTCCTTACACGTACTGTCGGAACTATAGTGGTTCCTTAGAACACACTTTCAGTGTCCACGGTTACTCCGACTTAGTTTTACACTAACTCTTTTCGTCGGAGACTTACGTTTCGAACCTTTATGGAAAGATTTTACATAAAAAGATTATAGATAAGAAAGTCTATACGTGTTTTCATTGTATGTCATTTTTAGACATAGATTTATTCAGATTTTCTCAAGAAAGTCATTCATATTTCGTGAGATTCCCTATTTTTTCTTAACACAGTATCAAATTAACCTTGGTAAAAAAGGGAATCACCGTATATTGTATTATTATATGTTATTAAATAACACAATCTATGTTACCATATTTCAGTATATATATATGTCCCGAAGGGACCATCGATTCAGTCATTTCTTAGACGGACGTTACGTCCTCTGGACCCAAACCAGGGACCCAGTCCTTCTAGGAGACCTCTTCCTTTACCATTGGGTGAAATCATAAGAACGGACTTCTTAGGGTACCTGTCTCCTCGGACCGTCCGATGTCAGGTACCCCAACGGTCTCAACCTGTACTGAATCGAAGATTTGGTGGTGGTTCTGGACAAGATAACTTATACCTGTTTAGACTAGAGACTATACGTATTAAACCTAACCTATACACATATGTATATATACAAATTTAATCTTTTACTGTCGAGAAAAAAGGGAGTGGAATATAACTCCATTATTTTCTGAACTGACGACAATAATTTCTTTTGGACTGAACAATTGACTTTTCCGTACCATTGAAGTCGTAGTCGAATGAGTAACTTGAGAATTCAGGAGATTTTATGTTGGACTTTTCTAGATCGTACTCCGAATTAAAGTCATGGAACGTATGTTCTGGTTTCTGTGTAAAATGTTTCTAGTCTATCTTAAACTAATAGTAGTAGGGGCAGTCGGATTCACAGTGTAGGTATAAAAGAAAAATTTTTAAAACTACTAAAAAATCTTTATAGAATACTACTGAGGTAAAGTCACCATTATTCCTATCAAAACCTGGGTTACTTACTACTTAACTAGTCTTGTACAACTTACCGTTCACTCTGTTTTGACTCCTAAAATATCAATATTCGATGGTAAAATTAACATGAGTCTTCCTTCCAGTTGTCTGAAATTACAACGTAGGTACATATGTCCCACTTCATCTCTTAATTTACATTATATGCACCAAACACACCTACAAGGAGACCTTTCTGACAGTGACCTCTGGAAGGTGGTACAACACAGGAACCGGCACAAAGACGAGAAGGAATCGGGTTCAAGGGGAACCCAGTGGTTCAGACAGGGTTTCACATGTTACGACTATATTATAACATATTTGGACACAGAGGAACCCGATTTAAATACTACAAAAAGGAGTAATCGGGACTAGTTTCAATAAAAATTTTATGCGAATGTGAAAAGTTGAGGTAAGGAAGGAGGGGAAACTCTTCCCAACGATTGTTCTAGATAATGGTTTATCGTGAACTTCACTATACTTGGATTGGACCCAACTTCGTTACAGACGTTCACCTAACGAAGTACGAAAGAAAAGGGGATGACGGGGAGAGGAGTGGGGAGAGTAAAACCTTTAGTTGTACGGGGCTTTGTCTTCCTCCGACCAACGATCCATGTTCCCGTCGATCGGGTGGTGATCCATATCTAGAGTAACCTTCGGAGGAGGAACTCAGACGCCCTCTAAGATACGACAGAGAACGTTGTTTAGGGAAGGTAAATCTTTTTATTCGTCAAGGTACGGTCCTTAGAACGTAAGAAGAGATTTGACACTTCTATCAAGGGAATCTAGGTCGGAGTTTTAACTCGGACACGAACGGAGGTCGTGATTTATCAATCAGAAACGGTTCTTGGTCCAAAATAAATAAATAAAAAGAAGTCCATAAAGAGGTGTATTAATTTTACAATCGTGTCTTCTGTCAGTGATCCTTTTTACACTGGTGAGTATACTATGTCCTTCTCCCTCCGGTCTCGACGATTTTGACCCGATGCGTCAATGTCGAAAGGATCTCTACACCGACATCTCTCGGTCAATGAAGTCCCGGAGTGCGGAAAATTTTTAAATAGATTAAAAGTCCTGAAGGGATCGTCAAGTCACCGACTGAGATGCCAGGGTTACGTCCCCCGGGTCAAAGTTAGGAACCAGTCCCTTGATCTAAGGTGTAGGACGTTGATTCTGGGACCCGTCGATTTATTTATGTTTTTTTATATAAATGAAAAGTTTTTAATGGACTTTAATAGAAGACCAATACTTTCAAGATATACGTATAACTTCTTTTAACCCTTTTTTCATTTGATTACTTTCGTTTTGTAAGTATTAGAATGATGAACGATAAAATGTACAATTACGTAAATCAAGTTACTAACAGAAATCGGAAAAGTAAAAAAATTCTATAAATTTTAGTCTGAAGAAAACCGGTACGGCGTACAGTACACCCTAGAATCAAGGAGATAGTCCCTGGTTCGGACGCTCGGGACGTCAAACTTGGTGACCAACAACAACAAATCAACGATTCATCACAGACTCAGAAAACACTGGGGTACCTTACATCGGACGGTCTGAGGACACAGGTACCCTAAAGGGTCCGTTCTTATGACCTCAGTCAACGGTAAAGGAAGAGGTCCCCTGGAAGAGTTAGGTCCGTACCTTGGAGGTAGCAGACGTAACCGCCCACCTACCTAAGAAATGGTGACTTGGTGGTCCCTTCGGGAACTCGGTGACCTGGTGGTCCTTTTGGGGATTTAGTTTCTTGAAATATTATATACGTTGAAGTAAGTGGATGGTAAGATAGTGCTCCAAAAGGTTACAGAAATCCTTTATAAGTATGTGTGTAAACATACTTATAATGATAGTACCGAGTAGTAGGACTTTTTTATATTTAAGAAGGAATTATATGACAATTAAAGTCAACTTCTCCAACAACACCGGTTCAAACATTACTGTTTCAGGATTACTACCGAGTACTCTGAGGTTCACTACACTACAGGTCCTTGGAGAGTCAAGTAAAGGATCTTACACCAGAGAGGTCTAAGACCGGAAAGACTAGAGAAGAGACCAACAACTTGGATCGTCAGAGTGACGTGGAAGGGTCGAGCGGAAGAAGGTCCTCACGAAAATGAACTTGAGGCGAAAGAGTACGAAAAAGAAACAGTTGTGATTGTACAGTTGGGTGAGTGTCTTAGAGAGATCAAAATAAATAACTACAGTAAAAAGAGAAGAGGAATCATAGACAGTGGTAGATTGTATAATATAAATGAATACAAACATACGTACATAAATGCAGATAACGCGGATGGGAGTTGATCTTCCTTAAGGTGTCCCTGTTTGAAAACCCAAAATAAATGGAGACATAAGGACTACGTATCTGGTCGGCACGGTCCAAAAATAAGACTTAAATTACACAAATTATTTACTTTTTTTTCTTTGGTAACGTCATTTACATAGACGTTTACCTTAACGGTCGTAATATCCTATAAGGGAATTCTGTGTGGAGATCCTCATCTCCAAAATCTAACTACTTATAATAAATATTAGTAATTATTTAATAATTCTTGTGACAAATTTTGATGAATTTCAACTCTATAAGGGTATGTCACGAAAATCAAAAGTTGACTTAGTTCCTTTTATTAACAGAAAAAAAAAAAAAACGAAAACTTTCTGGATCTAGTAAAGTCATTATTGGGTTTAATCAGAAAAGGAAATGGACGATCTTATCCAAGTTGTTTTGGTCAATTAAGGAAGGTACCGATAAAAAAGGGGAGTTTAAGACAATACTCACTACTTAGAGGTTTCATAAGTACACTTTAATGTGACAAGGACACAAGAATGGGTGGCAATATACATACAGAAATAATTTTTATCAGAATCATACCACCTTCATGGGTAAAAGTCTATAGATCTCGAAAACTTTATAACCTTAGATTCTTTTTAACCTTGTTAACGAGGATATTTTTATATAACAAATCTCACCACCCTTATAATAACTACAAGAAAGTTTTCGTCTTTAATTGTAGTCTTTAAAACGTAATTTTAAAAAACACACACTACTTCTGAAAAAAAAAAAAAAACCGACGTGGTGTGCCGGACACTCTGGAATCAACAAAAAAAAATTTATATTTAAATAAATAAAATTAACCTCAAATTAATGAAATGTTATAACATAACCAAAACGGCATGTAGTCGTACTTAGACGGTGTCCATATGTGTACAAGGGGTAGGACTTGGGGGGAGGGAGGGGGAAGGGGCATGGTAGGGAGACCCAGTAGAGTCACGTGGTCTGGGTTCGTAGGTCATAGTACGTAGCTTGGACCTGACCACTAAGTAAAGTATATACTATAATATGTACAAAGTTACGGTAAGAGGGTTTAGTAGGGTGGGAGCGGGAGAGGGTGTCTCAGGTTTTCTGACAAGATATGTAGACACAGAGAACGATAGAACGTATGTCCAAATACCAATGGTAGAAAGATTTAAGGTATATATACGTAATCATATGACATAACCACAAAAAGAAAGACCGAATGAAGTGAGACATATTATCCGAGGTGAAAGTAGGTGGAGTAATCTTGACTAAGTCTGTAACTTGGGAATAGTGAACATCAACTTCACTTGTCAGAATCGGTGACGTTGTGTTAAATAGAGATGATACCAACTAAAACAAAACCGTGGATCTAATTATACACTTTGTCCCTGTTGAAAGTTTGAAGTACCACTTCACTTCACTTTAGCGAGTCAGCACAGACTGAGAAACACTGGGGTACCTGTCATCGGACGTGGTCCGAGGAGACAGGTATCCTAAAAGATCCGTTCTCATGACCTCACCCAACGGTAAAGGAAGAGGTCCCTTAGAACGGCGATTCGGCGAAGTCAGCACAGGCTGAGATACACTGGGGTATCTGTCGTCGGGTGGTCCGAGGCGGTGGGGACCCTAAGAGGTCCGTTCTTGTGACCTCACCCAACAGTAAAGGAAGAGGTTACGTACTTTCATTTTTCACTTTCACTTCAACGAGTCAGCACGGGCTGAGAATCACTGGGGTACCTGACGTCGGGTGGACCGAGGAGGCAGGTACCCTAAAAGGTCCGTTCTCATGACCTCACCCAACGGTAACGGAAGAGGTCCCTTAGAATGACTGGGTCCTTAGTTTGGGTCCAGAGGGTGTAACTATCTGTCTACGAAATGACAGACTCGGAGGTCCCCTTTGAAGTACCATCATTTAATAATTTTATGAATAATTATATACAGACCGATAGGTACAGGTAGTCAGAAAACGACGTGAATAGACTTTAAAAGACCTTTTTTTACTAATCTTGGACACGAAATTTTTTTTTTGTTTTGAATTACTTCAATGAACTAATAAATACATTTTGGTATTAGGTAATTAAGAAAACACAAGAGGTCTAATCGAACATACCTTATGTCGGGTCAAGGTACGAGAATAAAGGATTATGAACCCTCATAAACTTTACGTTAAGGTCGAACGGAACAACGACTCATTTCACGTTCCCAAAAGATGGAGGTACCCTACTGAAGGGCGGGAAGAAGGAAGACATGTGTGTGTGTGTGTATGTGTGTGTTATGCGTGTATGTATATAAAATTAATGACCCTTCTATATGGTATAGTTGTAGCCCTTGAATAGTTCAGTGAAGTCGTCCTTATGGAAAGTGGAGTAAACTATAGTGACATACAATTTTAATAACAAGGACTCATCTGTACCCTTAGGGACTCCACTTACACGGAAAGTCTACTCGTAGACTGGCGAAGTGACACGTTTAGAAAGGAACCGAGAACCTCATCACTCCCTAAGAATGAGTAAAGGTAAGGTCAACACGTTTATCTAATTGAGACAGTTGTGGGTAAGGTTTGAGGAAGAGGGAACTGAAAAGGATATTTTAGCTCTCTTTTTTTCTTGTGAGTTCTAAGGTAGAGGATCGCGAAGGGACCACCAGGTCACCGATTTTGAGGTACGATGGTTACGTCCCCTGGCTCCAAGCTAGGGACCAGTCCCTTAATCTAGGGTGTACGACGTTGATTTCTAGGATTCACGACGTTGATTCTGGACCACGTCGGTTTATTTATTGAATTAAATTTTTCTAGGGTAGAGGATATTCGGTCTCATGACTATATTACATCAAGATCCGTTCATCCACCCCTTCCTTCAACACTCCTTCTGGAAGGAAGGAGAAGAACGGTTTAATTTTCCGTTTGGATCTTCTTTCCCTAAAAGTAGGAAGGAAGACGTGGGAAGAAAAAGAACAGACGATACGGTTTCCAAATCGTCAACAAAATCCTGGTACTCCCACTCTCACTATCCGATTTCTTATCGTCTTGTCTTTTCACTTTCGTAGACCTAAGGATCCCGTCACTCTAAGAACAATAGACTCTCTGCAAGTGGGAAGGAAGCCAGTAACAAACCAAGAAACAATAAACGTTGGTTCAGGCTGAGAATTGAGTAGGTGTACTGAATGGCAGTCGGGAGGGACGGGATTTGAACAAAAGAAGACTTCATCACAACCCAACAGTATAAAAGTGTGGGATATGAGACTCCCTACAGTGGGTCTCACTCACTACGAAAAGATAAGAATGACAAGCGAACTCTGTGTCTCATAGGTTTTTGTTTTGTTTTGACACCTCATCGTCCCGAGCACAACTCCTGTTTAAAATTGAATAACATGACAATGGACTACACAAAACTCACGAATAACACGTGTCTCCTTGAAGACGACAGGAGACGGGGCGAAAGTCCGTGGCGTACGGAGAGATACCAGTATACTGTACGTAAAAAGTGCCAAGTGGGTCTTCAAATGGCTTCGTTGAGAAAGACATGTTTCATGTTCAGATGTTACTTTTATAGAGTATCACATTATTGTCTCCCGTCTAAACGATAACTCTTGTAAGGTCTCCTCGTCCTACTATGTGTTAAACTATTTAAACCTAATACGTTTCCATCCAGATAGTGATTTAAACCTGTTCTCCGACTTCTCTCACTCCTTGTAGTTTCCAATGTGTCTTTCTTACCGATTTCCCCTCTTTCGTGGTGTACTCCTTCCTTTCCGGTCTCTCTACCAAATCCAACTTCAGGATTTAACCTATTTACCAGGACTCCCCCCTTTTTTTTTAATGTCCACAATGTTATCGGTCTCCTGAAGACTCATTACACGTACGTCGTAAATCAAACTTACCTACGGGACGAACTTACATTTTGGAGAATATATAGAAGGGGGTAGAAGTCAATTTAGACGATGTAAGGATTTACGAAACCCCATCCCCTTGATGACAATGAGAACCAAGTTATGTTACTGTCTTTCTGTAACCCTTTCATTAAGTTGATTTTGACGACGAATCCCGGTTGTAACATTCCGAAGGACTTTTTGTGACTTTGGTACACCTCAGTCCAACCTCCGTTACGGACGGAATTTCTCGGTACGTTTGGGTCCACCATACACTCATAAGGATTCTTATTAATTTACCATAATTGTCTTCTCATATAGGATTATCCTTCTACATCTCAAAACGAGTTTATAAGAAAGTCTAAACTTTTGTAAACCCCTTTTGTAAAAACAAAGAGGGACTTTGAAAGACGGGATGGGAGAACGTAAATACATTCGAATTCTCACCTCCTTGATACAGACAAAACGAGGGGTCATCTGGGGTCCTAGGTCCTCTGACGGTTTGTATATTATTAGAGTTATTTGTGAAACCTATTCATTTTAATTAGATCTTTATGTAAAATTTCTATACTTTAACCCTCTTATATCTTAGTTATACCCCTGAAGGGACTACCAGGTCACTAATTCTTAGGTGGAACGTTACGACCCTACGTCCGAACTAAGGACAGACTCCTTGATTCTAGGGTGTACGACACCTCGTTGACTCGGACTGTGTTAATCTCTCGGACGTACGATGCTAATAACTCAAGTTTTCGGTGTTGACCTGAAGGGACCACTTCTTAGGTGGACGTCACGTCGTCTGGGACCAAACTAAGGACCCAACCCTTCTAGGGAACCTCTTCACTATCCGATGGGTGAGGTCTTAAGAACCCAAGGGACCACCGAGTCTACCATTTCATAGGTGGACGTTACACCCTCTGGACCCAAGTTAGGGACCTAACCCTTCTAGGGACCCTCCTCCCACACCGTTGAGTGAGGTCATAAGAACAGGCCTCTTAGGGGTATCTATCTCCCCGGACCACCCGATGTCGGGTACCCCAGTGTTTCTCACCCTGTGCTGACTCGTTGATTCGTGTCATGTATCGTGTATTCTCGGTGTTGATTCTTCGTGTCACTTTTTCCGACGTACTATGTTGGTCCTAGGGAGTACGGTGTTGTTTCCGGACTACGTCGGTTTATTTATTTTTATTTATTTATAAATTTTGAGATAACCTCCGAGTTTTACAAGTATAGATATCTACGTAAGTCTAAGAAACTATTTCGTCGCGTTTCGAAAGATGTCATAGGATGTAACCTACTTTTTAAGTGAACAGTCAAGAGTGTAAAAAAAAATTCCAACAAAACGGTTTGGAGTAAGTACAATCTCAAAAATGAAGAGTGAGAAATGTAAATAAAACCGTGATTTTATGTCACGATAAAAATTAATTAAACTGATGTACAAACTTCTTGAAAATTAGTTCCGTTTCATTAAATTCATTGATATTTAGTACCTTTGAATCTTTATTAGGTAAAATTAGTGGAACTAAATTCTCGTTCGGTGAGACTTTACGACAGTGTTAAGAAAATAGTGGACAAGAGTCCCAACAATGATCTTTTCGTGTTGTCTATATGTATGAAGTTTATTTTCTTGTGATCCGAAGGGACTACCGAATCGTCCAATTCTTAGGTGGTCGTTACGTCCTCTGTGTCCTCTGTACCTAAACTAAAGAACCAACTCTTCTAGGGGACCTCCTCCCGTACCGTTGGGTGAGGTGATAAGAACGGACCTCTTAGGGGTACCTGTCTCTTCGGACCACCCGACGTCAGGTATCCCAGTGTTTCTCAGCCTGTGTTGACTCACTGATTCGTGCGTCCGCTCGTCACAAACTTATACCTGATGATGCAGACGTTCATAAAAGAACTTTTTAAGACTATAAAGAGACATACAAAATAACGTTTTAAGAAAGAAGTGTTAAAAGGGGTGTATGAAGTAATAGACTACTATCGGTAAAAAGAGTTTTCGTCATCTTCGGTAGTCTGTTTGTGAAGGAATTAACTTGAAATACAAAAAGGAAGAATTTAATACTTAGTCAAACTAACAGAAGTTAACCAAAGTTTTAGGTTCTCTCCACCACCTAACATAGCTACATTTATGGGACGATTATATAAGGTGATATTAAAATTTTTTCAGTGACAACCTCTTTGACCAATTCGACATATGAAGTGGAGAAAAAACAAAAAATAAAAAATATTGACGCACACTCAGATGTTAATACAGTTATTTCAAAGTTAACTTTGTCTTAAGTTTTTTTTTCAGACAAAGGTCCCTTCTGACCAACTGAAACCTTTACGTCCGTCACCACTACTAATTACATTTTATGTTAAACCTCATAATTAATTAATTATTTATACAATGGTATACGTTACAGAAAGAAGATGGACTTCTATTAGCAAAAGTAAAACCAAATCTAATTAGAAAACAAAATTACTCTCCTAGAAAGAGGAAACTTATTAAGGACGAAATGTTTCAGAAGGTAAAGAGGAAAAACTTATGATATCACCGTAATAAATTAACAGGGGGTTTAAATATCAAAATAACGTTGAAGGTTTCACAGATCAAAGACTAAAAGGTGTAGACACACCGAGAACTTATCTATTAAGTCAAGACTTTTTACAACGTCTCCAAAGTAGCAAGTGGAGTACAAGGGGTGGACTTGGATCTCTAATCAAGTCATCATTTATACACTTTTCTGTGTTTTAAGACCTTTAGTTCTAGAGACACGATACGTCTCCACTTCCGACGTATAGAAAAGAACGGTAATCCCCATAGTCGGGTCCTCTACTACAAGGACGGATCTCTACCCGTCTGGCTTCTCTCTCGGTCTCTTTACCTCGGGTCTAATGTTTAATTGACTCCCGACAAGACAGAGACTTGAAAAAGTTTATGTACTTTATTCGTTTGACTTTGGTTTTGGGTTTGGGCTCTTTCGTCCGGGTGGAAATAACAACGTTTATTACTCAGAATAGCTTAATCCGACGACAACTGAAGCCGTCATCTTTTATCCTACAACACTCATTTTTACACCTTGACCCACTTTGTTCCTTCCTTCTCTACCACTTAAAGAGACAGGAGACGGAACACGACCTGTCAACCGAAAGGAATAAACATCAATATTTCCTCAAGAATATTAATATTTCCTCAAAAAATTTGATACGGGACAACTTGAAACACTATTCCTAACACATTCTTTCCAGTCTTACGAGTTCACACAACTTCAGAAGAAAATTTTAAGACAGGACAGACACTATTATTACTCTATCCGAAGAAAGTTTTAATCCGGAGTATCTTCCACTCTCTTCTTTCCTATAAAACAATTCCTAACAGAAGACGGACGTCTCACAATAGTTCGTATTGAACTTTAGACCAATAGACCGAATAGGATCCCAACCTTTATGGTTTAAGGACCGGGGTACGACTCCAATCACATTCGTCTTCGTCGCTCTCTCCCCTGAACCACTCTCTATCTAAATCCCATGTCCTTCGTGGACTAAATGGTGGGAAGGAGGTCAAGGAGACAACTCGGAAGAACCAGAACGGGGTAGGTCCTCCGTTCCCCGGGTAATGTAAACGAAACAGTAAGAATATTAAAACCCACTTTTGATAATGTGACTCTCAATCCTCATACCCTCTTTGGTTTCGACCCGATGAACCTTTGTTCGCAGATCCGACTCCAGACCCAAATTGTTGAGATTAGTCTATTGTAGATACCGAAATTGATGATCGGGACAATATCCCATCTTTGTTTAGTCATTCTTAGGAAGAGTCAAAGAAATCTGTCGTCATAATGGTCATTTTGGGTTTGTTCGGACCAATTTTTATTGAAAATAGACGAGTTTGGGTAGATAAATATCTGGGGGTACAAGTGTGAAACTCTTGCAACTGACGATCTCCTCTGTCGACAGTCCGTTTCGGCGGTGAGGTAACAGGCGGAGACTACAACGGCCCCTCTCTTTACTTGTCACTTTGTCGACAGGATCCTTGACCAGATAAATTCTTACTCATCTCCCCGAAGGAACCACCGAATCGCCATTCCTCCGGTGGACGGTTACGTCCTCTGCACCCAAGCTAGGGTCTAGGCCCTTCTAGGGTATTCGGTGCCTCGTCGATTCGGGCGTACGGTGTTGGTAACTCGAACAAGAGTTCTCGGGCCCTCGACGTTGATGACTTCGGGTGCATGGAATCCCGGGTACGAGGTGTTGTTCTATTCAGTGACGTTACCCTTCGGGCTCGTTTTGACTTCTCATTGGAGGTGGACGACGTTGACCTCTTTTCGGACGTGTCATTATTTCTGGGTCGTCTCGGTATTTATCAATAAAATTTTTTTTTTCTTACTCATCTCTCGGTACAACTGAAGGTAAGAAGAAAGAGGGGTTCACCCTCCCAATATATATATATATATATATGTGTATATATATATATATATAAATAAATAAATAAATCGATACAGGTCAGAATCAACACCGTAAGTCCTAGAAGTCAGAACAAACATCGTACACCTTAGATTAAAGGACTGGTCCCTAACTTGGGTCCGGGAGATGTAACCCTCGTACCTCAGAATCGGTGACCTGGTGGTCCTTCAGGGGGTACACCCTCCAAAATAAAGTTACTATAACAAGAGGGAGACGATCGTCTACAACTTACAATACACCATCCGTCGACGAATCAATCGACATCTGGGAACTTGGGAAGGAAAACCTTTTCTAAAGGAGACGGTCTCTGGGACCCGAACAGGATCTCCGTCATTGAACTTTCCACAAACTCAAGTGAAGAAAACCCCTTCATCCTTTATACAAAGGGACTATAAAACCTTTCACACGTAGAATCTACTTTCCACATAAACACACATACACACACTATAGACAATAGAAATCAATAGAAATGAAACAGAAGAAGAAGGAAAAAATTTTATAATTAAACTGACGTGGCCCAGAATCAACACCGTGGACCTTAGAAGGTAGGAGCAACACCCTACGCCCTATAAATCAACGTTGTACACTTATGTCAACCCCGTTCACCCTAGATCAAGAGACTGATCCTTTGTAACTCTCGTGTCTCAGAACCGGTGACCGGGTAGTCACCGGTTCAGGGTCTTTCCACCTTTCCACATAAACCTACAGTCGACAACCTTGGTTTCCACACCTCACTTTACCTTAGTGGAAAACCTAAAGAGGCCGTAGATTCTGGAGGAAAAGGGAGGAGAGTGGTTGTCAGAGAGTGACCCCTTTGTTACTCGAGGTTCCTTCGACTAGGGTGACGACTGAGATCATTGAGTAAAAATGATCTCTTTGTCTTTGAATAGTTTGGTCAGAATTTCGACTGACATGAAGAACCAGTAAAATGAAATTTCTGAGTTATTTATTGAAATCAACAAATTCGTTAAATTCAACTTAAAGGATAAACAGTGTGGTATCTTTTTGTATAAGTCACGAGTTTAGAGAAAACCTTCTCTTTTTTTACTCTGGAATCGAAGACAGAGGAAGATCGATAGTAAAGTAATAAAAAGATAAATGGTTGACGTCAACAACTTTTACATTACAAACGAACTAGATACGTTAAAAAGAAAACAGATGAACTGTTGGGTTGTTAAAGACGAAAGATGGGAGCAGTGATATGTCTGTGTCGATAACTGTTCCTGTATTTACCGAATGTTTATCAGTTTAGTCACCTAGATCAAGTTAATAATCAATGATTATAATCATAAAATGATTAACTATAGTAAAATCTATTAATTATAATTATAATAAGACAGAGAAGTAACCACAGGTAACTATATTTGTATGAAAGAAAAGAAGGATTTCGAAACATTTTGTGAAGAGGACAATGAAACAAAAAAACAAAAAACCGGTGTAATGTGTTGAACACTCTAGAATCAAGGGACTGGTCTCTGACTTGGGTCCGGAAACCGTCACTCTTACGTCTCGGGATTGGTGACCTGGGGGTTCCTCAAGGAGGGTAATGAAAATTTTTATGTTGAAAGTTTGTCAAAGTTTTTTTTGTTTTTTTGTTTTTTTGTTTGTCAAAGACGGGTCAGAAAGATGAAAGAAGAGAAGAAAAATAAACAGGTCTTAAAATGTCTATGACAAAGGGTAGGGTTACTGAAAATTCGATCAGTTTTGAATGGAATGTAGAAAGATATTCAACATTTGTAAAAAGACTAAGAACAGTTAAGGGTCCTGATGAGAAAGAGGGTTATAATTGGATTTGAGAATGGACACACTGAACTTGAAAGTAAAATAAAAACTTGGAAATAAAATTGGATTATGGGACTTGAACTATAAGAATGTACGTAAACATCAGGTGCTTAGTACCAGGATACATAACTGAGAACCGAATAACAAAGGAAAGAGTAAAAAAGGACAACGTAACCTATCATTATCTCTTAATGTCATTGTCTCTCAGGACAGAACCAGGAACATAAGCCCAAGAGGTCTCTTTGTCTTCGTCATCACATATTTGTCTATATGTCTTTGTCTAAATAACACTCTCTAACAGAGTATACTCACTTACTCGAGTGATAATTCTTTAGGGTCCCAGACGGTAGACGTCCACACTCCACATCCTCTCGTTTACCACGTCAAGATCAGGTCTGGGCTCTTGGTCCTCACGACTACAGGGTGTCGTCCTCTACCCACAGGGTCTGGTTCGTCCTTCGTTCAAACGGGAAGGAAACGAGAAAACAAGATAAGTCCGAGAATTGTCTAACCGAATACGGGTAGACGTAACCACTCTCGTTAGAAGGGTCCACCGTGATCACCAATTCTTAGACGGACGGTTATGTCCTCTACGTTCTCTGTGTCCAAACTAGGGACCCAGCCCTTCTAGACACAGTCCCCTGTAAGTTGAAATTCCTTAGGTTATACAACGTGAAAAGAAGGAAACACACGGTAAAGAGTTCCTAAGAGACAAGGAATAGTCAAGGATAACACCCTTGCTCATCTCGACGTGTGTCAAGAGTCCTGACTCTAGTACCCTTTCCCATGGACGAACCTAAGGAAAGTCATTGAGGGAAGTTACTGAGAAAAGTCGCAATCACTGAAACATCCATAATCTGATAGGTAAAACAACGTCAACTACCCTAAAGTAGGAAACATTACCGACTCATTAGTAAGATTGATTTCTATATATTCGGACGTAAAGACGATTATTTTATGGGAACAAGATGATCTCTGAACCCAGGGACACAGCAAGAAAGAAAGAGAAAGAGGGAGACCGATTAAGAGACCTCGTGTCTTTGGACGACTCGACTGGACGGTCCCAAAGTTCTGGAGAAACTCTCTTGTGGGACACGGAGACACTCCCCATGTTTGGGACAGGATCCCGAAATAACCAAGAGACACATTGGGTCCCTTATGAGCGGAGAAAGAAAAAAGAGAGAAAGAAAAGCAGCTGAGGTTAGGTGGTCCAAGACCAGACATGATTTCTGGTTGTGAGGACCTCATCCTTCACCGTTGGATAAGGTCATAAGGTACCTGTCTCCTCGGACCTCCCGATGTCAGGTACCCCGACGTCTCTGAGTCTATGCTGACCCGTGTGACTCTCTGTAACTTAATAGACCCATAAAGAATCAGGTTATTCAAACTGTGCACTTTAAATGGTAGTATTGAGATATCTTATGTTAGAAAAGAGGTAGAAGGAGTTGGAGTTCCGTTCCCTTTCTACCTTCTTGACTTATATTTAAGTAAAAGGAAGAATAGTGGAGAACACGCGGTTAATTTCGACAAACCCAACATCGTCATTCCTCCGGTCACCTTTGATACTCTTCCACCTCTCCACCAAAAATATTAACAATTGTCGAAACATACAGTTGTGTCGACGTAAAATTGGTCACCGTAACCAAACTAAGTTCCTTTTTTTTTTTTCTCAGTTTTTCGGTTCCTTCCTCGACCCTCTCAGGGAACAACTAGCTTGTCTAGGATTGGCTCACTGACCTTATCCCGAGATAAAGGAAATCTTAGGTATATGAATTCCACCAGAATCCCTTTTTACCTCTTTCAGATGTATTTCTTATCTACATATACCCTTACAATCACTGTCTAACGATCAGGGACGACACACGACGAACATCTCTAGCGGAAGACTTTTTTTAACAGATGTTACAGTTTCCCCACGCAATAAAAAGTTTGAAACATCCATCTCCAACGGTTGTTTCGTGTATCCCGGACTTAGAACCCAATCTTTGAAGTCCGTCCACTATTAATAAACTATAGTAATGAGTAACTCTTCCTCGACGGTTTCTGTTCTTTTATTAAAAGTTCCCCGAGATGAACGGGTCCCTTTAATCTTTCTCATTAACTTCAGTATGACAAAGTAGTTCTTTCCTTGGTACCAGGTTGTACTACACTAAATAAAAGATCCGAAAAGAAGGATTCGAGTAGAGAATTTAAAACCATAAGAGGTCTACAGGTAGGAGCTGGGTGACAAGAGTACGACACTTGAGAAGGTCTCACTAGAGTAAAGGAGAGTACTAAAGTCAAGGACTACTGAAGTTAAGAGATAGAAATAGGAACTGTAAAAGAGTGTCTAAGTATGAAGATAGGTAGACAGACGAGACACAGAGGGTATTGTAGTAGAATTTCAGAGTTCGAGTCGAAAATATCTTACCATTGATAAGGGTAGTGGGGTTGGGGTTTATATGAGGGAAGGAACAGACGGGTCGAAGAAATAATAATAGTAAAGAGAGAAAAGACAACATAAACCTTTGACCTTTTTGGAGTAAATAGGTCCGATTTTAGGTAGGAAAAACCACGAAATAAGAGAAATAGGGTGAGACTTAAGTACAATACTTAAAATTGAGGAAGACGAGAGAGAAGAGGAAAGGTAGTACTGTCGGAACGAGTTTAAGTACATGATAGGGGAAACTAGGATTTAATAGTGTTGTTAATTTGATAATAATTGACCAAAAGTAGTCAGTCTTAAAAGTAACATTCGTTATCTTTTACTGTTACACCGATTGAGTTCGTCTTCTCCTAGAAAATATGTCCAAAGCCTTATGAATCTCTTAGTTGTCCGAGTAACCTCCTGTGCTAAGTCTTTTACGTCCACTCGATTTCCCCGGATCAGTCGACCCTGGACTCAGTTCCAGTACATAGTCTATGTGCTGGACTCAGTTCCAGTACATAGTGGTACTCACGACCGGGACAACTTTTTTTCATGGGACTCACATGTACAGTTTAATCACAAGGAATTTAACACACGGGTAGGGAATCCGTGACCTTTTACCCCTCTTGTTTTTAGACAGGGGGAAGTTACCGATACCCTGTAAAGAGAGTTTCACCTTTATAACTTTTTAACCCATCGTTCTTATTATTGTTTTTATTTTCAGATCACACACCTGAGAGGAAGATCAGTAAAGAGGTAGATTAGGTAGAAGAGACGTCTTTGGCACCCCTTCTTTCGTCTGTCCTCATGAGTACTCCTGTACCTACGTCTTTGGGTCCATACTTTAAGATATGAGGATTTCATTTCGACGCTGTCTTCTCACACCTCTTCATACTATCTACTCTCGATATACCCCCGAACTGAGTGGTCACACACTCATCTACACACCCCACTCTTTCTCTTTGACTCTAACCACAACTCTAAAGAAAGAGTTCGTTATCCTTCCTTACTCTCTAAAGAAATGACAAAACAACAAGTGAGTGAGTTAGGACAGGTCGAGAAACGTCCAGGTATCTGACGTCGTGTGGTTCGAAGGGACAGGAAGCGATAGAGGGCCTCAAACGAGTTTGAGCACAGGTGACTACGATAGGTTGGTAGAGTAGGAAACAGAGGGGGAAGAGGAAGAAGGGAGTCAGAAAGGGTCATAGTCCCAGAAAAGGTCACTCAGTCGACAAGTGTAGTCCACCGGTTTCATAACCTTGAAGTCGAAGTCGTAGTCCCAACTAAAGGAAATCCTAGTTGACCAAACTAAAGGAACGACAGGTTCCCTGAAGAGGTTGTGGTGTCAAGTTTTTGTAGTTAAGAAGTTACGAGTCGGAAGGAATATCAGGTTGAGAGTGTAGGTATGTACTGATGACCCTTTTGGTATCGAAACTGACATACCTGGATGTAACCGTTTCACCATAGAGAAGAAAAATTCTACAACATATCCAAACGGTATCGAAAAGAAGGTTCCTCGTTCGTAGAAAATTAAAGTACCGACATCAGTGATAGGTGTCACTAAAACCTCGGGTTCTTTTATTTCAGACAGTGACAAAGGTAAAAAAGGGGATAAACAGTACTTCACTACCCTGGTCTATGGTACTAAAATCAAAAAACTAACAACTCAAAATTTGGTCGAAAAAGTGAGAGGAGAAAGTGGTAGTAGTTCTCCGAGAAATCAAGGAGAAGTGAAAGATGACAATTCCATTACAATAGACGTATAGACTCTAATAACTATAAAGAAGTGAAAACCTACATAAATTCAACCCCGATCACCCTCTAAGTAACATCTACAACAAAGTCATCTGTCGATACACTCAGACCCTAAGTCTCCTGTCTCGTTGTGACCTTTATATAAGAATATTCTGTAATTGTATTTTAACTGTTAACTTCACCATCCTCGACAACGTTAGTGGTTCTTTTCTATAGGTTGAGGTGGCTTCGGACTGTTTACCCACGTAGAAACACCGTCGGTAGGACTCCGTGAATCTGGTGTAGGGGAGTCAAGAAGTCGTCTAAATCGTGAACCGAGTGACGAAGGGAACACAACTCTCATTACAAGACTAAAATCATATGGAGATGACTCACATAAGGGTAATAGGACCAGAGAGTTTAGGAACTAGATGAGTAAAGGTTTCTAAAACAGAAATTGGGGTGTAGTCGATGAGTGAAAGACGACAGTCTGGGACATGACTACAAAACGTTGGTCCTGGAAAATTACCTAGTATTTTAGTCACTTCAACAGAGTTTACCTTAAAGAAAACTTACTTTACACTGACTTTTATAGTCGTACGAGGCATATACGAATTACATATTTGACCCAATATGTAGTCGGGACAGACTAACACATATCCTGGCAAGTGTACAACATTTTCCTCTTTTCCGTCTAATCTTCGTCACACCGTTCGAACCCACTCCAATAAAACTTAAAAATTACTTATTGTTTTCGGACCAGAAGCTCGTTCCTGTTCATGTCCTTATAGCAGAAACTGATCAGTTCTCCTTTACTTTAGGTTATGAGTTTCATAATAAAGACGGTAAGAGAGAAAAATGATGTCCTGAAAAAAAAAAAAAAAAAAAAAAAAGGTGTTCTAATAAGAGTGGACATATCTTTCTGTCTCATTTGAAAAGACAGACCTTTTTTTTTTTTTTTTTCACGGGGTTCTATTGGTACGTAAGATGAGTAATAAGTGAAAGGAAGAAAGAACGTCGAGTAACCTGGTGACGTCAATTTGAGAGTAAAACCGGTAAGAATAAGTTCAATGTCTCTAGAAACGAAACGAAATGTTTGGATTCTGGTAGACTAGAACGAATTAAGTATTCGTTACAACCTGTAACGACTAGTGGTAAAGAACAAACTTTGGGAGAAGAAAGAACTGGACTAAGAAACAGTGAGAGGGGTAAGTGGAGTGTGAAGTGGGCGGTGAGGAGACCTTGTAAAATAACACGATTGGTGAAGGAGGACGAGTTTTATCAACGAAGGACACCGAACTCATAGTGGTCGGGAAGACCAAATCAACGGAGGAGAAACCTCTGATGAGTTTAAAAGAAATACTCGAAGAGAATAATAATAAAGAATTTAGGAGTTTACAACACCAAAGAGGTCTCTAGAGAAAAATATGTATGAAACTAAATAAACAATGTCTCATCCTCAAACGATACCTACCTACTACGTATAGTAGTTACACCCCTGTACCGTCACTTAGTTTATTTGTCCCAAACAAATGTAGTTCATACTAGACCACCCTTTATTCTCTTTGATCTGTGTTTCGGTTTTTATACCTCCGTCCTCCCTGTTATTTCGTATTACTCTCTCGTGTCTTAATGAGAAACTCCTCCGGTAAAATACACCCCCGGTCCCTTTCAGGGTTTTCTTCATTCCCTTTAATGTTCAATACTAAACCTCTACCCGTAAAGTCTTTCTACATTGTTGTTATATGTGTCTTGGAGTTCAATCCTCTCATGGACCATCCATTTTCTTCTTCGGTTCTCCGGTCACATAGACCTCACCTTTCTCTCTTTCTCTTTATCTTTCTGTCCCCCACCTACTCTTTCATCTCCTGGTATAGTTACGCTCAGAGACTTAGTATTATTTTCGAAATCTAAAATAAGACACTACAATTTGGTGTCCTCTCGAAACTGGTCGTTCCTGGACAGAATTGAACTGAAATCATTCACTTTCACTTACCGGAGTCACTTCCAACTCACCCCCTCCTTTTTAAACTTACGAATTGGTTAATTTTCCAGTGACTTTAACAAGGATACTTTTCTCTACCGTCAAACCTACTCCGTCCACCATTCTCTTCACTTTCACTTTCACAATCAGCGAGTCAACACAGGCTAAGAAACACTGGGGTACCTGACATCGGACGATTCGAGGAGACAGGTTCGTTAAGAGGTCCGTTCTTAGGACCTCACCCAACGGTGAAGGAGGAGGTCCCCTAGAAGGGTTGGGTCCTTAGTTTGGACCCAAAGGGTGTAACATCCGTCTAAGAAATGGTGACTCGGTTGTCCCTTCAGTTCGTGTCCAGTTTAAGTCCTATATAAAGTCACTATCTCAACTGTTCTAAAGAAGTACTAAACCTACATTTCAAACTTCAAAAGTGACTCGTCGACCATCTTACCTCGACGGTAATTGACACTATTTTTACTGATCTCCTATTCGTCGAATCCCCTCCTACAACTCCATCTTTCTTAAACAAAAACGAGTAAAATTCAAACAGGATGAACGTTCTGTAGGTTCACATATACTTACCATTCGTCACCTACATTCATTCCCACATACTAAGAACTCAATTCCCTCTTTAAGTACGACCTTTACGTGTAAACCGATAAACATCTACTATCAACTGTAGTACTTTGAACTCCTTCTAGTCCTTAGTGGATCCTTCCCTCACAATCTATCTTTTACACTTTCCGTCTCGGGTGTAGAGACGGGCACGAAGAAGGTCGTCCTCACCGGGATGACTCAGGAGTCGGAAACAAGAGTAAGACGAGGATAACGAAGGACTCGGGGTCGTAACAGTCACGGTGATTGACCCTACAACCACACCTCGAGGGTTTACGGAGACTGTGACCCATCCGTAGTCCGATTTTGATTACCTTACAGTCTTCCAAAGATGTAGGCCTCTTTTATCTTATCTAAACTGAAATTCTCACTTTCTGACGCAAATTGGATACTTTTCTACGAGTTGTAACGATTAATAATCTCTTTGCGTTTGGTTTTGGTGTCACTCCATAGTGGAGTATGACCAGTCTTACCGGTAGTAATCTTTCAGATACTTATTATTTACGACTTGTCCCACATCTTTTTTCCTTTGGGAGGATAGGACAACCACCCTTATATTTAAGCACGTCTGTGGTACTTTTTGTCATAGTTCCAATGAATTTTGTAATTTTTATCTCGATAGTATCCTAAGTCTTTAGGGTTAGGACCCGTATATAGACCTTTTCTACTTTTTAGTTTAAATTTTTCTATATGCGTATGTGGGGTCACAAGTAATACGGTGATAAATGTTATCGGTTCTGTACCCTCGTTGGGTTCACAGGTAGTTGTCTACTTACTTATTTCTTCTACACCACATGTATGCACTACCTGAGAATCGGTGTTTTTCTTACTTTATAACGGTAACGACCGTTGTACCTACCTGGATCTCTTATAGTATGATTCAGTCTGTTTGTGTTTATAATGTACTATAGTGAATATATACTTTAGATTTTTCATTATTTTACTTAGATACTTGTTTTGTCTTTGTCTGAGTGTCTGTTTCTTTTGTTTGAATAATACCACTAGTTTCCCCTCTCTCTCCCTCCTCCCGATTTAATCCTCATACCTTAGTTATCTATAATTGATGATATACATTTTATCTATTCGTTGTTCCTAAATGACATATCGTGTCTCTTGACATAAGTCATAGAACATTATTGGATAGTACCTTTTATTAGACCTTTTTACATAAGGAAATGACACGGAGTCTTTGACTGTGTCATAACATTTAGTTTGAATAAAGTCAAATTTTTTTCTGGCGGAAATTTTATATCCCGGCCTTGAAACAGCCACCTCGAGACGGTTTAGGAAAGTTTCCGCCGAGACGATTCTTTCCCCACTCTTCTACTCTTGATAATTGTCCCGATCCAGTACGGTCTCGGAGGGACCCTGCAGTCGTGGAAACACTTTTACGAAAGTCCTACTAGTCCGACTCAATCTGAGGACCATCTCCTCACATAGGTCGAGGGACCACCTAGAAAATTTTTTTTAATATAGGTTTCTCTTAGTAAACTCCTTACACACCCTTAACCTCGGACCTTAATGTATGAAAGCCAGAGGAGGTAAAACCGAACACCATTGCAATTTAGAAGGGGAAGTAACGACGAAGACACAACGGAAACCGATTCGTAGGGAGGAACTCCAGTACCCGGAAGACCCAAGACCGTCCTCCACGCTCCCCAATCAGAGATGCAGTCGTCACAGTCACTCTCGGACGGACCACCGTACCTGTAACTCTTCTACGGTCGTGTTTATCAGTGTGAATAACGAAACTGCAACCTTTAGAGTAGAGACGAGTAGTAGAAGAGTTTCCGGGTATGAACACATAACTCCCTTTTCCCATACAAAAATACTGCAATTCCTTCATTATTATCTGTTGTTCATTATCTTTGTCTAAAGACTTACTTCTAAGGTTTGTAGACTTGGTAAAAGTGTTCACAATCAGCGAGTCAGAACAGACTGAGAAACATTGGGGTACCTTATATCGGGTGGTCCGAGAGACAGGTACCTTAAGAGACTTAAGTAGACTCGATATGACTATATTATTGTCTAACAATTTAATTGATAGATGTAAACCTCTCACAAAGTCAAACAATTTGACAGGTAACTCACCCTCCACTTCATAATAACGTAAACGTAAAGATTTCCCAAAATCAAATGTCCGGTCTATATTTACCTCCTCCTTTTAATTAACTTTCCTAAAACTCTTAGAGTGTCTTAGTGACCCCTTCGTCTTGTTTCTCAGACACTAAACTACATCGTTCTTGACGTTAAATCCCTGGAGAGACCACCGAGTCACCAATTCTTAGACGGACGGTTACATCTCCTATACCCAAACTATGGACCAGACCCTCTTAGGGTATACGGCACCTCGTTTATTCGGGGACACGGTGTTGGTGTGTTGAGGACCCGGGTGCACGGTGTTGATGCCTTCGGACACGAGGTGTTGTTCTCCCCGGTGACGTTACTTACTCTTCGGTCGTGTAACGTTTCTTCTCATCGGGGGTAAGTGGTATTGATCTCTTTTGGGCACATTTCACTGTTTCTGGGTCACGTCGGTTTTTACGTATTTATTCATTGAATTTTTTTTTTTCTCGGTCTTTACTTTCGTGTAGTATATTCACCAGACCTCTTTTATGCTACTGATAACGACTCTAGACGTGGAACTACAGACAGGGTGGACGGGAGCTGGGAGCTCAGGACGGTAGAGACTCTTCGTCTCTCGTTGCAACAGTGGTGGTACACGTAGTTTCGAGTAGAAGTCGACAGGGAAGAGAAGGATTAAGGAGTAAATATTATGTCCCGCCCATGTAGACTAATCGAGTCGGATCCATACCACGGACGTGGTGACGACATTCCTTTAGACCCGACCACTCTTAGAAAACACAGATACCATCCTGTACGGAGGGTAGTTCTAAACATTCTACACTTTGAAGGATTTGCATGTCTTCTTCCACTTCACTCCCCGTCGGTTTTTTCACTGCTTGCAGACATTCTCACATGTGAAACCGACAACTTTTATTTGTATATGAAGGAAGGCGTGTACCGAAAAGATGTTCTCCTTTAACGAAGGTACATTGTACTATTTTAATAAGGATACTTTGTCTCCTCCGTGGGTGACAGAAGACTCAGGATCGTTAATAATGTATTTCGAACCCGGTGTGAGGGACCCGGGGACACAAGACGGACCTGGGACTCGTCTCTAAGAAAGTTGATTGCCAACGTAACACTGTACTTAGTGAGATGTATTTTGTCACCTCCTTTTCCATGTTTTTCTCGTCCTTTTTACTTCACAGAGTCAATGTTCTTATATACACTGTCTCTCTTCTTCAGAAAAAATATTAAATGTCTCCTCCTGAGTGTCTGTGATAGGAGGAGAGGACGAGAAAAATGAAAGGGTAGGTCGAGGCAGGAGGTGCCCACACTTTTGTTAGTGACAGAAGAATTATTCTGAAAGAGTTAAGTAGTGTCGGAAAACAGACAAAGGAAAGAGGTACCGGTAGTAGAACCTAGTTCTACAACCTCATGAAGTTATCGAGGACTTGTAAAAAGTAAAAGAGAGGGAAAAGGGGGTGATTTAAGAAAGGTATTTTCTACCAATAGAAATTTTTACGTACAGAATACAATGAGGGACGAAGGCCACTGAATGTTAATAAGAAACCTCTTTCGTGTGTCAAGAGTCGTACCAAATCTTCCAAAATAGGAACACTGGAGACCGGAACCGTCAGAGTAAAGACACGAGGTTACTGTGAGAAGAGAGACAAAGAGTTTTTAGAGTGAGAGGAAGGTCGGAGTGCCGGAACGTCACTATAAGGGAAACGAACAAGAACGGAAGAGCAGAAAGTGGAGGAACCCACAGTCGTTTTAAAGTTTAGAAGTGTAGACGTAGTGTGTAAACGAGGGTTTAGGTCTGTTCGTTCCGGGAATGGAGCTGATGAGAAGTATGATCGTTTATAATAAAGATAATAAACGATTTATGGACAGAACTGAACATTTTGGGTTCCGGATACTCCTTTGCACGACATAGGAGTCACGTAACCTGTGAATGTTCGACCGTGCACTATCCACGAGTTGTCCATTGGACACTTATCTACCTATGCACTTTTGCCGGGAGAACCGGTAAGAATCCGACTAAAGTCGAAACATAAAAGAGGACTATTTTAAAGAGGTAGTAAATTGGGAGACTAAAGAGACCATTATACAAAACCGACCCCTTCACAATTATCTTCTTAAGTCAAACATGTTCTATACTTCGAGTATAAACGGCGTTCTCTCCCCTACCGAAACGTTGACAGGTTTACAGTAAACAAAGGGTCGTGATTTGAAACCGTTCTTCTCAAGAGACGATTAAGTTCACTGGTTCTTAAATACGTTAAAGGAGACTTCTTTTAATAGGAAAACTCTCGTACTTCCTTATAAAATAAGAGAGGTGGATTTAGATTAGTAAAATGGTCCGAGGTAAAGAAGGACGTGGACTAAAGAGAGTGAGAGAGAGAGAGAGAAAAAAAAAAAAAAAAAGAGTATCGGGATTAAGATAGACGAGACATATTTGGAGAGACCAAATTTTTAAACGGAAAGTTTACGTGCTGCAGGATCCTACACATATAACTTGCTGGTCTTTATTGAGTCACTGTATAAGAAGAACGAATAAAGTATGTATAAAGGTTGAATACTGAGTAACCAAATTTCTCCTGTTTACACTTGATTCTCGTTTTGTCTCCTGAACTACATGAACCCGGACTCTCCTTCTACTTAGTGACGCGACGACCGTTGCACAGGGTGAGTCCCGGCGGACAAAGTACCCAAACTTACTGGGGGTGACAAGGGGTCGGCCCGGGGTGAGTGTCCGAGTGTACGTTGGAGTGTGTTGGTGTGTAGGTCTGCGGCGAGCGAAGAATGAAATCGTCGAGGTACCTTGATAAAATCCAACCTTCCGTACGAGTATTATTTCTCTGACTGACAGAATCTCCGATATTGCACTATAACCTTGTGCAGTCTTCCTGGGTTTTACCATCGTTACCGTAAAAGCAAGAGTCAAAAGTTTCGTAAAATAAAAGGAGAGAGGAAAGTGGTAGACAAAAAGACTGATATCGTTTACAGTGAGGGATACCTCAAATTATCCTATACTTTACCCTAACAAAATGCCACTTAAAACTACATCAAAGTACTAAAAGGATTCTCATCAAAAGGAAGGAGGTAGGGAAAGAGGAAGGAAAGAAGGAAAGGAAGAAGAAAGAAAGAACAAACAGAGGAGGACAAAATTTTAGGGGGAGTGGGAGGGAAAAAAGGGGAAGAAAGGTACAATTAGTCTTTTTAACTCGATTGAAACTATTCTGTAATTAGTATGGTTGACTTTTCTTTTTAGTGAGGATGTCCAAACGAAGATCTAGGACCTGACTTTAGACACTTTTCTGTTGTAAAAATTATACACTTGAAATAAATGAGAATATTGTTTACTTAAGAGTCGTACCGTAATCTGGTAATTCGTCATTTAATACCTGGTGACTTCACTGTTCCGTACCTAGAATTAAAGGCGACCACATTCAAACTTGCATTTTCCTCGGTTACCTGTTACGGTTCGTTCCCCTTTCATGTTCTTCACTATTGCTCCTATGTGAATATACAGGAAGACTGTACTGCCGTTAGAACTTTGTGATGCACATACTGAAATAGATTTACACTGGTATTAATGTGCGACCTCAATAGTGACGAAAGAGGTAAAATGTTTACTCTTTTGACTCCGTATTTTCCCAATTCTGGTGTGTCGACGATTCACCGTCTCCATTTCCCAGGTGTCTCTTTTCCCAGTTCGACCAAAACAATGTAACAAGAGACGTAGCCTGAGAGTGCACATATTTAGACATCGTACTACCTGTCACAAATCCCTCTGTAATCTTGTTAGAAGATGACAGAAGTAAACTCGTCTTCTTTAGGTCCTCAAACATCTTTCAAGACGAGTGGTATCATTTCCCTCCTCTTGAGGTCTTCCGTCCTCACACCAGAAGTACTCTTTCACAGGTTCGGCGTGTTACTCCTTGTCACACTTCTTTGTCCCTCTCTCGGGTCGTACAAATCTCTTACTCCGACACAACTACCACTCGACGATAACTGATCTCTGTAGTGCTACAGACAGGGTCTTTTTAGAGTGACGGAGTCGAAAGGGAAAGACAAGATACTGACTGAGTCACTTAAATGAGTGAGAGACCCCCTAATTCCTTCCTGTTCTGAGGTGGATAACTCTTACCTAGTTGACACACTTCAAAAACCCTTTACTCCAAAAACCCTTCTTCTATAAAATTTACATTGTTGGACTCAAAGAGTCCCTTCCTGTGTTATCCTTCTAAGTATAAAACCTCTATATAAAATCTCAGTTGAGTACGAAAAGAAAAAACTTTGAAGAGAGTAAGGTCATCACCAAGAGGAGGCTGTTCCTGAAGTCATGAATATATATCAATTTACTACCTCCGTTAAAGAACTCACATCCTAGGACGAGGAAGGATGACGAAGAGAGGATAAATAAGTCCCTTAGACTATCACGGGGGTCTCAGATATACTTTAGTGGAAGTATTTTCCTTTATCAGAATTTAAAACGTCTGTGAGGTCCTCATCGTAAAACCCCTTAGGAGTAATTACACTGAAATGCTGAAAGTCGTCCTTCTTCGTCTCTGTAACTGTTCGTAAAAAGATTCAGACAGAAGTCCTATTTAAACCACCCTAGATATATAGAAACCCATCCTGAACTGGGAACACACAAAAAAAACCACGCATACACATAACTGACAACAACCCGGGTAGATCCGTTTTAGAAGAACCGTGAACCTCATAGACCCTCTCCTTTTCCTTCGATAGAAAAAAAGAGAACCGAATTCCTAGTTTATATTTTCTTTCTTAGTCTTTTATTATACTAAATAAATAATGTACAAAAGTTCTATAAAATCAACATAAAACGAGTTGACCTTTTATTACAGGGGTAGTTTGACACATGAACAAAAGATCACCCTGTTCTAACTCTCTTCCCGATGTCTTTGTATGTACAACGTAAGGATCTGTCTTACCTCGTCCACTCTTTTGTCATTAAGTTATTTGTTCCTTTACTTGATTTTTTTTTTTGTTTTTGGGTCACCTAGCTTGTATAGGATATACCTACACCCCATAATTATAAAGAAACTAAGTTTAATCTAATTGTTTTTATTCCCTCAAGTAACAGAAAGTTCAACCTTATCACATGACCTCCTTCAAGTGTACTAGTTTTCTTTTCAAAGTCCCTAATCCAGAATGACCAACCCTGTCTTCGAGTCATGACCGTTTACAGAGAAGAGAGAGTTGAAAGGAGGGGTGGTCGAGATAATAAGAGGAAGGGGAGAAAGGGGGAAGGGAAGAAATATGTGTACGTGTGTGTGTAAACATACTAAAGTATACTAGAAGGGTTCACCGTCCTTGGTGACCCGATGATATTTCGGTTCTGAGTATAAGAGGGTCTAATCGTTTGGACCATCTTTCTCTTGAAGAGAAGAGTAAACATGTAGTCAGTGTCCATTCTAGAAACTAATCGAACTCACTCATTGTGCAGGTGAAAACCTGGTTCGTTATTATGTGTACCTTTTGAAATCATGAGAAATAAACTTTTACGAAGAAAGTGGTTTAAATTATTTTAAACACATTAAAAGGTAAAATAGTTTTGACTTGACATAAACACCTTCCGGATCTCTTTCCGACCCAGAACGGTCCACCGAGTCACCATTTCTTAGACGGACGGTTTCGTCTTCTGTGACCAAGTCAGAGACCCAGTCCTTCTGGGGGACCTCTTCCTTTACCGTTGGGTGAGGTCATAAGAACGGACCCTTTAGGGTACCTGTCTCTTCAGACCGTCCGATGTCAGGTACCCCAACGTTTCTCGACCTATGTTGAATCCCTGATTGGTTGTCGTCGTTGTCTTTCCGACTGAGATAAAAGGGGTTTCTATTTATGAAAGAAACCAGAGGGTCTAAAGTCTCCTAAGTTCGAAAGTAGTACTAATACTTGAGTTATTTTTATTGTTTCGACGTATAAATTATTAAGATACAAACTTTGTTACACTTTTACACTGACCAAAATAAAAGGTAGAGAAAAGATCGGTCACATTAATTCTCATCAATGACGCGGATGAGACTTCTAACAAGAGAACCTAATCCTTAGAGACAGTTATGAATTGTGTCCTTTGTTCATCTTTAGTACCGGAAGAAATTTTTTTTTTTTTCGTGAAATTTACTTTCATGTATGTGAAATATTATGGGTAGGTGACCCGAAAAAACTTCATGTAATAAAATCGAGAAGGTCCCCACATCTCTACTTTCTGTCCGTTCTTCATGGAACCGATGTCCCGCGACCTGAGGTCCATCACCTTGGTTACTCTTTCAGGTCGAGTACCTAGTGACGTCCGTCCTCCCGTCACTGACTCGTTTTCGTTTATTTACGCACTACGTGTTCGGACCTCCTGTCTTCACGTCACAAGTCTGGTTCAAGACAGTACAATAAACACGATCATAAACTCACAATATATTTGTAAAACCTGTTAACAAAGGTTTCAAAGGTAACAATAAAACCCCAAATAAGTAAATGTTTCCGATATCTGTTTAGAGACCGTATACACATGTGTCAATAGTTAGTTGACACGTCATCGTACGTTGAATTTTTTTTAATAAATAGATAGATAAATAACAACCGACGGGACCCAGAAGTAACGATGTACGGTTGAAAGAGATCGACACCGTTCGTCCCCGATGGGAAGTAACACCACGCACCCGAAACGTCACGTCACAGAAGAGACAACACCTCCTACCCGAGATCCCTTCGACCCGAGTCAGTAACACCGTGTACCCAGATCGACGGGGTGTCGGATACCTTAGAAGGACCCGGTCCCCAACTTGGGCACAAGGGACTTAACCGTTCACTTAAGAATCGGTGATCTGGTGGTCCCTTCAGGGGGAATAATGAAAACATTTCTTAAACGAAGATAAACTCGGTTAGTCATCTTATATAAAATAATGTGTATCAAGAGAAGAGACCGGGAACGGTCTCTCGTCACAAAGAGACTGTTTTCCCTTGTCAACAGATACAGAAACAAAAAGGATAACGTCAGATATGGTGTTCGTTACTGTAGTGGTCAGATATGGTGTTCGTTACTGTAGTGGTCAGATATGGTGTTCGTTACTGTACTGGTCAGATATGGTGTTCGTTCCTGTAGTGTCGTCTTATAGTCCGAGGTGAAATCTGGATGACTTAACCTTAACTGTAAAATTCTTCTAAGGGGTCCAAGTTTCACAGGTATCCGAAACCTCTTCGTTTGTTACTACCACTTTCTGTAAGACCTTCCTTCATAGCCTTCGTCGTTCCGAACATCATTAAGATCCGGGAACCAGTAACTAGACCTATACTCACTCTAAAAATAAAAGTACAAAAATTTAAAAATTTTATAAACAAATAAATAAACCGACGTGACCCAGAATCAACATCGTACGCCATAGAAATCATACGTTTGAGAACAACACCGTACAGCCTAAATCAAAGAACTGGTCCCTAGTTTGGAACCGGGGGTAGGTAACCCTCACATCTTAGAGTCGGTGACCTGGTGATCCCTTCAGGGACCCACTCCCTGAAATTTGACCTCTTCTTCTACTAATTCACTACAAGTCCCTTCTCGTTACCCTGACGGGAGACGTCTATCGTCTCTCCCTCCCACCTTCTCGACTCTTGTCAAGTCTCTTGTAGTGGGTTGGGACTTTGTTTCCCTTACCCAGACTATACTCGAAAACCGTTACTTGTACCGTTCGTACCCTGAGACACTAAGTAAGAAGAAAAATCAAATAAATACATAAATAAGAACCGTCACGACCCACAAGCAACGACACAAGCAACAACAACGACACGACACGACACAAAAAGAGATCAAGGCCACTCACCCCCAAAGAGAGATCGACGTCCCGACCCTGAAGAGCAACGACACCGAAGAGAAACAACGTCTCGTGGCAGAGATCCCGCGTCCGTGAATTCATCGAGGGCCCGAGATCTCGCAAGCGAATTAACAATACAGAGTGCCGAATCAACGAGACCCCGTACACCTTAGAAGGGCCTAATCCCTACCTTGGAGAGACTCAGAGAACGAAACCGTCCACCTGCAAAGTGATGACTCGGTGGTTCCTTCGGGACACTAAGTAAGATTTAATCGAATAAATTCACTCACTAACCCTACTCAAGTAATAGGACTCAACCAAATCAGCGATTCAGTACAGACTCAGAACGTTGGGGTACCTGACATCGGGTGGTCCGAGAAGGTAGGTACCCTAAGAGGTCCGTTCTTATAACCTCACCCAACGGTAAAAGAAGAGGTCTCCTAGAAGGACTGGGTCCCCTTAACTTGGGTCAGAGGACGTAACGTCCGACTAAGAAATCAGACTCGATGGTCCCTTCGGGAACTTCCTACTTCATTCATCCAGAAGAAACTCAATCCTCCATCCGTCCATCTTACGACTCGTGTGGTCACGTCACCACCCGATACTTCTTTCCTACACAGTGGGTTCAGATCGACAAAGATTCTAAACGTGGAGTGAGCTAATTTGTGTACTATAGGGAACGGTGGACCGTGACGGTACCATCGATTTTTGTATAAATCTTTTTACTTACACCCCTCCCTTAGATTTTTTAACTGAAACGGGGATATACTAATAGACCTGATTTTATCCAAAACTGAAAGTGAGAAACAATGTTTCCTGTCGAATTTATAGATGAAAGACTTTTACAGTCTTTGTAAATTACTCGTGGTTAGTATAATGTGACATCGAAAAGCTATAATTTTTTTTTATAATGAGACTTTATTAAGTCCCCGTAACAGAAGTTTATCTTTTTATTAAAACTCTTTTGGGTACAAACTGTTCATGGTAAAAAAGAAGTACAAAAAGGAGGTTCTTTCGGTAGTTTTTATATGAATAAGTAAATACTAATGTCACTTAGGTTCTCTAATTCATGTGACCTATCACTATTGTAGGTAACAAACGTAAAGGAATTATATATATATATTTTTCATGAATGATGAGAATATAGTAAATCGAGCGAGTTCCTTAATTTTCCCATTTGGTAACTGTGATCCGACAGGGATTGTCTCCTAAGACCCAGTATCTGATTACCACAAAATGAATCTTACTACAAAAACTGTAAGTAATCATTAACACAAAAACGTTTCTTGTACCGTTTGTCATTAATGTTCTCATTTTGGTTTAGTTGGGGAAAAGTGTCGTATAGGGTAGAATAACAAAGAAGGGTCTAACAAGGGTAAGTGAGTTTTTTTTTTTTTTTTTTTTTTTAACTCAAGGACGGAACGTCCCTATTTACGTTTGACGTCAGTCTACATCCTCGACGGAGTGGTCCAGACCCTTGGTCCGGAAGTAATCTTACGAACCTTTTCTTCTCGTTTACTTTTAATAATTCGAAGTAAGAACTAAGGACAAAGATTAAAATTTCTCCTTTAGTACGTAATTAGTTCGGGACACAAGCTCGAGTCTCCGTGCAAAAACTTTGTAGGACTTTATTGTTCCCCTTTTAAAAACAAGACAAAACTATTTTGGTGACAACTGAGGAACGACACATATTACGTTATATAATTTTGTACGTCACACGATCGAATGTTATATGATTCAAAAAAAGACCTGGGTTCCATATCGTGACATTTATTCCAAACGGTATATAAGAAGTTTCTACATTGTGTTTACACGTCATGGGTAAAAATCTCCACTTACGTTCTACTTAATTTACTGAATTCTTGTACTGATATGTTTCTCGATGCACCGTTTATTAAAGACTACTCGTCTTTTTAACGAAAATATCGTCGAAAGAGAAAACCATATGTCTAAGACTTAGTAACTACTTTGAGATTAATCACTACTAATTTGAGCATGAATTCCCTATCACTACAAAAATACACTCTCACCTTTTAACAAGGACAAAAGATGTTTTGTTACTTTATACCTATGACATCAGAATTTTTTTACGAACCGTTAATTGAGAGGATACAGAATAGAACTCGGTGTAATATTTTTATTTGTATGTACCCATATGAGGGATATTTACATAAAGGAATACTGAGATTTCATTATTAAATTGAAAAGTGGGAATGACCTAGGTGACTACAATCCTTGAAAGGAAAGTTTCCTCTAAGTTTCAATCTGTCTTACTATTTAGGACCTTCGAGGAAACACTTTGTCATAGAACAGTGGTGTGTCCTTGACGGAAAGACGTAGAGACGATAAGAAAGTCATAGGTCTCTGGTATTAAATCTCTGAACGAATCGGACACAACAGATGAAATTTGAAGTAAGATTTACAAAGTACTACTTCTACCAGATTAGAAATTTGTGTGACTTCTTTTCAGTCCGGAAGACCTCGGAACTTTGATACACTTCTGTCTCTTACTTAGGTAACACACACAACCACACACACATACGTAGACAGACACACACAAAGAAATTAGTGATGTCAAAATTTGTATCATCCGTATGTCTTTTACAAACAGTTCACTGGCTTCAGTGTAATCCTAATCCCCTTGTATAGATCTCTAAGTCTCTATACTAAACAATTCTTCTACTATCGTAGATTTTATAATATTTACAAATTGAGAAGTCCGAAGGTACCCCCGAGTCTACCATTTCTTAGAAGGTCGTTACACCTTCTGGGTCTAATCTAGTGACCCAACCCTTCTACGGGCTCTCTCCCCTTAACTTTGGGTGAGGCCATAAGGACGGACCTCTTAAGGTACCTGTCTCCTCGGATCGTCCGATGTCAGGCACCCAAGAGTTCCTCAGTCTGTGTTGACTCTCTGATTGTGTGTGTGTGTGTGTTGAGAAATTCTTTAAAATTATCCACCCTAAAGTTTGTTAAAGTAGTTAATCTGTTTGAGTAAAAGAGAGGAATTAAAATTTTCCTTTGTTCTTAAAAGAAATTAGAAATTCTGGTCTAGTGAGACGTTTGCCCAAACGAACAACTAGACAAAAGGATCGTAAAGTAAGGTCCGTGAAAGAGAAAAGACTGTAAAAGACTCAAAGATCATGACACCCCATTTTTATGGTCCTAAAAGGTGGTTGGTTAAGACAAAAAAAAAAAAAAAATTCGGAAGAAGACTTGGTGGTAGTAGTAATTTTGTGTATTTGTGTGTGTTGTGTTGTGTTTAGAAGGGAGCTATCGGGAAAGTCTTGGTTACTAGTCCCAGAAGAAGATCGCTTCTGGTAAAAGGTCTTTGAAGTGATCCGAAACTGTGTATATTACAGTGTTAGAAAAAAAATAAAACAAAATAACTCGCGAAAACAAGGACTCGAATGTTACAGACTATTTCGTGCCTTGTTCGTCGATGTCCTAAATCCTACGGCTGAGTGTCGTTTCTATCGGTCGAAAATCGGAGGACCATTTCTCAATCGACAAATTACTTACTTTTTAATATTTATCTGGGACTCCAATTTCCTATTGTCCGTGACAGAACCGGAGGTGGAATAATTCGTCTGGTCGAAGACTCTGCAACCTGGTCAAATGTAGTCACTTTGGGTAACCCCGAATTAAGTGTACAAGGATATCACAAAAAGTAGGACAACTACATGGTGCTAACGTGTCTATTTGTCTCGGTTAAGAGTGGAACTACACAAAGATAAAGCAATAACAAATTTTTCACTCTTTGGACGTAAACCGTTTAAGTCACATAAAAACAGTGTCACGGAATTCACAAGTCTCACACACCAATAGTCCAAATCACACGCTTCCGGTTCCCTCTCGTCGTATCAGTCTGTCTTCTTCTCTCCACACTTTTCAACAATTTTTATTCCGATATTTTTGTGTACAAAAAGAATGGTCGTTTTACGACACATACAAAGAATTTTCTTGCCTTTGCAGGACTATTCACCACTACTCCAAACGTAGCAGTAACTAGGTTGACTAGAAAAGTCTCTTTATTCGGGTTGTGAATCAACAATCTTTTCATAAAAACCGAACACCCGATAAAGGTAAGGTCTTTCGTGAATAATACGAGGGTAGTACATGGACATCAAATCTCCCAATGCTTAGACGGACGTTACGTCCTTTGGACTCAAGTTAGGGTCCCAACCCTTCTAGGGGACCTCTTCCCTTACCGTTGGGTGAGGTCATAAGAAAGGACCTCTTTAGGTACCTGTCTCTTCGGACCGTCCGATGTCAGGTATTCTAGTGTATCTTAACCTGTCACTGATTGTACGATAATACATGGTCCGTAAAACGTATTTAGGGTCTTATACTTTTACTTATTTCGTAAAAAAAAAAAACAGGAACCTCATTACGTCTTTGACCCTTATTATTACTCAATATTCTTTTATGATACCTTGTAAGACCTACAAAACTATTTTCCTTAATACTTACCATAGATTGCCTGTATCTGTTTCTTGTAGCTATCACGGCCCCGAAGAGCCCCTAACCTTTACTTTAACTTACTAATCGCCTCCTCTCTAAAACTTACTGAACTTCGTCCTTCAACGACCCGTAAGTCTATACTAAGTATCAATGGTGAGGTCCCTTGTCCTTCATTAAACTACGTAAATATCCAGGCTACGTAAATATCCGTCCTCAGAGTTTCGTACAGGGGTCTGATCGTGGAAGCCGTAGACAGCCTTGAAGAATCTATACGTTTGGTACGGGGTGGGATGTCGACGTCCTAGTCCTAGAGACCTCCGCCCAGACTGACATTACATACGATACGAACCTCTTAGTGATCGAAGTCTCCTATCCCAAAGTTTAAACTGAAGTATAGTCTTAGTAACCCCTCTAATTTTTATACTACGGACCCGAGGTGGGGTCTCTCATACTAAATAAACCAGAATCCTTTGACTTTGAATTCCAGTGTATCGATTATCCGTCCTTAATTACGGGTCCAGTTGAAGTATATGGTTCCGGGTACAAATAGGTAGAACAACGTATCCGGACAGTTTGACACGCTCTCGTCTCCGACTGGTCGGAAATAGTACCCGTGGACCCGAGTGACACTTTCCGGAGAATTACAAATAAAGACGGGGGAGTTTCCTTTCAACAATAAATCAGTCATTCAGTACTGGTTAAGGGAGACCGAGGAGACAGGTACCCTAAAAGGACCGTTCTTATGACCTCACCAACATGTAAGGGAAGAGGTCATCTAGAAGGGGTGGGTCCCTAGTTTGGACGTAGAGGATGTAACCGTCCCCCTAAGAAATAGTGAGTCGGTGGTCCCTTCGGGGCTTCCTTTCGTGGGAATTTGTTATTACCCTGTAGAAACGACCAGGTCACCATTTCTTAGACGGAGGGGTGTGTCCCCTGTACCCAAACTAGGGACCAGGACCTTCTAAGGTGTATGACGGTCCGTTGATTCGGGTACTCGACGTTGATGAATCGGACACACAGGATCTCGAGAAGTCGTTCTCTTCGATCTTGTTACTCTTCGGTCTTACTCTTCGGTCACGTGGTGTTGATCTCTTTCTTTGATGTCATCGGGGGTGAGTCACTTCGATCTCTTTGGGATACACGCAGTTACTTTTAGGTCGTGTCGGTTTTTTTTTTTTTCATTACTATAAACACCAACACAGAAATATACAGTTCTTATTCTAATTATATAGAATCGTTACAAATACAATGAAATTTTTTGTGTAAACAAATATTTGGGTGTTTGAGCGAATGATATTCTATGGGATCAAAGTCGTTTAGATTATATGTATGTAAAATATATCTTGACTTTTTATCTTAATGGGAGGATATCCAGTTATGAAAGTTAAATCATTTATTAAGTTTGCGTCGAAAGTTCCAAGAGTTCATATCACTCACGAACGGGTCTATGATCAACACCGAAACCCTAAAAATCTCCATACGTTTGCTTATAAACGTACGTGTTATAAAAGCGTACTTATTTACCGAAAAATTTTTAACTAATATGGTAGTCTAGAGGGATGATCCACGAAATACACCTAATTAGACGTAGAATAAATTAGACATGTTGGACGATACCCTATAAACGAAATGTCTATTCCTTCGACTCCGAAATCTCCTAGTTTGATTGGAGGTGATCGACACACTCGAACCTACATTTTTAAGTCCTAAATTAACTCTGCCACATTTGTCTCTTCGAAATTCAACAAAACTCTAATAACAGTGACTCATAGACTCGTCAGCATCGGGAGAAAAGTCTTTTGTGGATGTTCCAATACAGAAAGGAAAATTTTTATTAAAATAAATAAATACAAACCGACACGACCCAGAAACAACGACGCACCCGAAAACAGACCGACGCCGTTCACCCCCGACGTACTCGAAGAGGAACACCTCGTACCCGTGATGCTCGAAGTCATCAATGTCGTGAGGCCGAAGTCCGAGATCTCGTGCCCGAGTCATCAACACGTTTCCACATCAACGAGGGACCGTACACCCTAGTAGGACCTGGTCCCTAACTTGGGTGCTGAGGACACAACCGTCCGCTTAAGAAATGGTGACTCGGTGATCCCTTCGGGGCTGGTAAAGAAAGAATAACTAACGGGGACCGTCGATCTATATCCAACCGGGGACCCTTTGAGTCACTGGATCCTCCACCGAACCCAGTTCCTGAGACATAAGTGACTATAGACGGATTGACTGGTGCACCCTATGAAAGAAAGTTTCTTGAAACTTTATAAAATTAGTCTGTCGTCCAACGAATCTTTGTGTTTCTCTGGGTCTCTCCGTATCTAGATGACTGACGTCGTCTCTACCAAAAGAAACAAATGGACGGAGACCCATAAAAGAATGTTTTTGAGGGGAGGGTAGTGAGTCCCGTTTAGACGGTCTAGAGGTAAGTAACAGTAGAGTTTCTCGGGCTGATTGTATCAGAGTCCTCTTAGGTCACTCTCAACACATACATTTCCACACCTTTTAATTTTTAAATCGGCACTTGGAGATATACTCAGTCTCTACTAAAATAGACAGACCTCTACACTTGCGTTCTGAGGTGGGTGTCAGAATAAACATAGCTATGGACTTTATTGGTTTTCCTTCCCATACTCAAGAACTGGGTCAAAATGACAACAAGTCAGCTATTCAATACTGAGAGCTACTGGGGTACCTGACGTCGTGTGGTCCGAAGAAACAGGAGGTGACAGAGGACCTCAAATGACTTCAAGTACAGGTAACTCAGTCACTACGATACATTGGTAGAGTAGGTGACGGTGGAAAAGAGGAAAACGTAAGTGAGAAGGCGTCGTAGTCCCAGAAAAGGTTACTCAGTCGAGTAGCGTAGTCCACCAGTTTGATGACCTCGAAGTCGTAGTCAGGAAGGTTACTTATAAATCCTAACCAAAGGAAATCATGACTGACCAAACTAGAGGAACGTCAAGTTCCCTGAGAGTTCTCAGAAGAGGTCGTGGTGATAAACTTTTGTAGGTAAGAAACCTAGAGTCGGAAGAAATACCAGGTCAAGAATGTAGGTATGTACTGATGACCTCTTTGGTGTCGAAACTGATATACCTATAAACAGTCGTTTCACTACAGAAACGAAAAATTATACGACAGATCAATACAGTATCCAGAGAATCGTGTAAATAAAAGGCGAACACAACTTCGAAACTCACCGGGATCGTAAGTCGTAGATAAAGAGATGTCGTGTAAACTTTTTAACACTTTAGTTGTCGTAACGTCATCTCGTCTCTAAGTATGGATTCTTCGGAAATAATCTTTTTCTATTAAAAGTTTATACGAAGACAGTACAATCCATAAAATCCGATTTGATACTATGAATTATGTCTGTCTTAACACTATAAAAATTTCGATCGTATATAAAAGAAAAGATCAACTCTGAAGGTAAAGTTTGGATCCATTATCGAGTGGATAACACGAACCACACATTTATCGACTTAGAGAGGTCACGAGTCTATAGACCTTAGTATTAACGGAAGAAATATTGAACCGGTATCCGTTTTTTGAAACTTATTATGTAAGATTAAATCGTACGGTTCAGTCCTAGACTCTTATGTTCTGTCTCAGAAACAAACTAATAGTGTCGTAACGTGTTTTCACATTATATTGAAGTTTGATTGAGGAAAATATCCAGTCTACAAAATAAGAACACACAATAATTGCATTGATAGGTTCAGTAATCTAAAAATAACATTATCACGAATCTTATTAACCGTCCTGTAGACGTCGAGAAAGGGTACGGACATTAGAGGAAGCTGTAACGACACAATTGACGACTTATGAAGTACACTATTAATATACTTGTTTACATTCCTGACAAAAGTATTACATAGAGGTATCTCTTATAATAGGTTTTGTTATATCAGACTCGGGTGTTAATATATTGTAAAGAGAAACACTTCTACTACAGTGTCTCGGGGTTCTTCCAGTCCCTGAACTTTTTATTGGAATTTTTTTGGTTTGAAAATTAAAACATAACTCCATATCGTCGGATGGTCCGAGGAGGTAGGTACCCTAAAAGGTCCGTTCTCATGACCTCACCCAACGGTAACAGAAGAGTATCGGTTGAGCCTCTTGAAGAGTATCGGTTGAAAACGGACCTTTTAGGGTACCTGCCTCCTCGGACCATCAGACGTTAGGTACCCCAGCGTTTCTCAGCCCTGTGCTGACTCACTGAAGTGAAAGTGAAAAGTGAAAGTACGTGACCTCCTCCTTTACCGTTGGGTGAGGTTACAAGAACGGACCTCTTAGGGTCCCTACCACCTCGGACTACCCGACGGCAGATACCCCACCGTGTCTCAACTTGTGGTGACTTCGCTGAATCGTCGTCATCGTATCAGTTAATTGTTACAACACTATCAAAGTTCACTTGTCTTTTCCCTGCAGGTATGTATATGTACATAGGTAAGAAGGGGGTTGAGGGAGAGTAGGTCCGACGGTATATTTGTCTCAAGGTATCGGAAAATTTCTCAAGACTCTGACATTCACAAATAACCTTTATTGAGTTCATCAAGATAATAGGGTATTTAGAGTTCTATTTGAATCGTTCCTACAAAACTAGTTTTAAGTTAGTTAACGAAAAGACTTGTTAAACTCCAATAACAATCTAATCTTACAGGTATCCTCTTCTATCGTCACAAAGAAATAAAAATAAACACGAGAAATTTTTTATAAATGAATAAAAACCGACACGACCCAGAAATAACGACACACGTCAGAAAGAGATCAACGCCAAACTCCCGAAGAGTAACACCACCGAAGGAAAAACGTCCCGTGCCCGAGATCCGTACACCCGAAGTCGTCATAGTCGAGAACCCGAGATCCCACTTCCGAGTCATCAACACCACACACCCGAATCAACGGGACGTCGTATACCCTAGAAGACCCCGGTCCCTAACTTAGACACAGGGGACGTAACCGTCGTCTAAGAATTGGTGCCCTGGTGGTCCCTTCAGGACACCAAAAATAAAATTTCTATTTAGATGACGTACCTTTACCCGAACAAAATCGTGTTCTCCGGAGACAGGTGTGGACATGGGATTCAATTCGTCTGTCAGAAGGACGATACGTTCGTCTCTAGCGACGAGGACAAAATTAGTAAACGAAATCGTCCTCCAGAATAAGGTATAAATGAAAAGAAGAACAACAGAGAATTTGTAGACAACAATACTTTGTCCTCAAAAGGTCTACCAATACAGAAACAGTGTTGGTCTTCTCAGATTAAAATATTTATTTCCTTCAGCGTATTACTGTCTTGACCAAAAAAAAGAAAACATGTGGGACTATAAATAACCTTTTAAGGAGACGTTACTTTCAGTAGAGACATAATTTCGATTGGTTGTAGTCAGGAGGGAAAAGATATTGACACTGAAATAATGTCAGTCCGGTTAATAAGAAGTGGAAAGAGTCGTGTGTAAGAGGACAATAAGGTCAACCCCTATGTGAAGATGGAACGTATGTACACTTCAGGTAAGTTTAGACGGAATCAGTAGGGTATTTCTATAAAATGACTCCTGTCACGTAAGTATTATCTATTTTGTTCCTGGAACCACGGTCTACCAGGGTACCTTGGGTAAGGACCTAAGTGATTACTGATTTACTCTTGATAACCCACTCAATGAATGAGAAAGACGTAAGGTCAAAGGAGTAGACATTGTCTTCACTACAACATCTCAAAAGATTTGTAGTATACTTTACTTTAAACGAACCGTAAGTTATGTAAAAACTATAGAGACAATATGGAGATACACTAATAAAAAGGGAATTCGTTTCCCCCTATATAAACATAGTTCAAACAAGTACGGGTACTAACTTTATATATTTAATAATATACTCCAGACAAACACTGTATGAGGTCAGACGATAGTGAGAACGGATAAGAGGATGACGTTAGTGAAGGTTGAGAAGAAATAAATGACTAGAGAATATTAATGGTAAAACATTGAATAATTGGAACATAAAAGTCCATACTACTTTTACTTTCTCTCACTTTTTCAACCGAATTTCGAGTCGTAAGTCTTTTGATTCTAGTACCGTAGGCTAGGGTAGTGAAGTACCCTTTATCTACCCCTATGTCACCTTTGTCACCGACTGATAAAAAACCCCCGAGGTTTTCGTGACGTCTACCGCTAACGTCGGTACTTTACTTTTCCGTGAATGAGGAACCTTCTTTTCAATACTGGTTGGATCTGTCGCATAATTTTTCGTCTCTGTAATGAAATGGTTGTTTCCAGACAAATCAGTTCCGGTACCTAAAAGGTTATCAGTACATACCTACACTCTCAACCTGATATTTTTTTCGACTCGTGACTTCTTAACTACGAAAACTTGACACCACAACCTCTTCTGAGAACTCAGTGAACCTGCCGTTCCTCTAGGTTGGTCAGGTAGGATTTCCTTTAGTCAGGACTTACAAGTAACCTTCCTGACTACGACTTCGACTTTGAGGGTTATCAAACCGGTGGACTACGCTTCTTGACTGAGTAAACTTTTCTCGGACTACGACCCTTTCTAACTCCCGCTCTCCTTTTCCCCTGTTGTCTCCTACTCTACCAACCTACCGTAGTGACTGAGCTACCTGTACTCAAACTCGTTTGAGGCTCTCAGCCACTACCTGTCCCTCCGGAACGTACGACGTCAGGTACCCTAACGTTTTTCAACTTCTACTGACTCGTTGACTTGATTTGACTTGACCTGACTCAAAGTCCATAATTGACAACCATGCCTTCCACTCTTACTTCGAACGGAAGTGACACGGAGTATAGCAGTTATGACAGAAGGATATTACGGAAAGACAACAGTATTAAAAACAATCTAACCATAACTCCTAAATGTAATAATGTTGTAATTTGTGATTACTGTCTACAAATTATTGTAATTTGTGAATTCTAAAGGACACTAACAAAAAGGAAAGTTCTTTCTCAACTACTCATAGAACTGTAAAACTTAAATAGAAGTGTATATGAATAACGTTAAGTTCGGATTATAGGTATTTTACAGACTCACTATACAAGAATAAAAATAGAAAATTTTAAAACAAATCAAAAAATTCAAATAAAAAAAATTTAATCTCATATTAACGAAATGTTACAATACAATCAATGACGATATGTTGTCGTACTTAGTCGATATACATATATATATATAGTGGGGGAAGAACTCGAAGGGAGAATGGAGTGGTAGGGTTAGGAGATCCAGCAGTGTCTCGTGACTCGACTCGAAGACACGAAATGTCGTCGAAGGTTATAGATAGACAGTATGTGTACCACACATATACAGTCGCGATGAGAGAGTTAACTATACGAGCCCAAAAATTTCTATAGTGAGAGAACCTCGAAAGACTGTACGTTTTTAGACCCGTTCAACGGGAGACTTGGACTAAGTGTTGGTACGTAAAAGGAGACTAACGGTGAAGGTGGCAGCAGGATTTATGAAGGATAGGAGGAAAGGACACAACTAGACAAAAGACGTAGTACAGAACAATTAAATAAGATCACCTCGTACGAAAGGTTATTAAAAGATTCGTACCCAAGTACATCCATTACCAGCTATGAGTTCATAGTATATATAAACTATAAGATGGGAGTGAGTGTGATCAACTAGTAAAGTGTCCACGTCCTAAAAGGAAACCTTTTAAAAAGACAAATCCTTCACCTGAATTACGACCATGGACGATTTATTTCAACTCTACTGTCTTTACTAAAACGGAATTGCAACCTCCTCCTTAGGTTTGAGGATCTCTCTGTACTTACAACCTCATCAAAGACAAGTAACCAGGGTTCTTCCGGTCTCCGTAATGGAAGTAAGTCGATAATCAACATTTAATCGCTCTATTCGTGTCCTTAGAGACTTTTGTGGTATCTAGCATAAGAGACCCCTACACACACAGAGCATAACAGTAACCTTACCCGAGGGACTAAAATCACGTCTACGACTCTAAGGTCCGCTCATCTCCGGTTTGTCGTAATTAATATACGGTCTCCGTTCCACTTACACAAGAACATCGACCAGTCCGGATGTCAGTAGAAACTACAACCGATTCACTAGGATCTCAGGACTTTAGTTTTATCTACTAGTCCCGTGGCTTTAGGGTGAATTAGAAATCATTTTGTTACATTCGGGATCCAAACGACTCATCTTTGTATTGAAAGTCGGAACTCAGTACAGTGTCTCGGTCTCGAAGGACTTATTTCATCTGCTCGAAGGAACTTTTTTATAGGACACAGTTGTAGTACGTGTACATAAAATTAGAAGGAAGATTGACAGGTGTCTTTCTAAACACTGACAACACGTGGGTCCTTTCATTTTATGGGTACAGAAACCTCCCAATGACCGTCTTACAGTGATAATAGTATCCAATCCACCTACAACCTCCTACTTACCTTTAAATGAGTTTCTGGTAAAGTACAACCCCGACAACTCATGACTAATGAAGGAATCAAAGATACACTTATTAAACTACACCACATAAGTCTTTCATCGTTTAGGGGGTTAGAAAGGAACTGTGTTAGACAATTCTGATGACATCACCTGAAGGGACCACCAAGTTACCAATTCTTAGACGGACGGTTACGTCTCCCTGTACCCAAGCTAGGGACGAGACCCTTCTAAGGTGTATGACACCTCGTTGATTCGGACACGTGGTGTCAATGACTAGGATGTACGATCTCTGGTACGAAATTTTATTCTCTTCAGTGGTGTTAGTCTTCTGGCTTACGACGTTGATCGCTCATCGGGGACGAGCGGTGTTGATCTCTTTCGGGTGCACGTCGGTTATTTATTTATCTATTAATTACAATTTTTCTTCTGATCATATCACTTCTATCGTTCCTCTTTCGGGGACCTCATACGGACATTGTTTTACTGTTCAGTTTTCAGTCCGGTATAGTAACTCTCTGAAAATCTTTACTCTCAGTGGTAGTTCTTGAATTGTCGATCCTGAAGGGTCCATCAAGTCACCAATTTTTTTTTTTTAGGTGGGACGTTATGAGTCCAAACTAAGGACCACCCCCTTGATCCTAAGGCGAACGGTTCTCCGTTGATTAGGATATTGAGGACTCGGACACTCGGTGTTGATCTCCCAGGTACGTGTGCTTCCTTCTAGGGAACACGACGTTGATTTTGGATTACGTCGGTTTATTTAAAAAAAAATTTTTTATATCACTAATAAAGATCCGATAGGGGTAATTTGAATGGACAAGACAAATACGTCTTCTTCCTACCCATCTAAAATCCCCTACTACTACTTAACATTATAAAGATTCTTAGAGTACCTGAAGGGATATCGAGTCTACTATTTCTTAGAAGACCGTTACGTCCTCTGGGTCCAAGTTAGGGACCTAGTCCTTCTAAGGGACCTCTTCCTTTACCGTTGGGTGAGGTCATAAGAACGGACCTCTTAGAGTACCTGTCTCCTCGGACCACCCGATGTCAGGTACCCCAGTGTTTCTCAGTCTGTGCTGACTAATTGTGTGTATGTGTCTACGAGGTAAATCGACGATAAAAGTCACAAAGAATCACCTCGTTTGATTGTGTACGGACCTTCAACCAAACGAAACATCGACACCTAGAGTGGTCTTCTTTAAAAGAAGATGAACTATTTACATTTGGAGGTGGAAATAGAAACAGTTAGGAAATTGAGATCTTGTATTAAATTAGGAGTCTCTAAAAAAAAAATAGTAGAGTAGTAGGAAATCCTATAAAAAAAACAACCATACAAAAAATAGTAGAGTAGTAAAAAACCATATATTACGAATACATAATGTAGCTAGTACGAAGATCCCGGTACATTAACACACACACACAATCAGTGAGTTAACGTAAATTAAGAAACACTGGGTTACCTGACGTCGAGTGGTCCGAGGAGATAGGTACCTTAAGAGGTCCGTTCTTATGACCTCGCCCAACGGTAAAGGAAGGCTGTGTCCCTAGCTGGTGAACAGAGACCGTAACGTCCGTCTAAGAAATGGTAGACTCGGTGGTCCCTTCGGGTACATTATCATATTATCGTTGTATTTACAAACCATTATAGATAGAAACTTTCTCCTACCTCCTATATAGTGTATTTTAAACCCCTAAACGATGAAATTTAAAATTCACTAGACTTCGAACAAATATATAGAGGAAGTTTCACTCTCAGATTCTCCTTAGAAAACGTAGAATATGATTATTCCTTTTCTACCTTATCAAACACCTGAATAAACCTAAAACCTAATTATACATTGTGTACACCTATACACCGAGACTGTACAAATAGTTCACCAACGAGTGTTTTGACAAATGTTTATTACCCCGGTCTCGTTCTCTTCCGTAAGGTCGCCTGGATCCGACGTCATGTTCGACAAGAGGGACAACCGAGAGTACTTCGTTATCTAAATCACCCCGAACGCTATAGAAACCGTCTCACTATTACGACATATTTCGTTCTTGTTCAGGTTTATTCTCTTGACACTATCTCCAGTGATTGCAAGATAACATTTCGGACAGAAGAAGTCAATTTACAAGAATTGAACAATGACCAGATTCCATCTCTGACGTTCGTCCACTGACATTGGATTTGAGGGGTTTACTTGACAAAGATAGAACAAGAGGTCCGCATTTCAGTTTATACGACTTACCGAGAGGTAGTTGTTTAATTTCTCCGTTTATATTTTAGGTCTAAACAGTCTAAGACTTTCGTGTTCTTTCAATGGACCCATTCACTGAGTATGAGTTACGTGAATACGATACCGAGACAAGAGTGGGAGGTCTTACCGGAACTCCCCCTCAAGGACACTTATCAACTGAATTCTCCTTCCCTTTCAACCCAGACGAAATTTCTACTAACTAACGACCGTGGTGTACCGTGTCCTGATCAAATGGTATGTTTTCCGTGGATTTTTGCAGAGAACCACTCATACACACACGAGTATAGACTGAGAAACACTGGGGGTTCCTGGTATCGGACGGTCCGAGGAGACAGGTACCTTAAAAGGTCCGTTTTCATGACCTCACCCGACGGTAAAGGATAAGATCCCCTAGAAAGACTGGGTCCTTAGTTTTGGCGTAGAGATCGTAATCGTCCACCTAAGAAATAGGGACTCGGTGGACCCTTCGGGGAGAACCACTCTTCTTGGTGGTCAAATATGGTCAAGTACGTAACACCGACTGCGGGTCTAACTGTCCAGGTCCTAAATCGTTCTTATTCTAGTCTCCTGATCACCGTCTAACCGAACCCCTTTTCTTTACACTTACTCAGAGAACCTTAGCCAGGTTTAATATTCTTATAAATATGACACTCACTTATGAGGGGTCTTTCTGGGAAGACACCTCCCAGAAAGTTATTAATCAATCTATTCTAATGGGACACCTAAGTTAGTATAGAAAGAAGTAGGTTAAGTCACGAACAAATTACCCGAGTACTTACTTCACCGGTATTATTGTCTATGACTCCAGAAAACATCTAAACGGTGTCTAAGTATCTTGAGGAGATTGACGTCGACTAGACTGATGATAGTGTTGACCCTCGGGTCCGACAGTTTTGTTGTTTTGAACTCAGGGACTATTCAATAGTATAGGACCTCCCTGATTGGACAAAAATCGTTCAACTACTTGACAAGACTTCTCATAAGATTTTATATGGATCTTTTTTTTAACCCCTTTTATAGTTCGCTTCAGTCTTAAGTTTTGAATCAAAACTAAATTATTTCTAAGATCTTAATTAATTAAAGAAGGGATGGTCCGTGTCAAAACTAAAAGAGATTCACTAATTTTTTTTTTTTAGTTCCACACCGTTTATGACAAGTATCACAATACTCTGTTTAATGTCCTTTTTTACTAGATTTAAATCGCTATTATGTAATATTTAATACAATGTGTCTCCCCCTTTAGTAAATAAAACAAACAAAATAATGTGAGTGTAACAAAAATTAAAATTAAACTATAATAGTAACTTGAGTTTCAGGTAAATAAGTACGATAAGAAAAAGAAATTGGAAGAGTCAGTTATTAAACTAAAAATTTTTCACTAAGTATCGAAGTTTCACTTACAGAGAATAATGACTACTATTCTACACACGGAGGAACGTTTTGTCACAAAGAGGGTAAATTTTAACCTCCTTTTGACGAACGAAGAGTTAACAACCCTTGTATACTACTTATTAAAAACACATCGACGTAAAAGTTACTTATTTGTCGTTGAATATCTTTAATTTAAAGTTTTTATTAATAAGTAATATATCCTTAATAAACAATAATTATCAACAATTTTTACAACTTTATTTGAATAAATTTAAATAATTTTAGTAAATCACTCTTTCTGTATGTTTTATTTAAGTCCTTTTTAGAATTAAAATTATACTTACCTAACTACTACTAAATATTAAGAGTATATGGACTTGTCAGAAGGATAACAGGTAGAAAAACGGGAATAAAGTATCTACTTTTTCTTTTTCAATGGATAGAAGAATTACTATATTATACATTCGTGATGAGACCACTATATGTCTTTTTCAAGGATCCGTACGAAATTTTTTATCACTTCGGTTAACTATGACTGTTAAACAGATGATCCACTTACAGAGGTATACCCGATTGTAATTTTGTTAGTATCAAATAAGATACTTTTTTAAGAACTCGAGTAACTCATTTACTCTAAATTTATGTACATCGATTCATTGTAAACTTATCAACAAATCTCCCACATCTCTTCTATAGTTTCCGTCAGATACATATAATTAGTAAAATTTTTTTAGTCTATTAACGTCATCCTTAAGTCTCTTCCCTGTCTAATAAAGTCTGTCGGAACCAGACCTCGTCACAGTGAAAAGTTACTCTTTAGACAGACCAAGACTTACACCAAAAGACCCGGTCCTACCTATTTGTTCCTCTATTAATACCCGATTCGAAATTATACAGAACTGACTTTTATACGTATCGAACCGTTGAAGTAAAAATTTTATAGTCACAATTGATCTTTACATTTAGTCCGTCAGTCTATACTTCGTATGATCCTAAAGTACGTACATACGATTCAACGAAGTCGACACAGGTTGAGACACCCTGGGATACCTGACATGGGACAGTCCGAGGAGACAGGTACCCTAAGAGCTCCGTTCTTATGACCTCACCTAACGGTAAAGGAGGAGGTCCCCTAAAAGGGTTGGGTCCCTACCTTGGACTCAGAGAATGCAGAGGACGTAATCGTTCACTCAAGAAATGGTATCGTGGTGGTGAACGACAATTAAGTGTCCTCCTTCACTCTAGACTCGACAAATTTTATACTCTTTTCTGAACTTAGACATCTCTCCTTCTAGTGATATCTTGTAAAACCCGTGTATGTTCTTTTTTCTGGACCCCTACGAATACCACGTCACTTATTTGTACAACCAACTTCACCTCCGTCGTATTTCCTGTTATTACGGTCCTTGAACCCTACAGACTACAGACAACTACGGTTTCTACTTTCTGAAACCTGACTTCAATTGAATTCGAGACCCTCACTACCGAACACCTAATCTAAACCTTCTTCAACTGCTGTATCTTCTTTTTATTTTTCTGTTTTATTATTTCTTACAGTAAAAGGACTTTCTACATACGGTGTGAAGTACTGTGTAGTGAGACACCTTGAAGGTAGGGTTTATGTGAATGTACCGGACAGTGAGTTACATTGGTAGGTGTGGGTCAAAGAACATCTCTATTTGTATTACATACTTAACCATTTAACTATACACAAAAAAAGATGATATTACTAAGACTTTAAAGTTGTACTCTCAAAGGAACGTAAATTTTTTTCACTCGAAAGTCTTTCCCATTAGTCAATTCTGTATCTGTGTGGAGACAAAATATGGAATGACAAGTATGACAAGTACCCCAAGAGTTCCGTTCTTATGAGTTCCGTTCTCCACCAAACGGTAAGGGGAGAGGTCACCTGGTGTAAGACAGTCTGGAGAGGTGCTACTGGACGGGTAGAACCCACCGGGGAGTGCCGTACCGAATCAAAGTAACTCAATCTGTTCCGACACAGGCACACTAGTCTATCCGATCAAAAGACACTAATACCAAAGGTACACAGACGGGGGACTACGGGAGAGTGTCGTGGATGGTAGAATGAACCCAAAGACAATTGAACCTTCACCCCATAGAGAAGTACCGACGAGGTCGTTTCGTGTCGACGACGAGGAATAGAACCTGTTCCCCATAGAGGAGTGTCGGTGGGGAGGACTGAAACTTGTACCTTATTGTTCGTCTAAACCGGAACCTCATACCTTACTTCGTCCCGTTTCCGATTATCTCAAAACACTTCTCTGGTGAGACCAGTATCGTTTGTGGGAGAAGGTTGTTGTGTTCTCTTCTGAGATGTATTCCTGTAGTGGTCTACCAGTTGTGACTTTAGTCTAACTAATATAAGAAACGTCGGTTTCTACCTCTTCGAAATATGTCAGTCGTTTTTGTTCTGACCCTCGACTGACACCGAGTTTAGTACTTGAGGAATGACGGTTTAAGTCTGAATTTAACTTCCTTCACCCCTTTTGACGATCTGGTAAGTCCATACTGGATTTAGTTTAGGGAATACCAATATGTTACCTTCACTCTTTATCTAAATTCCCTGACCTAGACTATCTGTCTCACGGACTACTTGATACCTGTTTCCAAACACTGTAACGTATCCTCTGTCCCTAGTTCTGGTAGGGGTACCTTTACTTTACGTTTTTTCGTTTTACCGACAGACCCCTCCGGAATGTTTATCGACACTTTTCTTCTCTTCACTTTTCGGTTCCTCTTTTCATTTCTATATTCGTAGACTTACGTCTCAAGGTTTCTTATCGTTCTTCTCTATTCTTTCGGAAATATTCGTTAGTTACGTTTCTTTATCTCCTTTTGTCGTCTTACCCTTTCTGATCTCTAGAGGAGTTCTTTTAATCTCTATGGTTCCCTTGTAAAGTACGTTTCTACCCGAATTATTTCCTGTCTTTACCATACCTGGATTCTATTCGTCTTCTATAATTCTTCTCAACCGTTCTTATGTGTCTTCTTTACATGTTTTTTCTCGATGTACTGGTTCTATTAGTACTACCACACTAGTGAGTGGATCTGGGTCTGTAGGACCTTACACTTCAGTTCACCCGGAATGTTTCGTAGTGTTACTCGTTTCGATCACCTCCACTACCTTAAGGTCACCTCGAGAAAGTTTAGGACTTTCTACTACGATACTTTAACGACGTGAGTTATACAGTCGTTTAAACCTTTTCAGTCGTCACCGGTGTCCTGACCTTTTCCAGTCAAAAGTAAGGTTAGGGTTTCTTTCCGTTACGGTTTCTTACGAGTTTGATGACGTGTTAACGTGAGTAGAGTGTGAGATCATTTCATTACGAGTTTTAAGAGGTTCGGTCCGAAACCGTTATATACTTGGCATTTGAAGGTCTACAAGTTCGACCAAAATCTTTTCCGTCTCCTTGGTCTCTAGTTTAACGGTTGTAGACGACCTAGTAGCTTTTTCGTTCTCTCAAGGTCTTTTTGTAGATAAAGACGAACTAACTGATACGGTTTCGGAAANCATTACGAGTTTTAAGAGGTTCGGTCCGAAGCCGTTATATACTTGGCATTTGAAGGTCTACAAGTTCGACCAAAATCTTTTCCGTCTCCTTGGTCTCTAGTTTAACGGTTGTAGACGACCTAGTAGCTTTTTCGTTCTCTCAAGGTCTTTTTGTAGATAAAGACGAACTAACTGATACGGTTTCGGAAATTGACACACCTAGTGTTATTTGAACCTTTCTAAGAAGTTCTCTACCCTTATGGTCTGGTAGACTGGACGGAGAACTCTTTGGATATACGTCCAGTCCTTCGTTGTCAATCTTGACCTGTACCTTGTTGTCTGACCAAGGTTTATCCTTTTCCTCATGCAGTTCCGACATATAACAGTGGGACGAAATAAATTGAAGATACGTCTCATGTAGGACTCTTTGCGACCCGACCTTCTTCGTGTTCGACCTTAGTTCTAACGATCCTCTTTATAGTCATTGGAGCCTATACGTCTACTGTGCTGGGAATACCGTCTTTCACTTCTCCTTGATTTCTCGGAGAACTACTTTCACTTTCTCCTCTCACTTTTTCAACCGAATTTCGAGTTGTAAGTCTTTTACTTCTAGTACCGTAGACCGGGGTAGTGAAGTACCCTTTATCTACCCCTTTGTCACCTTTGTCACAGTCTGAAATAAAAACCCCCGAGGTTTTTAGTGACGTCTACCACTAACGTCGATACTTTAATTTTCTGCGAATGACGAACCTTCCTTTCAATACTGGTTGGATCTATCGTATAAGTTTTCGTCTCTATAATCAAACGGTTGTTTCCAGGTAGATTAGTTCCAAAAAGGTCACCAGTACATACTTACACTCTTCACCTGACACTACTTTCGACTCCCGGCTTCTTAACTACGAAAACTTGACACCACAACCTCTTCTGAGAATTCTCAGGGAACCTGACGTTCCTCTAGGTTGGTCAGGTAGGATTTCCTCTAGCCAGGACCCACAAGTAACCTTCCTGACTACGACTTCGACTTTGAGGTTATGAAACCGGTGGAGTACACTTTACAACTGAGTAACCTTTTCTGAGACTACGACCCTCCCTAACCCCCGTCCTCCTCTTCCCCTACTGTCTCCTACTCTACCGACCTACCGTAGTGACTGAACTACCTGTACTCAAACTCACTTGAGGCCCTCAACCACTACCTGTTCCTCAGGACGGCACGACACTAAGTACCCCAGCGTTTCTCAGCCTGCACTGACTCACTGACTTGACTTGACTTGACTATGGAATGACACTTACGAAAGAGATTCTTGAAAAGGGTTTCTCATTCTAGTCTACCATACCGATTCTTCCGTTACTCAGTTTCTCGCCATCTATGTCGTAAATACAGTCAAATTGAAAGGTGATTAAGGCACACCCATTTCTGTACTCTTCTCTACGATCATACCTCCTTATTACATAATTTCTGACAAGGAGACTAGAGTTGTTCTGACGGAGTCCAAACAGGTCCTGGTCGCTAATGGAGAGACGAAAGGGGTTTAACTGAACAACCTGTCGAAAAGAAAGAAAGAAAAAAAAAAAAAAATTACATCTGGAAAAAATTTTTTTACTAACTTAAACAATGTCAACGAAGACAAAACACAAAACTACAAAACCGAAACTCCGTATACCCTACAATCGAGGGACTGGTCCCTAGTTTGGATATGGGTGACGTGACCTTGCACTTCAGAATTGGTGACCTGTTAGTCCTTTCAGAGACCTGTCGATAAGAATAAAAACGTTTGTATATTACCTTATTAAATAACTCACTCAAGTCGTAATTTGGATAGTCTATCTGTATAAGAGGGTCTTTACCTCCAGAACCTCTTAACGGTCTTTCTACTTCTATTCAAAAATAATGGTATAAAAGAGAAATGAAAACAGAAGTAATGTATCCTCCCAGTGGTCATCAGAGAAAGGTCAAGGGACCAGATTTTCAGTGAAAGTCTCACAGCAGAGAATGACATGGAAGACTTATAGGAGAACGTAAGATAAATTTCTGACTAGAACGAAAAGTAATTCTTTCGCTCTGTAGAATAAAGTTTATACGAAAGGAACCTATCTTATCTATCGTAGGTCTCTAAATACACACTCAAGACTTTCGAAAATTAGTTTCTATAAACCTTGTAAGTAAAAAAACTATAGAGTAACAATAGACGTTTGTATTTTACCAGTGGTTCTAAAACTTCATGTTCCTAAAACCAATAATAGTTAAATTTTAATGTCAAGAAACAATTTCTTAAATACCTTGATATTACCTTAAATACCTTGGAATTAAATACCTTGATAAATTCTTTTTTTAACGTGTACCAGAATAACACAATCAAAGACCAACAATACTTAGACTAAAACGGGTACAAACCCGTTCAACTATTCAAAGATTCTTAAGAAACTCTAAGGTCCGTATAACAAACAATCCCCGGACGGTTCAGTGTTTCGTGTATTCCGTCGAATGCCGTTTGACAAACGGAGTTATAAATCGTAGTATAAGAGTTTACCTGGTCTTCCCGGACGACCTCTTGTGTTCTATAAACCGTCTATAAAGTTGGTCGTGACAATCGAGATACACTTTATGTTCATATTTTCGAGGTAGTCCATATCCTACTAGTCGTTATTCGAGGAATGCAACTATGTCCGTACTAAATTCATCCCGGACTTAATTTACGAAATAGTCTAAGGTGTCGGGGTCATTACGTTGGAATTTATTATTCATAAATAAATCGAATACTCGGATCTCCAGTTACTAAATCAGAACCGAGACGACCCGTCAAGGACAAAACTGACGCGAGGAAGTGTACAGACCGATAGTGAACCTCACTACCTCGGTGACCTCATGGTGGACAGACAAAATGAGGTTGTCCGATCGGGTTCGTCCAACGGTACCGTTTCTGTCTCCTCACTCTCCTCTTGTGCCTTTACGTGCACCGCGGAACTCCAGTTCTGAGTCTTACCTGTACGATAAGTCAAGATAGTGTAGGATAATCGGCATTATCCAGTACCTTGATCGGGTCTAAGTTCCTTATTCCTATAACTGAAGAGAACTATCTTCCCCAACACTTCACCACTCCTTAACCTGGTAGTTACGTTATTTAGACGATGGTCTGTGTCTTGAGGTTCCTGACTTATGGAGTAGGGATTCGATGTACAGTCAGATCTACGAAGACTTGATCCTGTAGGTCCGGATTCCTTTACTCTAAGCTAACATGTAATAAGAGTCATGTCTCCTCTATTTGTCCATGGAAAAAATCTGAATGTTATAATGTTATTGGCTCTAATACGATAGTACTCATACTTTTACGACACCTGACTTACGAACACGGAGGGGACGGTGACAGGGGGTGTACGATTCTTGACCATACCTCTTTCACGTCACTCACAACAATGTTGTTTGTGGATTTTTACACCTTCGTTAAAACTTTAATTCTTGTCCGTAAAGAACGAAATAACATGAACCGAAATAAAACGAAGTGTCTATAACACAAAAAATGTTTAACTTCTAAACACCCTTGAGACGCAACAGTGGACTACCAATCGAAAAGAAGAAATTCGTTACTTCATAAACAATTAATTTAATACGTACGTACGATTAAACGGAGGTCAGTACAGACTGAGAGACACTGGGATACCTGACATCGGGTGGTCCGGGGAGACAGGTATCCTAAGAGGTCCGTGCTTATGATCTCATCCAACTGTACGGGAGGAGGTCCCCTAGAAGGGTTGGGACCTTAGCTTAGACACAGAAAAGACAGAGGACGTGACCGTCCGTCCAATAAATGGTGAACACAGTGGACCCTTGGGGATCAATACAATGTATGTAACGATTCTTCTGTATTACAACGACGTGTGAATTATATGATATCATAGAGTACCCATCTCCGATCTTCTCAAAACTCGACATATAACCTTTTTCGGGTTTAACGGAACTTGTCTGACAATCCTCGTGAAAACTCCCTTCAAGTCTCTTTTTCGGGGTCCGAAGGGACCACCGAGTCGACCATTTCTTAGGCGGACGTTTCACCTTCTGGACCCAAGCTAGGGACCCAACCCTTCTAGGGGACCTCTTCCCTTACCGATAGGTGAGGTCATAAGAACGGACCTCTTAAGGTACCTCTCTCCTTGGACCGTCCGATGTCATGTACCCTAACGTTTCTCAACCTGTGTTGATCCACTGAGAGTGAAAATCTTTTTTTTTTCTCCTCTCGACATCTTTTTCGGAGTTAGAAGAATCTCTTGTGGATTCAGTAGGGTCTGTTTTACGACTACCTTATTCCTACTATTTTCGGAAAGACTGTTCCAAAATCTATCTTTACTCCTTACACACTAAATTTTGATCTTCTTTCCGGTAAGAACGACATGTCACCGTTTCTTCAACCGACTTAACACGAGTGTAGGATCTCTAGACATCTTCCATCTTGAACACTCTCTACTTAAACCTATAAATTGGTTTCGACAAAAATCCGTTTCCCAACTGAATTATCAAATCTCGGATAACTGACGAATTATCATTCTAAGTTCTTTCTCTTTCCAAATTTCTACCTTAGTAACTCTTAAGGGACCGTCAGGTCACCAATCCTGAGGAGTGGTGACTTCCGTGTCCAAACTAGGGACCAACCCCGTTCGGTCCGTCACACCGGTTTTATAGATACTTTCACAAATAGTTTTCCCTCCGTCTTAAATTACCAACCCTTTTAGGAGTCGAATAGGCATAACATTTCTTTCTCTTTGGACAGTATAAATTCCCACACCGGCATGTTGACATTACTCCTCTAATCAGTCGGCAGAGGTATCTCTGGTTCTCGAGAACAAGTTCTATTACTTTCTTACGTTTAGTACCCGCCCCCAAGGGCACCCCGGAATCACACCACAACGAGTGAAGGGTAGTGACCGAGGTGAGAACGCGAAACCCCGGTGTACGGACTGACGGACCCCATACCGAGACCAACCGATCCACCGTAGAGACCTCGTACGTCTACTGTCGGTGACCGGTACAGACATGATAACAGACACATCCTAGTCTCTCGGGTCGATACCCCCGTATTGACGAAGGTGGTCTTAAAATTTTTTGTGTACAGTCTAGATGACCGGTGACATAAAGTGGGGGTTTGACACCCGTTTCTAGAATCAAACTCCCCTCCTAGGTTCGTCTCAGTTCCACCCCGAAAGGTTGGTTCGACACTCCTGTCCAGACACTTCTCACAACCCCTGGTCGTGCCACTTTGACGTCCCCTCCCTCCCTATGGACCGGACCACCCGAACCTCTCATCTCGTAACCCGGTTTCTCCCAATAAGAACTCGGAATTCCAGATTATCTTGGGTGACGTGACCTAAAACCTGAACGAACCATGCCAGTGAGGAAAGAATAAAGGATTAAGAGGGAAAACCTCCCTTTATAGACAGGATAGGGACGGGATGGTAACACAAAACCTTTGTCCATTGGACAAACTAAAGGGTCCGAGCGACACTCCCGTCAAACGGAACTCTACTTAGTATAGAACTCAGAACGGGTAGACTAAATCTACTACAAATCTATCCTGAAACCTAAATGTCAAATTTCCATTACTACGTTACTAAATCCTGAAAACCCCGATAATTCTACCTTACTTACGTAACACGTACGTTGTTCCTGGTCTTAAACCACCCCGTACCGACCCCACCGCTCCTCCTTGTCACCGTCTTACGATACTTAACTTATAAACGTAGAAGGGGTTTAGATACACAACTTTGGAGAGAGAGTTTCACTGTACAAATATCCATCCTAGAGACCCTCCACTAACCCAGTACTTCCACCCTGGGAGTACTCACTCTAATCACTGGAATACTTTGTCTGAGGTCTCTCGAAAGAACAGAGAAAGTGGTGTACAAGTCAAGTCAAGTTAGTGAGTCAGCACAGGGTGAAAAACGCTGGGATACCTGACGTCGTACGGTCCGGAGGGACAGGTAGTGATTGAGGATTTCGGATGAGTTTGAGTACAGGTAGCGTAGTCACTACGGTAGGTTGGTAGGGTAGGAGACAACAGGGGAAGAGGAGGGTGGAGATTAGAAAGGGTCGTAGTCTCAGAAAAGGTTCGGTCAAGAAGCGTAGTCCACCGGTTTCATAACCTCAAAGTCAAAGTCGTAGTCAGGAAGGTCACTTGTGAGTCCTGACTAGAGGAAGTCTTACCTGACCAACCTAGAGGAACGTCAGGTTCCTGAGAATTCTCAGAAGAGGTTGTGGTGTCAAGTTTTCGTAGTCAAGAAGCTACGAGTCGAAAAAAACATCATGTTGAGAGTGTAGGTTTGTACTGATGACCTTTTTGGTGTCGAAACTGATTTCTACCTTGGTTGAAGATTCTTGGTTCTTTAATCGAAAGTGTTCTGTGACTTAGAAGACCATGAAACTAAAAACTGAAGGGTTGGGGGTCTTTGTACTTTTTCTTTATAAACATTTTAACACTACGACCTCTTCTGAGAACTCTCAGGGACCCTGACGTTCCTCCAGTTTCGTCAGTTAGGATTTCCTTTAGTTAGGACTTATAAGCAACCTTCCTGACTACGACTTCAACTTCGCGGTTATGAAACCAGTGGACTACGTTTCTCGACTTAGTAACCTTTTCAGGGACTAAGACCCTTTCTAACTCCAGTTTTCCTCTTCTCCTACCGTCTCCTACTCTACCATTCTATCGTAGTGACTGAGTTACCTGTACTTGAACTCGATTGAGACCCTCTGTCACTTCCTGTCTCTTCGGACCTCCCGATGTAGTATACCTTAACACTTCTCAGTCCGTACGGAATCACTGACTTGTTGTTTTTCGGTAGATCAGATCCCATAAAATAATACCGTCGAACTAGATTCTTTATCATTATCTATAAATAATTTTTATAAATCTTAACTCGTAGTATTCGTATACAACTAAAAAAGTTTATCAAAACAATTTTTTCCTTTTTTAACTTTTAACCTGAAAGTCCCTTGTCTTAAAAGACTTTATACATTAATATAAATAAAGATCATCACGAAAGATTATTGGGGGGACCAGTTTATACGGAATACAGGAGGTGACATAACCATTGCTACTGGTCATTGTTAGTAAAAGTTTTCCGAAAAATAACCCTAACATTACGGTTAGAAACCTATCTAATTAAAAACTCATAAATAACCTATAGAAATTATGAGATTCTTCATGATCCGTAACTCAGAAAAGATGGTGAAAAAATAATATATTTATAGTATATTTTATATATACCGTACGTCCTTAAATTGTAATCTTTTAGATAGTATATTAAATAGTGTAACTGTATATGTTGACTATTAAGACCTTTAAGATATGATCAAGTATTAAAAAGGGTTTGGAATTATAAATAAATAATGACATTTTACTTTCCTTCTTGCTTTCACTTTTACTTTCAGTAAGTCAGTACAGACTGAGAAATGTTGGGGTACCTCATATGTCAGGAACCTTAAGAGGTCCGGTCTTATGACCTCACCCATTGGTAAGGGAAGAGGTCCCTGGAAGGGTTGGGTCCCTAACTTGGGTCCAGAGAGTGTAACATCCATCTAGGAAATGGTCGACTCTGTGGTCCCTTCGGGGGTTTCCTTTTTAAAACGGAGGATTATCCTATTCTAAATTGTCTTACTTACTACTACTATTCTTTTTCTTATTCTTTCTCGTCCTTTTTTCTCTTGTTTTTCTTTTTTTCTTTTACTTATTTTTAGATCGATTGTATATACTAAAGGATTTAACATAATCCGAAACAAGGCTTATACAATGAACATAATCGAGAAACTGAGAATGTTTTCGGGTTTACTCTACAGACGATGAAAACAGAAATTAAATATCTACTATTGTAACTGTATCTACAATTCATCAGAAGACTTTCAGTCTACTAATTATCTCCGTCTCAGTTATAGGCGAAATCAACTACCTTTCTTTCTTACTTTCTCGACACTTCTATTTATTAATATAACGTAACACTATCTCCATTTTGAATTAAAAATTTTGTAATGACATTTGATCTATAATAATAACGATAGAAGTAAAGTATATACACCTTAAACTCAGAATCTCTCAAATCACCCAGACGGATCCGGTAGTGAGTCGATCTTTCACCCCCTCGACCCTTATATGAGTTCAACTGAAATTTAAACAGTAACAAATCAGTGAGTCAACCCAGACTGAGAAACGTTGGGGTACTCGACGTCCTACGGTCCGGAGGGACAGGAAGTTTGAGTTTCAGGTAACTCAGCCACTACGGTAGGTTTGTAGAGTAGGAGACAGTGAGGGAAGAGGAGAGCGGGAGTTAGAAAGGGTTGTAGTACTTCTCGGTTACTCAACCGAGAAACTTAGTCCCCCGGTTTCATAACCTTGAAGTCGAAATCGTAGTCATTTCATGGGGTCCTATAAAAACATTCCATTCTAGGATTCATCTTTCAACGGAAATTTAGTCTGAAATTTTATAAAATCACGAAATAGGTAAAAACGTAGGAAGAAGGATGTCAAAAGACATTGTTAAAGAAACTCAAAACACAATAATTGTATCTAATGTAGGAAACGTCTAACAAAGAAAAACACTCCAGAAGTAGTTCTAATCTCGTAAGTTTGTGTCATTTTTTATCAGGAAAAATAAAATTTCACTTAGAGTACGTGTACAGGTATTTTTGGAAAACTTTTAACAACAACAACCAATGGAAATGGTTTTGTTACTCTTGTATTCCGTAAACTGGTCACACCACTAATCTTTTACGATGCACTTTGTTCATATGTAAGGTCTTCCATGAGAAGGGGTTTTCAGGTACACGTAGAAAGTCAAATTTCATTAATTTAGATACATCGTTTCTTTCGTCGGATCTTTACTTCGGGTAAGTGGGTCGATAAATAAGTAGATTAAACGATCGACTATTGTAGAAAGTAACTCAGTAGCTAAAAGGATGATATAAATACACCTATTTACCAGTTCTTATATAGACACACCTACAGAATAGAATCGGTAGATAAAAAGTTAATAAGGAACCCAATCACACTTTCAACGAGTCAACACAGACTGAGAAACGTTAGGTACTCTAGGTAAGAGATCCGTTCTCGTAACCTCACTCAACGGTACGACAAAAGGTCTCCTAGAAGGGTTGGGTCCCTAACTTGGGTCCAGAGGACGTAACGTCCACCTAAGAAATGGTCGACTCGGTGGTCCTTTCGGGTAAGGAATCGAATCCATGACAAAATACGATTGAAGTATAGTGAAGTGATTTAAGAAACCACTTAAGATTGTGACGTCGTGAGACTGATGTTTTCCGCCAACAGAAGTCGGTTATAAAGGAAAGATTATGTTATACATTTGTTAGAATCAAAAACCGAAAAACCTGTCACGACAATGTTTAACGTCGAACATAAAGACTAAGAAAAGGAGTTTATTTAGTCACACAATAAAGGGTTTGAATGTAGTATGTTGGGACGGTAAACTTAGCAAAGTTGTTACAACAGAACCTTTATAAAGGTCATAGAATAATCAGTTTCAAAGTATTGAATTAGGACTGCACCCGTTAACGACTGAAGAAACGTAGAAAAGGACCAATATTGAGATGTTTTTTTAAAACTCCCAGAGACCGAACTAAAAAATATACTTTACTCTCTTTCTTCGTTGTACGAGAGTGTTCACTTTTATATTTACACCATATCTTATGAAACTAGCAACAGACGGATTCCTAGAAGGAGAAAGAGAAGTGACAGAAGACCTTTCAACGACCTATAGTAGTCGTCTATGTCGAAGAAGAAGGGGAAAAGTAATGACTTAAAAGAAAAAAAGGAAGTCAAGTCAAGTCAACGAGTCAGTACAGACTGAGAAGCACTGGGCAACTTAGCGTCGTGCGGTCCAGAGGGATAGGTAATGGTTGAGGGCCTCAAGTGAGTCTGAGTGCAGGTAACTCAGTCACTACGGTAGGTCGGTAGAGTAAGAGACAGTAGGGGAAGAGAAGGACGGGGATTAGGGAGGGTCGTAGTGTCAGAAAAGGTTACTCAGTTGAGAAGTGTACTCCACCGGTTTCATGACATCAAAGTCGAAATCATAGTAAGGAAGGATTCTTTAGGGTCCCGACTAGAGGAAGTCTTACCTAACCAACCTAAAGGAACGTCAGGTTCCCTGAGAGCTCTCAGAAGAGGTTGTGGTGTCAAGTTTTCGAAGTTAAGAAGCCGGGAGTCGGAAGAAGTGTCAGGTTGAGAGTGTAGGTATGTACTGGTGTCCTTTTTGGTATCGGAACTTATCTGCCTGGAATCTTTCGTAATTTAGGAGATCAGAGTCCCTAAAGATTTAGAGGGAGTAATGTGTAGATATTAATCATATTAAACCTTTGTGACCAAAAACGAGAAAACTGAGGTAAGGCACAAAACGAAGAGAACAACACCACCGGTTTCATAACCTCGGAATCGAAATCGTAGACAGGAAGGTTACTTATAAGTCCCAACTAAAGGAAATCCTAACTGGCGAAACTAGAGAAACGACAGGTTCCCTGAGAACTCTCAGAAAGAAACGAATGGGGGGAAAAAAAAAAAAAAACTGACCCGGGGTGTAGTACATCGTAGAATCAAGGAGTTGTCCCTAGTTTGGGTGAAGGGGACGTCACCCTGACGTTTCAGAATTGGCGATCTGGTAAACCCTTAAGGCAGGAAAATGGGAAGGAGTAGGTCTAGAAATCACGGTTGTCAAAAAAAGGACTAAACGGATGAGTACAGGTCGGACGACAGTACTGATATCCTCAAAAGAGTAAGCAAAACAAGGGACCATTAAAAGATATCTTAGTAGTATCATATGGAAACTTCATGTTGTACTACTAAGAGTATCATCCGTAAGATCCATTTCTTTGACTTCCTGTTACCGGACTCATACAGTGACTTTTACTTCTGTTAGATTCCAAGTCTTCAGTTTCAAGTCTGAGTTGAATCAGGTCACGACAGACCGAGATGACGATAAAGGGTAAAATCCTTCATACTTGTACTGGTAAAAACGGGGTTAAAATTAAATAAAATGGAAATATATTTAAGTATTGTCATTGGAGGTTGGAGTATAAATGATTCTACAATGCAAAAAAAAAGTCCCGAAGGGTAAAATTCATCGTAAAGAATGTACTATCGATGGACTTCTTTCGTCTTTTTCACTTTGCACGTAACCTAGTCTGGACGAACTGAAGTCGTTTAAAGACGTTTTGTCTGTCTACTATAAGTGTTGGAGTTTCATAGAAAAATTTCTTCATCGTGTCGTGTTGACTAACAATCACGAGTCTGAATGTTAGTGACATCCGTAGGTTAACGAAGGTAAAACTACTTAAAACAAGAAAGTGACTAGTCTGACAAGAGAGAAAAAAAAGACCTTTTTTTGTAAGACCTTTTTATAGAAGGTTACGACTTCTTCAGAAATTCCGAATAGTAACCTGGAACTACCTTAATTTTCTGATGACTAAACAAGTCTTTTGGAGTCTGTTCAAATTTTTATCATACATGAATCATTTTGACATGACTCTTTTCTCGTATACCAATATAATGAATCGCCAAAGATACTTATCGGAAGTTTCTTGACAAAGTAAATAGTCCCTTAAAAATAAAGATGTGGACGTCTATGTAGGGTTTGGTCCGAATAAAACTCGAATACAAAGGGGAAAACATCTTCCATCACAGTGTACTTTGGTACCCCGTCTCCTTCCCTGTCTTAACTAAATATTAAAGTTAGTTGATCAAGAAATTGTAAAAGGACCGTAAACTAAAGGTAATTCAACAATTCGACAAACCTGTCTTATGGTAACAACTAATGAATATAAAACCCCCAGTTGAAAGAATAAAATTGTTGTTTTGTTTCACTAAGAGTGAGAAGAGAACTCGGTACCGTTCTCTTTGTGGTAACGTTCACATTCCCTCCTAGAAAAAGTTTAATTAAAAAATAAGAAATAAACTTATATTAATTTAACAGTTCACTAAATGAACTCCGACACTTTAAACACCTGTGACCGTTTTTGAAAGGACGTAATGCCTTTCTTTAGGTCCACTGATCAAAGAGGGACAGAGTGTCTGGATAGTGTTGAAAGAAGAAAGAGGAAAAGGTCAAGACTAAAAGACAGAGGGTCAGAGGTCGACGAAAACTGGGACAGGGAGTCCTAACTCCGTAGACCGAAATGGAGACACACTATGTATAAAGAATCCAGACCTGTCCTTTTCGTCTACAGTACTCTGACACCCGGAATGTCCAAACTTCAGTCCCAGATGTTCACACTAACCTTTTCCATCCGACCCGACCTCTAAACCCCAGTGTACTTAGTCCAGTTTATGAGTTACATCATGAAAGTGAAAAGTGAAATTACGTAACCTCTTCCTTTACCGTTGGGTAAGGTCACAAGAACGGACCTCTTAGGGTCCCTACCCCCTCGGACCACCCGAAGGCAGATACCCCAGTGTGTCTCAGCCTGTACTGACTTCGTTGAATCGTCGTCGTCGTCGTCGTCGTCGTCATAAATGAGATCTTTAGGAAGACTCCACACAATAAAAAGAGGGACTAAAAAGGAAAAAAATTAAAGGACTGGTAATGAGGTGGTCTATGTGTGTGTGGTAAAAGGTAAGACGACGAAAAAAGACTGAACGGACCGATACACACATACACGTGGTTACAACGGGAATACTCTTCACAAACCTGTTCATGGAAAGACGAAAGTAAAGAAACTAAGATTTCACCACGATCATTGTGGATCGGGACCTTAATACTTCTTTTAATTTATTGTGTCCCAAATGTTTTACAGAACATAGGACGGATCATGTGTCATTTATATGGGATTTACTATTAATAACGATAATATATTGAGTCAATCTTATCCATACTCAAGGTCCCTGCAGAGACCACCAAGTCGCCAATTCTAAGACACGAGGGTCACGTCCCCGGGACCCAGTCTCTTGATGACCTCGCTCGACGGTACGGGAGGAGGTCCCTAGAAGACCCTAGAAGGGTTCGGTCCCTAGTTTTGGTCCAGAAGGAGTAACGTCCACCTAAGAAATGACAGTCTCGGTGGTCCTTTCGGGTTCTATGACTTGACCCATCGGACAGGGAAGAGGTCCCCTAGTGGGGTTGGATCCCTAACTTGGTCCCAGAGGACGTAACGTCCCCTTAAGAAATGGTCAACTCGGTGGTCCCTTCGGGTACATATAAGTATGTATAATAATTATATAATCATTTTTGATATAATAATATATATAATATCATATATATTTAATATATTTATATAAATTCTCATACATATAATGAATATACGACGATTCAGCGAAGTCAGAACAGGCTGAGACACGCTGGGGTATCTGCCGTCGGGTGGTCCGAGGGGGTAGGGACCCTAAGAGGTCCGTTCTTGTGACCTCACCCAACGGTACAGGAAGAGGTTACGTACTTTCACTTTTCACTTTCACTTCACCGAGTCAGCACAGACTGAGAATCACTGGGGTACCTGACGTCGGATGGTCCGAGGAGGTAGGTACCCTAAAAGGTCCGTTCTCATGACCTCACCCCACGGTAATGGAAGAGGTTAATGAATATATATATGATGAATATATGTATATATGTGTGTGTGATATATAAGTGATATGAGATTCATATAATACATAAGAATTTCTGGTTTGGTTCTAGTTTCTAATTTGACACCCAGGTTTGTCTCCGTCATCCGTTCTTCATGACCTCTACCAAACATCCGTAGTCTAACAGATCTTCCTTCGTCTCTCTTAGGATCAGGTCCTTACTACCATCATATACTGTACCCTTTTCAGGACTGTCTACTTCCCATCGTTTGATCGTTTTTCTGATCTAAAAAGAAGTCGGTCTTTTTCCTTACTTCAAACCAATAAAAATCTCTACACCTACCTGGATCTCAGACAGTATGCCTCACTTCATTCAGTCTATCTCTTTTTGTTTATAGTATACAATTACGTATATACACCTTAGATATTTTTACCGTGTCTACTTGGTTAAACGTCCCGTCTTTGTCTCTGCGTCTACATCTCTTACCTACTCACCTGTACCGTCTCCCCTACTTAACTCTCACCTTGACGGTATACATGTGATGGTCCCCAATTTAGTTATCGGTCACCCTTGGACGTGTCCCTCGAGTCGAGTCACGAGCCACCACTGGATCTCCCCTCCCTACCCCTCCCTCCCACCTTTCTCCCTCCTTTGTCTACATATGTATGTCGACTAAATGAAACAATATGCCGTCTTTCACTATATTGTAACATTTCGTTGATACGTACGTACGTACAAGTCAAGGAAGTCAACACAGGATGACACACCCTGGGGTACCTGGGTGGTCCGAGGAGACAGGTACCCTAAGAGGACCGTTCTTATGACCTCACCCAACGGTACGGGAGGAGGTCCCCTAGAAGACCTGGGCCCCTAGTTTGAGTGTAGACGGACACAGAGGACGTTACGTCTACCTAAGAGATTGGTGACTCGGTGGACCCTTTTGGTTTCGTTGATATGGGGTAATTTTTTGTTTCTGATTTAAAATTTACAAGAGTGGTGTGTGTTTTTAAAAATACACTGTACTCTTTCCACAATCGAGTACGGTACCACCAATTAGTATACCGTTTTATATTTACGTAGTTACGTGACATGTGGAATTAGTATGGTTACAATATACAGTTAATATAGAGTCAACTTTCTTAACAGTATCGGTCTCGTACTTCCTGGTGCCCACGAGTCCGTAGTCGACGGACAGGAGAAGGAATCACCGTCGTGAGTGAATTACTCCTACTTACACCCACTGGTGATACACACCCCTGGCTGGTCCAAAAAGACCGAGTGTGTCGAGTAGTCTCTAAATCTTAACCTAGGGTCGTGAAAGTTTGTGGTCGACGAGACGTCCCGCTCCAAAAGCGGTGTAGGGTGTAAAGAGATTGTGCAAAAGACTCTTTAGAAGTCCGTTCTCGTCTATGAACTCGATTGAAGACTTTCCGTGAGACCCGGTTCCCGGGACTTTCCCTCTCGCGTTGGTCAATTCTTTTCGGTCTCGTCGTCCGTAAACTTACATCCGTGTCTCACCTGTACTAGTACCTCGTCCCCGAAACAACGAATCAACGATTCAACACAGACTGAGAAACGCTGGGGTATCTCACGTTGTGTGCTTCGAAGGGACAGGAGGTGATAGAGGGACTCAAACAAGTTTGAGTACAAGTAACTTAGTCACTACGGTGGGTTAGTAGAGTAGGAGACAACCGGGGAAGAGGAGAACGGAAGTTAGAAGGGGTCTTAGTCCCAGAAAAGGTTACTCAGTAGAGAATTGTAGTCTACCGGTCGCATAACCTCGAAGTCGAATTCGTAGTCAGGACGGTTACTTATGAGTCCCTACTAAAGGAAATCCTAATTGACCAAACTAGATGAATGAGAGGTTCCCTGAGAGTTCTCGGAAGAGGTCGCGGTGTTAAGTTTTTGTAGTCAAGAAACCACGAGTCGGAAGAAATCCCAGGTTGAGAATGTAGACATGTACTTATGTCCTTTTTGGTATCGAAACTAATGTGTCTTCCTACAGAGACGATAAATTTTCCAACATATCCAAACAGTATCGAAAATAAGGTTCCTCATTCGGAGAAAATTAAAGTACCGACGTCAGCGACAGGTGTCACTAAGACCTCGGGTCCTTTTATTTTAGACAGTGACAAAGGTGAGAAGGGAGTAAATAAACGGTATTTCACTATCCTGACCTACGGTAATAGAATCAACAAACTTACAACTCAAAATTCGGTCAAAAAAAGTGCAAGGAGAAAGTGGAAGTAGTTCTCCGAGGAATCAAGAAGAAGCGAAAGACGGTAATCTCACCATAGTTGACGTATAGACTCCAACAACTATAAAGAGGACCGTTAGAACTAACGTCGAACTTTATCACGTTAAACTCTAGGGACTCGATTATTCATTTTTACAATGGGATTCAGGACCTCAATAATTCCTGTAGTAATCTTATACACTTCGTCCATACACGCTAAACACAAATCTTGAAAATCACTTACTTAACCTTTTCTTACGTCGACCTTTGATTAAATAGTTAATTCTTTATAAAAATTATTTACTATTCGTTACAGTTCTTCAGGTCACATCCTTTACCAACACTGTAACCTCTCGTCCCCTATTGAAACTGTCTATCGTGCAAGTCACATCTGTTCTCTCTTTCCCCCTCCTCGACAATTTCCTCTAAGAAATATGTCCTCCTTCTCACCGATTACTCTAAGAGGTCAACCGAAGTACACTTTTCAAAACTGTCCTGAATCGGATGACGTCCATAAGGGACCACCGAGTCTGCCATTTCACAGACGGACGTTACATCCTCTGGGTCCAAGTTAGGGGCCCAACCCTTCAAGGGGACCTCTTGCTTTACCGTTGGGTGAGGTCATGAGAACGGATCTTTTAAGGTACCTACCTCCTCGGACCACCCGATGTCAGGTACCCCAGCGTTTCTCAGCCTGTACTGACTCGCTGAAGTGAGTGAGCGAGTCGGACGACGTCTCTAAAGATCCTCTTTGGGTGAGTACCGTAGGGATGAAACACTTCTTGTCCCGAGATTAGTCTAGAATAAATTACACTTAACATTCCCACCTAAATGGAAACTGAACGTGGAAGAGACTTAACGATAATCTGTATTTGACAACAACTTAAGATTTCGTATAAACTACGTTTAAGTATTAATATGTTGTACCAAAAAAAGAAGACTATGACTTCTACTCCTGGAATGTTAATACACAGGTACCGTGGTATGACACCGTACAGATATTCATGGACAAGTCAAATACATAAGACACGTATGAGATTTTTTTGTCGTGGTAGACGGTACTATGTGGTCCTTTTGATTAACAAAGACATCCACAACTTTACCTATATATAAATAGAAACAGAAACATATACAAATACTAATTTACAATAACTCACAATTCTTTATTTTAGGAAATACTGAAAAGAAGATTTTAGATTATGTCGTACCATATCTTCAATTATGGGATTAACGTTTGATTGTTCTCTACGAAATGTTAACGAAGTTACAAACATACCAATACTGAGTACTTGTTCAATGAAAGTACCAACCCAACGCAAATATGTTCTGTCCCACACTTAAAATTTTTACCTAGTTGTTCTACCCTGTCTAAATCCACACCTGCAAAAATGCATTGTACAAATTTATACCCGTAGCTCTTCGTCTTTTTGTTTATGGAGAAAACCGTACGAGTTATCAAGTTCTTCTGAAAACACGTGATAACATAATTATTTGTAAATACCTCTAACTTACTTTTAACCGTAGTCCATCCCAAGACCGTTTTTCGGGAAATCATCTCAATCAACTTTCGATCACTGTGGAATTTAGGAATTCTTTTGTACCTTACTACGGTGAACGTTTAGGAAGTGAATGTCGTCTACCTTACGTTCGAACAAGGTTTACCGTCTGATGAGTTGTCACCGTTTACCTTAATTTGATTAGTACTATCACACTTAGACACTTATTTTCCTTCATCTGTATATTGGGTTCTTTAAGTTTACCTTATAAAAATGACACAAAGTGTGGATCCTTATGTCTCCATTAAAACATTGTGTGTACCCACTAAAGGACAGTATAACAAACAGGACCAGATACGGGTAACCGGGAAAACGTTTATCTTCGGTCAATAACAATACGGAAATTGGGTGTAGACTCAGGACATAGGGGCTAAAATTCTTGTCTGTGGTGATACGGGTCATGTCAGGAATGTATGTCATCAGAGAAACTTTTCGACCGTTCAGACTTTAGTGAGAAGGGTCTTGTTCCCATTTTTCGGATTTAGAGGAGATACCAAGACTTTACTAAGGTGTAAAGAGAAGTGGTTACGACGGGTGCCCATTACGGTCGGACGAATATCCGTTAGAGACTCGTTCAAGTCTTAACACGTCATTTATTATGTGATACGTAATGGTAAATATAATGTCGATTTAACCAGAATAATTCTCTAATTGATGTCCTGTTTTCTATGGAGGATTTCCGAATTCTTAAGAGAAATTTTTACATAGGAGTTCTTCCTCGGATTCTTTTTCTTAATAGTAGGTTGATTGTTCTATAATCCTCCCCCACAACCTTCATCTCTAATATATTGTTCCCCCGAGTCTGTATGATGTGTCCGTACGTAGGAACATTCACAAGACATATATGTATATTAATAAAGGGACTCGATTCAGTTTACCTATGGACGTAGTATAAGGTGCAAATGAAAGAAGGACCTCTAAAAGACAATTCTTATTAATCCTCTGATGTAGTGTGACAGTGTCAGAATTTAGAACTAAGTCTCCGAAGGAACCACAGATTACCGATCCTTAGGGCGACGGTTACGTTCCCTGTACCCAAAATAGGAACCAGGCCTTTCTAGGATGTGCGGCTCCTCGTTGATTCGGTCACGCGGTGTTGCTGACTCGAGTGTGAAATCTCAGGACCTCAGTGTTGATGACTTCGGGTGCGTGGATCTCGGACACGAGGTGTTGTTCTTTTCCGTGGCGTTACTCTTCTGACGTGTCGCGTTGGTTCTCATCGGGGACGAGGGGTGTTGATCTCTTTCGGACGTACGTCGTTGTTCCTGGGTCGTGTCGGTATTTGTTTTGAATTTTTAGAACTAAGTCCTAAAGACCCTAAGGTTGAGATCCATCTATTAACCGTCGTTGAACCCCCTTGAAAATATCTCTTGTCGAAGAAGAAGGGGTCTTTACGAACCGTTTCTTAACATTAAAGCATGAGGGCGGTACTCGAATCACCGTAAGAGTCTAGAGGGCCTCTGTTACTACGAAGGGACGAAGGAACCCAACGGAAGAGAGACAACAGTGGAAGAAAGACATCAAAGGAAGAAAGACAACAGTATAACTTTCAACAGTAAGACAATAATGAAAGAGAGACAAGGAATCAGCGAGTCAGTACAGGTTGAGAAAACGTTGGGGTGTCTGACATCGGGTGGTCCGAGGAGGGAGGTATCTTAAGGGTCCCGTTCTTATGACCTTACTCAACGGGAAAGGAAGAGGTCCCCTACAGGGATGGGTCCTGAGCATAGCGCAGGAGACGTAGAAGCCGTAACCGTCCGTCCAAGAAATACTGACTCGGTGTCCATCGATTATGGGTACGAGAGTCCTTGTCTTAGTGTTCGAAGAAAGTTCTTGATTAACTGACGTCATTTCAAAGAGTCTTAGGAATCTATAACAGATCTCCCATAAGTAAAAGGACTACAGACTTCTTATAATAGGTTTACCAGGGAATTTTATAGAAGTGTCCATGACGTGACGTTTCGATACGTCTGACCTTCACAGGTTTGAGACCATGGGTCAGTATCATTCTTAGGATTAACTAAAAAGTATACAGGGACGGTATTTAGGTACTTTATAATACTTGAAACAGAAAAAAGAGAGAATATCAGTGTATAGGTCAGGACAAGTAAGGTGGATAAATTGTTAGAGAACTTTGGTTCGTGGAAATGGTATCGACTTGGTGGTTGATATTTTTATAGAAAATATAGAGGTGTACATGGTGATTAGGGAAGGTTAGTAAGAAGTTTGTTATCGGTTCCATTGAAATATTATCATGTCTAGAATAATATAAGAGGAGGATCAACTTTGGTGTAGTCACTAAGGACTAATAAGAGGTCTGTTTCGGTCTTAGGTATTACACCAGAGATTCCGGGGTAAGCCAGACTCTGGACGGAACCCGACACTAAGGACCGGAAGAGGACTCTAAAAGGAGGACAGACGGAGTCCTGGAAACGTGTCCGAGAAGGGAGAAATCCCTTATGAGAAGACATGGGACGTTGATGAAGAAATAAGTCAGTTGAGGATGATTAAGAAGTGAATTTTTTATCAATAAAAGAACCCGACGTAATCCAGAAGTAACGACGAGCCCAAAAAAGATGAACGTCGTTCGTCCCCGATGAGAGATCAACGACACACGTCCGAAGAACAACGACACCGAAGAACAACGTCTCGTACCCGAGATCTGTGTGTCCGAATCATCAACACCATGTTCCCGAATCAACGGGGTGTTGTACACCCTAGAAGGGTCTCGTCTCTAACTTGGACACAGGGAACGTAATGTTCCACCTGAGAATTGGTGGTCTGGTAGTCCCTTCGGGTTAGGAAGTGAAAATTGAATTTATAGGAAAGAAGTCACTTGAGAAGTGAACTGGAAGTGATATGGACGACTTATCCGTTCTAGTGATTAATGTATGAGAGTCGTGTTAAGTGAATTAGTTAACAGTAACTGTAATTGACAAAATACGAACAGAAAAGGACATCTGAAATTCGAGGTTCACTTGTATCTGACATAGAACAAATGGTACAAATGTGGTCAAAAGAGATCGAACCTCGTGACGTTAGTCAGTCATGAGTTATATATAAATAGACAGTAGACGATTTACAGAGAACTTCACGTACGTAGTGTAAACCAAGTTATTCCATTTGAACTTGCTATTGAGATTTTCAAAGAATAATATGATAATTTCGGAATGTCGTATATTTTTAAGACTAAAAAGAGAATAAAAAAATCACATTTGTTTTGACGAGTACAATTATCAAACAAGGATCCTTTAGTACAAAAAAGAAAATTAAAGTACACTACGGACATGTTATATGTATCCACTTACCAACCACCTAAAAATTTTATTTACGAATTCTTCCGAAGAGGTGACGGGATTAAAAAACAGAAATCGTAGAGATAGCTAAATCGACAAAGTAAACCAACAAGAGAACCAAATTATAATTTGAGGTTTAAGATCCTTAGACCATGTTTAAAGGAATCCTTGACCTGACTTTCCATGAAATTTACTGTGTAGTGACTCAAGATGAGTGTTGATGAGAGAAAAGGAAACTTGGTAAATAGGACAATTTAACCCACTCAATGAAGAGTTGGACGATGTAATAGATCTTTCCATTACACTGGTACGTGTAGTTCAGTTTCGACGAAAAGTCTGGGTTTCATGGAATCAGTATGATGGACAGTGTACCGGGTGATTAGGGTACGGTAATTTTAGTCTTGACTTGGGTGAGGTCATAAGAACGGACCTCTTAAGGTACCTGTCTCCTCGGACCGTCCGATATCAGGTGTCCCAGCGTTTCTCAGCCGGTGATGACTCGTTGATTGTGAAAGTGTGAATATTACTCACATTATAACTACCATAGGGTCAATTTGTACTCACTATTTTTTTCTCTATGTCTAACTTTTGGTACAAACATCAAGAAAGAACAGATCCCCCTTTCAAAGTGGATAAATGATTACCGTTACAAAAATATTGGAGAGTCCAAACCTTATATACATTAAAATTTTTTGTATAGTATATCAGTGTTTCCCGTATATAAATGTTACTTTCTTTTTCGGTGTCCTTAGTGTAGACGAGAATGTGGACTAAATTCATTATGAACAACGGACATACACTAATCTGTCGTTCTACGAGTACAAACCTGGACGTATGGTCTGACCTAAAAATATTTGTCAATGACGATTAATTTAACAAGGGTACAAAGAAAGATCTGACATACTATGTCGTCTTTGAGGTCTTATACAGAACGACAATAAAGAAGGAATAGTAAAAAGGTTCCAAAGTTTAATTGTTTCCAATTATTACTCTTATTAAAGAAATACATAATCGTATATATACTCCGAAAGATCCACCGTGATCACCATTTCTTGAGTGGACGGTTACGTCCTCTACATTCTCTACACCCAAGTTAGGGACCCAGTCCTTCTATAGGACCTCATACTTAACCTCATCCTGTAATCGTATATACAGGATTAAGTCTGTTATATTTATGTATAATACTAAAAATTTAAAATCTGAATTAAAGTAGAAATCAGAGATTTGAATGACTACGACTTTAGACCCGAACCCGTGTCTAAAACACGGAGAAAGACTTTTTTACACTTAAAGTCTGATTCAGACTATTACTGAATAAAGAGACCGAATGTGGATTTTGTAAAACAAAATTAATAAATGAGATAAAATTTAAATTAGGAAACTCAGTATGTATTTATATCAGTGACGTTTACTACATTCACTATGTCTATCTCATTTTCAGGGAGGGACATTGTGGTACGGTTAGATTAGGGTAAGGAAAAGGATTGTTACCAGTACTGTTTGGTGATTTACCAAACAAATGAAATTTTAAGTTAAGTATACATATACAATTATATATACAATTTAAATAGTATTTTTATATAGTACGGGATTTAGTTTAACGAGGAATTTTGAAAGGTCACCGGAAGGGGGAGGAGGAAAATTAATAAACCGACATGACACATCGACCACCCTAGAGTCAAGGGGTTTGTCCTTAGTCTGGATGTAGAGGACGTAATCTTCACACCTCAGAATTGGTGACCAGGTGGTCCTTTCAGGGAGATCACTGAAGAATAAAAGGAATCATATGTTAGGTACATCGAGCGGGACCGCAGGTGACGGAAAGTACTATACTAGGAACGACCGCAGAGATTGAGTAAAGAATATGAGGGAGTAAAGAATTAGTTCCAGACTCTTGTACCCTAGTAACGTATAGAAATTATACGGGAAGTACAAGGAGAGAATCTCACACAACTACTCGGGAAAAGAGATGGACCTTATCAGATGTAGGTCGGAAATGTATCGACCATGACGGAGGAGTAAGTTTAGAATCGAGTTTATGGTAAAGGATTCTATTCAGACAAGAGTCTCCGATAAGACTAATAGCACAGAGGACGATCCATCAGAGATCGATTAATAGTACAAACCCATAAGTGTTGTAAATGATGAGTCTTAAAATATAAACTTTGTTTGGTACTAACAAGAAAATATCGTAAACGACATATATAGAACGTGAAAAGACTTCGTTAAGTTCATACTTATCCCAGAAAGGTCTACAACGATCACCATTTCTTGGTCGGATGGATACGTCCTCTACACTCTCTGTGTCCAAGTTAGGGACCCAGCCCTTCTGAGGGACCTCCTCCCATACCGTTGAATGAGGTCATAAGAACGGACCTCTTAGGGTACCTGTCTCCGTCCGATGTCAGGTAACCCAGTGTTTCTCAGCCTGTACTGGCTTCGCTGGATCGTGTGTGTACGTGCATACTTATCTTCTTCTCCTTCTGCTTTCTCTTGTGTGATCTTAAGGGAGAAAATAATTGGTATCCTAATTTACACATGAGAATCACCTTAAGTAATTGAGATGTGTCAAATCAGATGGGAGTCCCTCGTTAATCGGTATAATATTCGTCGTTTGGACTCTACCTCTGTCGAACAATCAAGTGTTGATTACAAACGGACAAAGATCATGTGTCCTAAATTCAAATAGACTCTAACATCTGTTCGGAAAGGATGGTTGGTTTATTAGGAGACAAATGTTTGTTAACGTTAGACCTTAGAGTCAAACGAGTTCTTCTGTTTGTCCTTCTCCTTCTTCACTTTAAGAATTCTGAGCTGTCATATTTGTTGACTGACTCCTTCCCTGTGTCTGGTAAGATCGGTCCAAGAGGGAGCGGGAGAATGAGAAAGTGAGAGAAGAAAAGGACCTTAACTTGGTCTTACTTTAATTAGACCAATCTTCCTTAAGGAGAACAAATTTCTAATAAATTTTGTTCCTACCCCTTAATATGTTTTACAAAAGGAACATATTTTAGGATTTGACTTCTATCGGTCTAGAGTCAGGGGTGAAGGCGACAACTATTGTTAGGAACTACCTTCCCAACCACCACGTCTTCCGAAATTGGACCCTTCTATATTCCTGTTCTAATCGACCCTTACAGACTGGAATGTTAAGTCTCATTCCTTAGATGATGTATTACTTGATGTCGTGAAGGTCTAAGTTCTTTAGTATTCGGTGTTCGTCAAGAAAAAGACAATTGATTTCTCAGACAGCATGTCTCACTTTATTCAGTCTGTCTCTTTTCGTTTATAACATATAATAATTGTGTATAACACCTTAATCATATGTATTAAACATATAATTAGTATAAACATGGTATATTTTTACCATGACTACTTGGATAAATGTCACACTATCCCTTGTCTCTCGTCACCGTGGGGTGAGGTCATGAGAACGGACCTTTTAGGGTACCTACCTCCTCGGACCTTCCGACGTCAGGTACCCCAGGGACTCCCAACCTGTGCTGACTCGCTGAAGTGAAAGTGAAAAGTGAAAGTACGTAACCTCTTCCTTTACCGTTGGGTGAGGTCATAAGAACGGACCTCTTAGGGTCCCTGCCCCCTCGGACCACCCGACGGCAGATACCCCAGCGTGTCTCAACCTGTGCTGACTTCGCTGAATCGTCGTCGTCGTCCCTTGTCGCTACGTCTACGTCTCTTACCTGTACATCTGAACCCACCCCGCTTCCCCCGACCCTACTCAACCCTCTAACACAACTGTATATATGTGATGGTCCACACTTACCCTTGGACGACATATCGTGTCCCTCGAATCAGACCACGAGACACCACTGGACCTACCCACCCAAACCTCGACCCCCATCCCCTCGTGTCCTTCCTCCAGGTTCTCCCTCTATAATTATATACACATACATATCGACTAAGTGAAGTAACATGTTGTCTTTGATTGTGTTCTGACATTTCGTTGATATGGGAGGGACGGGGTGGGGTGGGGGGCGGTTTTTTTTTTCTAAGTCAATCTAGGAATCGAACTGGATAGTTGTTCCATAAAAGACCAAAATAGATCAAAACCTAAAGAGGGGAACGAAACACATTAGAGCGACTGAGGAAAGAGACTCACGGACCCGGAAAATCACCGTGGAAAGGAAAGGAAAACATTCGTGGAACAGTACCAAGAATCCATCTTAGACCTCACCCCGGTCTGCGTGTCCTTGACTAGGGACGGGACGACGAAGGACACACCAAAAAGAGTATTCAGTAACTTGGAACTTCACGAAACGAAAAGAGGAAGATTTACTCTGAATAGAAGGTCAAAGTGTCCCGACTACATTTCAAATCGACATTATAAATAAATATCACCTTCTACACCAAATCAAAGTAGACAGAAACAAGTTTAAAGCGAAAGAAAATGTTCAAAAAAGTTGTCATGAGAAATAAAAAGAGAAAAAAAAAAAATTCCTAAATCTATGGAAAATAATTTAGTCTCCAATTTGTATAAACGTTTTTATATTATAGTGAGGAGACTGATATAGTGACAAAATCTCTTATCTTAATAAAAAGTATTTTTATAACACAGTTGTACGTCACCTAAATAATACCGACAAAAATTTATTTATTTACGTATTTATAAAAGATTTAGATAACCAAAATTAAAGACTATACATCATCTATTATTGAGTGTTTATGATTTCGAGGAATCCGTACGCCCTGGAATCAAGGGGATAACCCCTAACTTGAGTATACGGACGTCATCTTCACTTTAGAATTGGTGACCTGATGGTCCCTTCAGGGGGACTTATGAAAAATTCTCACATTTCAAGGACTCTACTTATTCAAACTCTTGGTGACGAGATTCTAATCCGTTCTTTTACCCTCTCAGTCTTAGGAACGGGAGTAAAATCAACCCCACACGTCCACTTGTTTACACATTTGTACTGAAAACTAACACATTCCGAGATTTTTTTACCCCACTACATTATGTAGTAACCATTTTCATGAAGGCTATGATTCGAGTCGCTGCAGAAGAGATCTTTCAATTGTTACACCGACCTCTGGATTTCGAACCATTTCACTGGTTAATTACTCGGTCTCCTTCTCGTAAAGTCCATCTTCCTCTTTCTTAAAGTAATTAGTTTGTGTTTTTCCCACACGTACAAACTCTTGGTCTCGACTCACCCCGGTCACCTTGGTCTCTTGTACCAGGAGTCTCTTTCGTCACGACTTCCAGCCTCTCGACCCGTCTCCTCGTTCCTGAAACCACCGGTGGTAAACCTAATTTTGTCTTCAGGTCACCCTTTGACGATTTCCTACGTTATTCCCTGATACATTAGCTTACTTCTACATTCTTCTGGTGAGACCAGCAACGTACTTCCTACGTAATGACCTATCATTCTTAACTCTGTCCCTTTTGTCAATTTACCGGTTCTGGGACCGTGTTTTCCTCCACTTACCGATTCGGTTCCACCACCCGTACCCCTAACTCTTTTTCACTATCTACGGTCTTCACCTTCATTGTTATCCTAAACGATTACCTTACCAATCTTCACTTCACTTTCAACGAGTGAGTACAGGTTGAGAAACGCTGGGGTACCTGACATCAGTAGTCCAAGGAGACAGGTACCTTAAGAGGTCTGTTCTTATGACCTCACCAATTGGTGAGGGAAGAGGTCCCCAAAAAGGGCTGGATCCCTAGCTTGGGTCCAGAGGGTGGAACGTCCGTCTAACAAATGACAGACTCGGTGGTCCCTACAGGTTACCTTACCAACACCCCTTACTTTTTTCCCTTCTTAACTTCAACTCAAGGTACAGAGACTCACCTCGTTACTTCACTACTGTTTCGTGTCAACGACTCTACTGGGTAGTGATACATTAGGGGTGCAGCGGTGTTGAAGTCGAGGGAACGTGGAGAGGTAGTTTGAACGGACCGTTTTGGAGTTTGGACCACTTTATATTCAACTTTAGTACTCCGAAGGGACCACCAGACCACCAACTCTGAAACTTACCCAAGCTAGGGACCAGTCTCTTGATTATAGGGTGTACGGACCACCGGTTTTTTGGTTTTGTATTTTCTTGCTTAAGTTATTTCTGAATTTTTTACCGGGTGTAATTTTTTTTATGAATTTTACCACCGAATGAATGTTTATATTCGAATGAATGAATTAAATTTGAATCAATGTTTTGTCTTTCTTTGAGTGTCTCTTGTTTAAATACCAACGGTCCCACTTCAGATCCCCCTTCCCTATCAATACCTCAAACTCTACTTATACATGTGTACATGTGTGACATATGTGACTATATAAATTTTGCCTATTGGTTTTTTCTGTATGACATATCTTGTTCCTTGAGACGAGTTACAATACCCTGTCGGACCTTGCCTCCCCTCAAACCCCCTCTTACTTATGTACAGATACTTACCGACTCGAGGAAGTGACAAGGGAACTTTGACATAGTGTTGTAGCAAGTCAAGTCAAATCAAGTCAGCGAGTCAACACAAGCTGAGAAACACTGGGGTACTTAGCGTGGTGCGGTCCGGAGGGACAGGCAATGGTTGAGGGCCTCAAGTGGGTTTGAGTACACGTAGCTCAACCACTACAGTCTGAGTACACTTAGTTCAGCCACTACGGCAGGTCAGTAGAGTAGGAGCCAGTAGGGGAAGAGGAGGACGGGGGTTAGGGAGGATGGTAGTCCCAGAAAAGGTTACTCAATTGAGAAGCGTACTCCACCGGTTTGATAACCTCAAAGTCGGAGTCGTAGTCAGGAAGGTCACTTGTGGGTCCTGACCAGAGGAAATCCTACCTGAATATGGGGTTATTTTTCATTTTTCACTTTTCCATTTTTTATTTATTTTAAGATGTTTTATTAGAATTTTTTTTAACGTGACTGGGAAGTAGACGGGGACACGTTTCTTCGTGTCTACGTCCTTTTCGTATGTCCGGTCCATGGAGTAGAGTGAAGTCCTAGAGTCAACACGTTTAGTTCACGTGGGAGCAGTCCAGTTTACTAGGATAATATTAAAGGACGTATTAAGTGGAAGGACGAGTGGATGCATTGATAAAACATACAAGAAGAAAGAGGAAAACAGAGGTTCTGGAGAGATAAGAGGTGAAGAGTCCACTATTACTGGAACGAAAGACAAAACAACAACAAGTCAGTGAGTCAACACAGGTTGATAAACACTGGGGTACCTGATGTCGTACGGTCCGAAGGGACAGGAAGTGGTAGAGGGTCTTGAACGAGTTTGAGTATAGGTAACTCAGTCACCACCGTAGGTTGGTAGAGCAGGAGACAGTAGGGGAAGATGAGGACGGAAGTTAGAAAAGGTCGGAGTCTCAGAAAAGGTCACTCAACCGAGAAGTGTAGTCCACCGACTTCCTAACCTTAAAGTTAAAGTCGTAGTCAGGGAAGTTTACTTATAAGTCCCAACTAAAGGAAATCCTCATTGAGTAAACTAGAGGGACGACAGGTTCCCTGAGACTTCTCAAGAAATCGTGGTGTCAAACTTTCGTAGTCAAGAAACCACGAGTCGGAAGAATTACCAGGTTGAGAGTGTAGGTATGACTGATAACCTTTTTGGAATCGAAACTGATATATAATGAAACAACCGTTTCATTACAGAGACCAAAAATTATACGACAAATCCAAACAGTATCGAAACGAAGGTTCCACATTCGTAGAAAAGCTTAAATCTTTTCCGTCTCCTTGGTCTCTAGTTTAACGGTTGTAGTCAACCTAGTATCTTTTTCGTTCTCTTAAGGTCTTTTTATAGATGAAGACGAAGTAACTGATACGATTTCGGAAACTGATACACCTAGTGTTGTTTGATACCTTTTAATAATTTCTCTACCCTTATGGTCTGGAGGACTAGACGGAGGACTCTTTGGACAGAAGTATAGTTCTTCGTTGACAATCTTGGCCTGTACCCTGTTGCCTGACCAAGGTTTAGCCCTTTCCTCATGTAGTTCCGACATATAACAGTGGAACTTATAAATTGAAGATACGTCTCATGTAGTACTCTTTACGGTCCGACTTACTTCGTGTTCGACCTTAGTTCTGACACCCCTCTTTATAGTTATTGGAGACTATACATCTATTATGGTGGGAGTACCGTCTTTCACTTCTCCTAGATTTCTCGGAGAACTAATTCCACTTTCTCCTCTCACTTTTTCGACTGAATTTGAGTTGTAAATGTTTTGACTCTAGTACCGTAAGTCAGGGTAGTGAAGTACCGTTTATCTACTCCTTTGTCACGTTTGTCATCGTCTGAAGTAAAAGAACCCGAAGGTTTAGTGACGTCTACCACTGACGTCGGTACGTTAATCTTCTGTGAAAGAAAGATAAAGTTACTTTTTACTCGAAGGTGTGGAGACCAATGTAGACGATTGGATGAATTTTACGTGAGAGAAGACGGGAGGAGGTTGACGTTACCTATTTGACCAGAAGGTGGATGCTGGTGATAAGAGGTGAACTTGGGACCTAGGGGAGAAGGGGCGGATTAACACTTGGAGCGAGGTTGTCCATTGAGGGCAGAATTTTCAGTAGTCGGTCCTAGACGTCGTAGAGTAATTAGAAAGTGAGTAAGGTAAGGTGACATTAATAGGAACAGTTCCAGTAGGTACTGAAGGTACGACAAAAAAAAATTTTTTTTAATACATAAAATTTTAATTTGTTAAATTTTTTATATATGTCAAAAGTTCCTAATGAAAACTAAGTATCAATAGTGGTATATAACGGATATAATGGGTACAACATGTTATGTAGGAACTCGAACAGAATTTGGATCGTCAGACATAGAGAGTGAGGGACCAGGGATAAAATGGGGAGTAGGGACAGAGGTGACTATTGGTGGTCAACAAGAGATATAGATATCTTGTTTGTATAGAGAGATAGAAGAGATATAGACGAAGTAAAAACAATATAAGAGATCAAACTAAAGTTGTCACAAGAACTTCTCCGACAAGAACGGTTGACGGAGATGATTACCAAATACCGAGTTCTTCATCAAAGATATTACCTGTAATAACAACAGTAATAGTGATAAAAGACAAGTTGTTGAGAAGGGAGAATTGGAAATGTATCAAAACAAATAAATAAATAACTGTAAAACTGGTACGGTACACGGTACGTCCTAGAGTCAAGGGACCTAGGAACTAGGGGTCCTTAGCTTGGGAGTGGGGGAACATCACCTTCGTCTCTCAGAGTTGGTGATCTGACGGTCCCTTCAGGGAGAAATGAAAATTTATCGTGGACCGAAGAAAGACCCCCTTAAGAGAGTGGTAGAAATCCACCAAACAGTCAAGACTTCCACGAATGAAGAGGAGGAGTTCGGGTTCACCCGTGAGGACCTTAAGACTCTTGACTTCATCACCTGTCCCACTGTTTGTGTGATTTTACCCAACCCAGAGAGGTAAGGTCGACGTCACGCGAACCTATTTGAAGATTGAATCTGAGAGATCTCCTATGGACTACCGATGGACTGAAAAAGACAATCGGGACTTACAGGGGGATATAGATAGGTTATGTCACAGAAACATATATGGGCTCGACCGACCTCATTTAAAGAAAATGCACTCTAACTACGGAGGAGGGACTATGTCTAGGGCAGAAAGACACAATCACGACGTTGAGACGAAAGACAGGGGTACAAAACACGGGTGGGACCACAAAACCAGACAACATAAGACCCAGGAGACCGGTCGACGGAGACACAGGAAAGGGTGACTTCCGTAACGTTCGTATAAAGTAAGATTACGGAAACCATCTTTCTTAGTAAAGAACTAACGATAGAACTCACCCTTTACTAAAGAGTCAACTCGTCTTAATGGTCTTGACATGATCTAAACGAATATCACCGGAGGATAAAGGAGTCGGGACGGTTTCCTTCGACGACTCCAGGAACGAATGACTACTCACCCACACAATATCAGTACATAGTGTACTGGTGTGGTAGACCGACTATGAATGACCCGGTCCCTACACGTGCATGGGGTTCCGTCGTTCAGGTACAAAGTCGTTCCGTTCTTTGAACGAATCAGACCGAGTTTTTTTGCACTTCTCTCGGTCAGTCTAGACAGAGAATTCTTAAAGCTCAACCCTTTGTCTGGAACGGATTCCGTCAATTGGAATCCCTGTATGTAGTTTTACTACCTACTTTTCAACGATAACACAGCTTCCCCGACTTTATGAGTGAACCTCTGTTCATGTTCGACTTCACCCTTCCTGGAGACCTTCTCTCCGACTATTTACTTCGTCTGATCGTCCTTTTTCGTCTTTCAGTACTTCTACGCTAGAGACTTCCCCTCTATCCCTCCCTCCGAAACCAAAGGACCAGATCAAGATACTCCAATCAACATATCTTGGTGACGAGAGTTAAAAGACCCTAGAAATACATAGAAAGTGTAAAAGAGATACTCAACACTTCGGTTTTAAAGGACTAATTTCGTCCATTGTGAAGGATACATTGTAGTCATTAAGAGGAGAAACCCACATCCTCTAGTCTTAATAAAGGTAATTCGGTCAAATGTCAGTGATACATACTCGATGTTATGGTACCCCTAAAAGAACAATAGAAACACCAAAGAATAATTTAACAACCGAAACACATACGGAAGGGAAGAAGGATCCAATGGAAAAGTTCGATCACCACTAGACATGGGTGATCTTTTATCCACAACCATCGATATCAGTCATAACGGGTTGTTAAGACACACTACGTAAGTTCTCGAGGCACCAAGTTGAATAAGTTCTCGAGAAGTTAAAAAAGGAAAATCTCCTTTTCTATTTAAACTAAATTTTTTTTTTTAAGTAAGAAATTTAATAAAAAGGAGAAACAAGACTTAAATACATTATGGACACAATATTATTAAAAAAAAGAAAAAGACCCCCCCCCAATATCAGATTCAACCTCTTAACGAGATGTTACAACACAAGTAAAGACGACATGTTGTTACACTTAGTCGACATTCATCTGTATATAGGGGAGGGAGAACTCGGAGGGAGAGTGGGGTGGAGGGTAGAGTGGGAAGATCCAGTAACGTCTCGTGACCCGACTCGAGGGACACTATATCTCCGAAGGGTGATCGATAGACAAAATGTGTACCGGCACATATATAGGGTCACAATGAGACAGTCGAGCAAGATGGGAGAGGAATGGGGGTAATTTAGGTGTTTAGGTAAGAGATGTAGACCTAGAGATAAGGACGGGACATCTATCCAAGTAGGCATGGTAAAAAGATCTAAGGTATATATACACAATTATATAATATAAACAAAAAGGGAAAGACTGAATGAAGTGAGGCATAATGACTGAGATTTTTCATGGTCCTGAAATTTTTTTATTAATTAATTATAAATAAATAAAAAATAAACTTCCTATTAACGAAATATCTTAAACCAAAAAGAAAAAGACAGTTTAGAGTTGTACTTAGTCGGTATCTCATGGTCCTGAAAAGTTGTCTTAACCCTGACAACGAAGTAAGTTTACATTACATTGATGAAGCAGAGGAAACCTTTACAATTAAAAGAAACTTTAAGAAAATCTTCAAAGAACCTTAGTACGTCAACATGATCGTGTTTCCGAAATTGCATGAGATCGGTAACTTCATCATAACGAACCACCGGTCGTGTTCCCTGGACTGGAATATAAACCACACTGGAACCACCGAGTCTGTTATTTCTGATTCGGTCGTTATATCCTCTGGGTCCAAGCTGAGGACCCAGTCCTTCTAGGGGACCTCTTACTTTACCGTAGGTGAGATCATCAGAACGGACCCTTTAGGGTACCTGTCTCCTCGGACCACCCGATGTCAAGTACCCTAACGTTTCTCAGTCTGTACTGACTCGATAATTGTGAAAGTTCGTATCAGAAATGTTGAACCAACTCATGGAATTAAAGAGACGAGAGGCATAAATCTTACCACTGTCACTATCATGGATACACATTAACGATTCCATATCCCAAGTCAAGTCAAGTCAAGTCAGCGAGTCAGTACAGGCTGAGAAACGCTGGGGTACTTAGAGTCGTGTGGTCCGGAGGGACAGGTAGTGGTAGAGGACCTCAAGTGAGTTTGAGTCAATGTAGTTCAGTCACTACGGTAGGTCGGTAGAGTAGGAGACAGTAGGGGAAGAGGAGGACGGGGGTTAGGGAGGGTCGTAGTCCCAGAAAAGGTCACTCAGTTGAGAAACGTGCTCCACCGGTTTCATGACTTCAAGTCGAAATCGTAGTAAGGAAGGTTTCTTGTGGGTCCCGACTAGAGGAAATCCTACCTGACAAACCTAGAGGAACGTCAGGTTCCCTGAGAGTTCTCAGAAGAGGTTGTGGTGTCAAGTTTTCGTAGTTAAGAAGTCGTAAGTCAAAAGAAGTGTCAGGTTGAGAGTGTAGGTATGTACTGGTGACCTTTTTGGTATCGGAACTGATTTGCCTGGAAACAACCGTTTCATTACGGAGACGAAAAGTTATACGATAGATCCAACCAGTATTGAATTTTTGTATTGGAAGTCGAGGTCATCTAGGGATTTACATTCTTAAATAAAGGGTGACTGTATTATCAGGTTTCCGTTCCCTTGTATGCTGAGTCCTTTCACCAGGACATTAAGAGTGTGTATCGATGTGGAACACCCAAGTTCCACCGATGATAGTAAAAGTAATAGAGGTCAATCGTCTTTTAACTTTTCCTACTTCCCCCTGACACTGTCGGCAAAATATCCTTATAGACCCTTAACTCGTATGTAATTTAGGAACGAACAACGACTTTCCAGTGGCGATCGTAAATCCCTACAACGCTTTATACAAGAAACCCACTCGGGTACACGGGTACACGGGTCGAAGTTCTGACCCTTTCTACTCTTACCGAGTATTCCAGTAAATCAAAAGACGGTTTGGATGAGACAAAAGACTCACAATTGAGTTTGGAGTGTGTCAAGTATATTGATTTAATAAATGTATCTCAATTGTAAGTCCTATGTCATTGTTTAATAAGTACAGTAAAGGAAACGTTTTCGTAAACATAATAAAGAAACTCTACTTTTGTCTTCAAAAGAGATTTCTTTTGTATTTGTGTAATATCGACTCATTAGGTTCTAATGTAAACAGTTTTTTAGGACTATCTGTCCATCGAAGATATGAAGTAATAAAAATTTTATCCGAATAAACCCTATAAGTCTTAAATAAAAAAGAAACTAAGTCTCAATGACCTTCGAAAGTCAAAATTTTTTAATAAAACACACACTTCATTATATATCAAAAATTTAATCTGAAAACAGTATTACAAGACTAAAATTACTTATATCACACCGGAACTCGAAAGAAAAATCCGTCCACAAAAAAGGTGTTTTCACCTCTTTCAACAATTTCATGGTAGAGTAAAACCGAACTACATTGTCTAGAAAAACGAACATCGTATATATACGGATGAATGAAATGGAAGTTGAATGAAAAAACTCCGGAAAAATAGTTATCATTGTATAGGACTACTAAAGTTCGGATATTCTTTTACCTATTATAAGAGAATAATTTCTTCTAAACATATAGAGTAATGACATCGTCCAAGAATTTTAAGAAGACACGGTATTAATAAATGTATTTACACTTTGAACATAAATGAAGGAACAAAAATTTTAAGTAGAAATTTAATTTGTTTCTACTTATAAAAATTACTATTTTCCATGTTAAGTGTCTCTTCTGTCTGTAGTATTTCGTAATCTGTACATTGTTGTTTCTATATATTTCGTTTTTAGATTTCTAATATTCCCTTTTCTCTTTTTCTATATACATAGATAATATAGATAAGAAAACAAAAACCTGAAGGGACCACCGAGTCGACCATTTCTTCGGTGGACGTCACACCCTCTGGACCCAAGTTAGGGACCCAACCCTTCTAGGAGACCTCTTCCCTTACCGATGGGTGAGGTCATACGACCGGACCTCTTAAGGTACCTGACATATCAGATACCCCAGCGTTTCTCAGCCTGTGATAACTCACTGAAAGTGAAAGGAAACAAAAAATAAGATTAAAGAAAGTGTTCGTGAACCGTGTAACAAAAGTTTGCATCGATGTTAAAGAGGGTAGGATGGTCGAGGGATGACGACACTGAAATAGTGAGAATAGTTTTCTACTTCAGAGAAAGGACAGTGGAACTAGACACCGACCAGGATACTGGACGACACTAGTTACCACACGTTGTCTACACTCTGACACACTGAAGATCGAGACTCAGAATTCTCCGGAACTCCAAAGGTAAAAGCTGGAACCTTTCTACGAGTGGTATCTGATGGTTAATGTCTTGCTCTCGTTTGATTCTAACGGTTCACGTCTATTTCCAATGCACCTCATGTCGAAGGTCGTTGTCTAGGAGTCTATAATTTCACACGGTAGAACCTAGGAGGTCAGGGTCAGTTAGGTAGGGTCGGTTGTAGCATACCTCACTCTCGGTTCGACAGAGGACACTTGGGACAAGTTCAAGGACTGGGTGTCTTACTACTCGTTACTTTACCGACGACTAAAGTCGGTGGCGTAAAACCTCACCTAACAATTGTGTCGTTCTCTAAAGACCTTGACAGAGAAGGAAAAGAACTGTAATGTAACAAAAAGTCCTGTCCTTGGCACAGGTCACGTAAAAATACTATAGAGAGGTGTTTCGTTACATAACTGACGAGTTATCGACACTGACTCACTTAATTAAGGTGAAGTCTACAGGTCTCTTTTAAAGAGTTTTAATCCAACTATTTCAAGTCCCTGACAATCACACAAAACCTTTTCGTCGAAACAATATTAAACTATAAAATTACGTGCAGGAACATATTCAGTCACCTAATGTACCTTTGGAACCACGATATTTAGTTCGAGAGACTCATGGTGGTGGGACTTTAAAACACTTTGGTGTTAGGATACTGGTCGGGGTCGATCTTGGTGATTATTTTACCTCCTTTTTTTTACATCCATATTTCGTTACCTCCCTTCTACTCTTACATTTAAATTGGTACGACTTAAAATTCCCTCAAATTAAATAAGCAAGACTCAACATATAAAACCGGAAGATAAAATCTCATTTTATTTATTATAGTTTATTCCGTTTTAACTTTCATATCCTCACTGTTACACAGAGGGTGTATTGAGGTATGAAAGACATTGATTCTTTTTGTGGTGTTTAACTCCTTCATTGATAATTTACTGTCAACATCGTTTTACACTGTGGTTCTCTGATGTGTTTTAGATACCAGAAAATAGTATTTCTGTTTTCGATTGGACACTCATTTTGTATTGTAAAATTTCGTCTACACACGTAACAATTTCCAAATTGTCAAAACTAAGGAGGGAAAGAGGGAAGAAAGGAAGAAAAGAAGACAGGAAGTTCATCTACTCGATTAGTATATATCTTCTTTTCTTATTCATAGTTTTATCTTAAAACCAGTACAAAGGAATTCATTGATTTAAGGTTTCAAACCAACCAACCTTTACTCGAGGACAGAACGACAGTGAAAACTATCAATGTGTACCCTTCAACACAAAATAAATAGATAAAAACAAAGAAGGTAATCGTGGATTTATTGTCGTCGGACATGACTTAATGACGTCCTTGACAGAGAGGAAGAAACTTTTCTTTCAGTAAGTAATCCCACGGAATGGAAAAGGTCGTCTGTACAAGAGTCGAAGTTCTACCGACCGTCGGTCTCTTCGTTAAAGGAAAGGAAATTTTCCCCAACCTTTCGTAGACTAATATAGCCCTTCTCCATAAAGTCAAAAGTTCCACTTTCTTGTGAACGAAGAAAACATCTATTACCTTCTTTATTCTATGTAATCCCTTTCCGTCATTCGTATGGTTAATTTTGAGAGGTCCTTCCCGCCCTGTGTCAGTAGGTGTACAATAGAGTTACATTTAATCGTGTCACCCCATTGTTATGGTCAAAAGAGAAAATGTTGACTTTATTAAGTTGAAAATTCTTATCCAAAAGAACCTGTATAAAAGATATGGTCTCGTTGGCTATCGTGTGATAAATAGTGAAATTCCCAGAGTTTATAACAAAGGGACGGAATATGATTTTTGTCTTATTTTAAACGTTATTACCTCTCTTAAGATAAATTAAACGAAATGGGACTGGAAACCTTAAAATTCTCTTTCTTTTGTACCTCCAAGGAACCTGTTTGTCTGTTTTCTTATTATCAATAACTTTAATAATCCTATTTTGTTGTATTTATTTTTACGGGTCGGGTACGTCTGACAAGTACAAACAACAGATGGAAAAGGACATATAGAAAACATGGTCCTGACATTCTATATTTTTGTAGTCCTTTTCTACAACTTCTTAATTTATTGTTTTAGACGCCTTAACTTATTCTTTTGTCTGACACGGCAGACCATATCATCGGTGATCTGTACATATCAATAACTCGTGAACTTTCCACTGATCAGATTTGACCCTATACGAAATACATTATAGAAATGTATTGTCAAAACTCCTGAGTCATGTTTTCTTCTTATATTTTATAAACTAATTACTATATGTAAGTGACGTAGGATTTTACCATAATAAGTCTATATAACCTACTTTATTTTATATAGGAATCTTAAACTTCTTAGAAGGTAAATCATTTTATTTTATTTTACTAACTAACTTAGCTGTTTTTCATATTACACTGTCGACCCATAAATAAAATAAAAAAGGTATAAGGATTCGTACTTTACCATAATAAACCTATATAACCCAATTTCCTTTACATAATAATTTGATTAAATGGTCAAAGACAAAAAAATTACACTGATGATCTTTTACATTTAATGAATCTATTTAGTCCTCATACCCTTTTTTTTACTTTTATGTGTCGACGTGTAATATGAAAAACGACTAATTTAGGTAGTAAAATAAAATAAAATGACTTAATTTCTAAAAAGTCTAAGATCTTACGAAATGTTAAAAGTCTTCAAAGTATGTGTACTGAAGTATATTAGGGTATTATTAGTAAATAAAAGAGGAGACGGGGATAGAATGAAGAAGGGGGGGAGGGGGTGATCTTTGGTGGTCAAACAAGAGATATAGAGTGTAATATAAAAATATATAAAATTTTCATATAAATATATAATATATTATATATATGTAAAATATATAAAAATATACAAAAATATCCTGGAACAGAAGTTGTGAAACAAAAAAAGACCACTCAAAAGAAGACGTAGACGAAACCCCCTCTGACTACTCCACGGAAGGGAGAGGGACACCTTCAAAAGTATTCGATAAAGATACTTAGAAGGAATAGAGAAATAACGGACAAATACACGGTCGGTAGGTCAGAAATGATTCCTTGAGTCGTTGAAGGACACACGTCTGTTAAGTGTGTAAACGAGGTAAATAAAGATTACAGGTAGTGTTAAATAAACAGAATCCTTCGTTAGATTGTAAAACATTTAGTTTCGGAAACTCGGAACCAAAATTTTAAACATTTTGTTTCCTTACAACTGATCTACCAAAGTTTCCAGAGGACAGGTAGATGAGAAGGTACTGAGATCCCAAGAAAAAAATTTTATCTAATTTTTTTATTAAATAAAAACCGATACGACTCAGAAGTAACGACACAACCCCGAAAGAGATCAACGTCGTTCACCCCCGATGAGATAAACGCCATTCGCCCGTAGAGTGACGTCATCGAAGAGAACAACGTCTCGTGCCCTAGATCCGCATGTCCCCGAAGTCATCAACCCCGAGAGTCCGAGATCTCGTACCCGAGTCATCAACACCCCGTGTCCGAATCAACGGGGCACCGTAAACCCTAGAAGACCTGGTCCCTAACTTGGGTACAGGGGACGTAACCGTCCACCTAAGAATTGGTGACCTGGTAGTCCCTTCAGGATCCCAAGAAATATAATTAAGTCTGAACTGTAGTACTTATACCGACGGAATCAGTCACAGGTCAAAGGAGTAATGTCACCCAATAAGATATAAGTGACTTATAAGATTCGTTTCTGAGAGAAAATAGATTACATAAGATAGTCAAGAAGGAAATAGTACATAGTGGACGTAAACCTGGGGTATAAATACCTGATCTCTTTTTTCTCTCCTGGATTTACACATACACTTTCCCTTATACCTGATCTTTAACCCCTTAATTTCAGGGTTCAAGTTCTGACTAAATTTTAGTCAGACTTCCACTCGTCATTTACAACCGGGCTAAATCTCCTGGAGACTTAACTTGACTTGACTTATATTCCAACTCGATAATGTTTTATACACTCAATCCGTAAACTACCGTAAAAAAAGGAGGCAGTTTATTTACAACATAGAGATTCTATGTGTAATACGTTGAGACTATTATTTAACCAAATTTAGGATTATTTCAAACTTAAAACATCAGATTCAGGTCAGACACTTTAAAGATATTGATAGACACTAGTACCTTATATAAGTTTCATACGGTAGGTACGACAGAGTTGATATCGTATCGGTCCGAGGTACTTCTTAGACTTACAGTAAATGGGACTAGTTTAATATCATATATCGTCGGGAAAGTCGTAGTTATTGTAGTGAACAGTAGGTTGTCGTATGGTAGTGGAACAGTAAGGAATCTTCGAGGAAGGAGAAAGTAACAATTGATGAAACTGATACCGACGAAGAAAACGAAACCAAAATATATATTGTGGGTCTCCGTTAACCTAATATATAAGGTGTACGTTGTATTTTGTTAAAAGGACGAACCACAAGAGGTCTGACGGTACCCTCTATCGAAGAAAATACAGATTGGATCTCTACCGAATAGTAACCAGGTAAGTTAACACGAACCCGAAATGATAGTGTATTGAGTTTCGTGTTATTACAGGTATATTTCTTGACACATCTCACCGAAAAAGATCAGGTAACAAACCAACACATCTCCTATGAATGTCGAAATACTCAAAGGATCCTGTTTACGGATGATAGGAGATCCTTGAGACTTTGTAACCACAATATTTTATTTATCTGTATTTAAGACAGACTTTCCTCGATCGAGTGTCAGACTACATCTTTACGTTTGAAAAAAAAGAAAAACGATTTTTATATCAATACATCTCTATATTCGTCTCCACACCACTTCTTCACCAATTGACATCAACCTCCCAAATTATTCCGAAGTATCCTTCCAACCAAATCTTCTTCGTAGAATTAACATCTGTAAGTGTCAACTCACGACTCCATCCCTCCTTTCACAATCAACGAGTCAGTACAGGCTGAGAAAGACTGGGGTACCTGACATCGAACGGTCCGAGGAGACAGGTACCCTAAGAGGTCCGTTCCTTACGACACCACCCCACGGTAAGGGAAGAGGTCACATAGAATTGTTGGGTCCCTAACTTGAGTCCAGAGGGTGTAACACCCGTCTAAGAAACGGTAGACTCGGTGGTTTCTTTGTCCCTTCCTTTCCCCTTACGTTAAAGTCTGTCTACTGTGTTAGACTTACCTTCATGTCTACACACTAGGTCTTCGACCTACTTTACATAATACCAATTTCGTATCTGTCGTTCCCGTCACGTTGTCCTCTTTTCTACCCTATTCGTCGTTCAATGGTTTAGTACCTTCCAGTACACGATATTATCCAAACCTGAATCAAGACGTTCATGTCCTTTGATAACTTTCCAAAGTTTAGTAACTGATTTTATTATTCAAACCATAGACTCCAATCTATTGGGTCTATCGTCAGATCTTCTACTTAATTTTACCCCACTGGACTCCTTACTAGGACCCTCTCCCATAATTGTGCCAAACATTTTCACGACGATTCTACTTTGAGAGTTTTCTCTGTCGTTACTTATTTTCTTCCGGGGACTTTTCATTTTCTTGTTCCTAATCGTTACCTGTTAATATTCACTGACTCCTCCCCGATTCCTACTTCGTCCTCTGGTTCTAATAAGGGTCCAAACTAGGAAATAAAGGTACACTTAGGACCACGAAAAGTTCTCTTCCTTTTTTTTTTTCCTTTGGACCCTCCTGTATCTCTAAACCTCTTAAGACACAGGTTAAGGACCCGAAGCGTCCACCAAGTCTACCATTGCGTCCTCTGGACCCAACTCTTCTAGGGGACCTCCTCCCGTACCGTTGGGTGAGGTCATAAGAAGGGACCTCTTAGGGACACCTGTCTCCTCGGACCGCCCGACGTCAGGTATCGCAACGTCTCGAGGTTATTTCCTCCATACATCCACACACCCGTGGATAAAGTCGATTACAACACCTACTCTTACAATCCCTTACACATCTCTCTTCTCCTCTGTAGACTTCTGATTTAACATCCCTAAGGTTCGAAATTCTTCACTTTCTTAACTCACTCATTGTAACTACACATGTGTGACGGTACACATTTTGTCTATCGATCACCCTTCGACGACACATTATGACCCTCGAGTCGAGTCACGAGACACTACTGAGTCTTTCCACCCTACCCCCAAACCCTCCCACCAAGTTTACCCTTCCCCATGTATGTATGGAGTGTTTCACTCGACTAAGTGAAACAAAATATCGTCTTTGCTTGGGTTGGAATATTTCGTTAACATGAGGTTATTCAAACTTTTTTCCTTCACCCACTCGTCTTCTCTAATCCCCTATAAATCTCTTCACTCCATCTCTAATCGTCTGTCCAATCGTTACTGTTCCTCACTTAAATCCAGTCACCTTGTTCCGACTTCGTTGGGCAATCCCTTCTCACTGTGAATGCCTTGTAAATGACCCGACACCCCTCCTATCCTTTAGCAAAATTCAGTAAACTCCTTCATTTATACTCTGTTACCTCTGCCGTTAAAGTTTAGTAAGAAAGTTTCTGGCCGAACAGTTCCCCTCTCGATCATATTGTACGTCTTGATTAATTACCTCGACTGTTCCCTCCCGGACTCAAAAACCTAAAAAAAACCTAATTAATTAGATATTTTATCCTCTCGTTAAGACTCGTACAAACTTCGGATATTTAATTTTCCGTTTTATTCCTCACTTGTGAATATGTCTTTCTCCTATGTCAACATCCTGGTTCAAGGATAGTCCCCATTTTAATCGAAACTCCTCTTTTGATCCTGTTGTAGGATATAATTTCTGTCCACTATACCAGTCACGTCTCAGAGAAAAATTTTTAGATTCGGAGAAATTCCCTCGGTAAAGACTCTTGTAAAACATTCTATACATATTTTCACGAGTTGTGTGTAGTCCACTAATAACGACTAAGTAGGTAAACGAGATTTGGAGTATGAAGAGAAAAAATTTTATGAGCATAGATAAAGAGGGACAGGGGGTCAGATTGACCGTGTTTTTTATGAGGGAGGTTTTTTTTATAATCATATCTAAGACAAAGTCAATGATAGTGACGGGTAATAAAGTAGTTGGAGGTGTGAGTTATCGGTGTGTGGACCAATTAGAATTCGATCTCGAAGAAAGAAATTCGAGTCTTGTACAAGGTTAGAACAAGGTTATACCGTGAACTAAAGAATGTTTTTGAGTCAAGAATTACTGGTCAGTGCTGGTTGAGAAACCCTGGGGTACCTGACATCGGGTGGTCCGAGGAGACAGGTACCTTAAGAGGTCCTTTGTTATGACCTGCCCAATGGTAAAAGAGGAAATCCCCTAGCAGGGTTGGGTCCCTAGTTTGGGTGTAGAGGACACAGAGGACATAACGTTTGTCTAAGAAATGGTGACTCGACAGTCCCTTCGGGTGAAATATTTATTTATATGATTAATTATTCGTTTATTTATTTACATTTGAAAATATTTTTAAATGTAAGGTCAAAAAGATTTTTCAAAATAAACCCCTAAAAACAGAAAAAAAAAAATACTTTTGTAATAGATTATAGGAGAGGAAAAAAAAAAAAATTGGAGAGGGTTAGTATAAGTTTAGAAAATAGGTAAAGAAACCATAAAATGGACATATAATTTTTTTATGAGAATTCGATGAAACTATTAAATAAAAAGGTTAAAATCTGTAATATATAAGTGAATGACCTCTTCCGTCACCGTTGGGTGAGGTCATGAGAACGGACCTTTTAGGGTACCTTCCTCTTAGGACCATCCGATGTCAAGTACCCCCAGAGCTTCTCAACCTGTGCTGACTCACTGAATGAAAGTGAAGAGTGAAAGTACGTTATCTCTTCCTTTACCGTTGGGTGAGGTCACAAGAACGGACCTCTTAGGGTCCCTGTCGTCTCGGACCACCCGACGGTAGACACCCCAACGTGTCTCAACCTGTACTGACTTCGCTGAATCGTCGTCGTCGTCGTAAGTGAACGGTGTTTCTTTCTACTTATAAATTAAGAAAATATAAGGGTTAGAGGAAGTGAAAGAAGGTTGTAACAGGTTACAAATAAAAACGAATAAGCTAGTTATTAGTCAGGAATACAATAACACTCACATTGATAAAAAGTACATTGGGTATATTCAATAATATAAGTATAAAAGAAAGAACCTATGAAAAAATCCTTCAAAGGAAACTTAATTTTTAACACTACACACACACACATACAACCAACGAAATAAAAGATGTATAGATAGTGACTAAGTAGGGGTTTGAGACGGTTTCACACAGTCAGTCAGTTAAGTCAGCGAGTCAGTACAGGTTGAACACTGGGGTACCTGACGTCGTACGGTCCAAAGGGCTAGGTAGTGGTTGAGGGTTTCGGATGAGTCTGAGTACAGGTACCTTAGTCACTACGGTAGGTTGGTAAAGTAGGAGACATCAGGGGACGAGGAGAATAGAAGTTAAAAAGGGTCGTAGTACCAGAAAAGATCGCTCAGTCAAGAAGTGTAGTCCACTGGTTTCCTAACCTCAAAGTCGAAGTCGAAGTCAGGAAGGTTACTTATAAGTCCTGGCTAAAGGAAAACCTGTGTGACCAACCTACAGGAACGTCAGGTTCCCTGAGGGTTCTCAGAAGAAGTTATGGTGTTAAGTTTTCGTAATTAAGAAACCACGAATCGAAAGAAATATCAGGTTGAGAGTGTAGGTATGCACTGATAACCTTTTTGGCATCGAAACTGATCTACCTGGAAACAACCGTTTCATTACAGACGAAAAATTATACAACAGATCCAACCAGTATTCAAAAGAAGGTTCCTCATTTACAGAAAATTAAAGTACCGACGTCAGTGGTAGAAGTCACTAAAACCTCGGGGGGTTTTATTTCAGACAGTGACAAAGGTGAAAAAGGGGTTAGATAAGCGGTACTTCACTGCCCTGGTCTACGGTACTTCACTACCCTGGTCTACGGTACTAGAATCGAAAGACTTACAACTCGAAATTCGGTTGAAAAAGTGAGAGGAGAAAGTGAAAGTAGTTCTCCGAGAAATCAAGAAGAAAGGAAAGACGGTATTCCCACCATAGTAGACGTATAGACTCCAATAACTATAAAGAGGACCCTTAGACCTAAGGTCGAACACGAAGTAGATCGCACTGTAAAGTGTACTACATGAGACGTACATTCAATTTATTCGTCCCACTGTTGTATGTCGGAACTGCATGAGGGAAGGGTTAAACCTTGGTCAGACAACAAGGTACAGGTCAAGATTGACAACGAAGGACTGGACGTATGTCTAAAGAGTCCTCCGACCATTCCACCAGACCATAAGGGTAGAGAACTTCTTAAAAGGTGTCAAATAACACTAAGTGTGTCAGTTTCCGAAAGTGTATCAGTTATTTCGTTTCATCTACAAAAAGACCTTGAGAGAACGAAAAAACTACTAGGTCGTCTACAACCGTTAAACTAGAGACCAAGGAGACGGAAAAGATTTAGATCGGACTTGTAGACCTTCAAGTGCCAAGTGCATAACAACATCTGACCGAACCTCTTAAAAGTCGTAATGAAATGATCGCACACTCTATTTACGTTAACACACATCAAACTCGTAAGAAACCGTAACAGAAAGAAACCCTAACCTTACTTTTGACTGGAAAAGGTCAGGACACCGGTGACGACTCAAAAGGTTTAAACGACCGTATAATTCACGTCGTGAAAGTGTCGTAGTAGAAAATCCTAAACTTTTTCGAGGTGACCTTACGGTAGTGGAGGTGATCGAGTTCATCACCTCACTGTGGAGGTGACGGTTTCACATTTACAGAATTAATAAAATTGTAAATCCACAAAGATAAGTAAAATAGAAGGACTTCTATACCAGGGTCCTCTCGAAAAAGGACAATCAGGGAGAACCCGAATGATAGGAGGATCAGGCAACGCATCGATAACAACATAACCCTAAAGGAAAGTGGTAGTAGGATCTTTAAGGTAGCATAAAGTGGACGTAACCTAAGGGATACATATCCAAATACAGAAAGAAAAAGAACTAAATGTGGGATTAAAACCACTGTTCAAAAGATGATTATAGGACTCTTTCTCGAGTACCCTTTAGTTTAAACTCAATGGAACATTTATACTTAATAGAAATAAGGTGAGAATATGACAAACCGAAGACATTTTTGTATTCTATCGTTATTATAAGTAAGTATTAAAACTTCTATAACAAAATAAATAAACACACAAACAAACAGAACGCAACGACGACTTTCCAACCTACGGTAAGAAAAAAGGGAGACCTTCAAAACGGGGTCACAAGACGAAGGATTTCACTATACGTAACTATACCCATAAATAAGAGGGTGAACACAATCCGTAAGGCACCTGAAAAGTGATACTTAAAGTCAAGACTTTGTAAACAATAAAGGAATCATTAGAGGAATGGCATTAAAGAAGACAAGAAAGACTAAAAGTATAATAAGCATATTACTTCTAAACTCCACCCACGAGATGAAAAATTTTTAAAAGATGTAAAACTGGAAAATAAGATTATAGAATCTCTAAAGAAATTCAATTAAAGTTGTAAAAGATCGACGCAAAAAGAAGTAAAGACGATAATACAAGATTAAAAGTTTGTCCCTAAGGGTACACTGAGTCATCATTTCTTAGACGGACGTTATGTCCTCTGTGCCCTTTGTACCCAAACTAGGGACTCACCCCTCCTAGGGGACCTCTCCTTTACTGTTGGGTGAGAGCATAAGAACGACCTTTTTAGGGTACCTGTCTTTTCGGTCCACCCGATGCTGGGTACCCTAGTGTATCTCAACCTGTACTGACTCGTTCAAGATTAAAGGTTTTCAAAAAGAGACAAACATACCTATAAATAAATAAAAAATTGTAGTACCACAAAAAAAGTACCTTCAATCTAAAGGACAGAGACCCCATGATGTATAATTTACGTCTGTGTGTTAAAAAAAGACGAAGGTATTGAGACAAAAGAGGGTTAAACAATAAAGACAAACCAGACAGAAAGTACAATCTCCAAAAAAAGTTTATAGACCCATGTGAACCGACGTGTATTTATAAATCCTTACTTTTCGTTTTACCGACGGACCCCTCCGGAATGTTTATCGACACTTTTCTTCTTTCCGTTTTTCGTTTCCTCTTTTCCTTTCTATATTCGTAGACTTACGTCTCAAGGTTTCTTATCGTTCTTCTCTATTCTTCCGGAAGAAGTCGTTAGTTACGTTTCTTTATCTCCTTTTCTTGTCTTACCCTTTCTGATCTCTAGAGAAGTTCTTTTAATCTCTATGGTTCCCTTGTAAAGTACGTTTCTACCCGAGCTATTTCCTGTCTTTACCATACCTGGATTGTCTTCGTCTTCTAGAATTCTTCTCCACCGTTCTTATGTGCCTTCCTGACATATTTAGAAGTGCTGGATCTATTAGTACTACTACACTAGTGATTAGATTTCGGTCTGTAGAACCTTACACTTCAGTTCACCCGGAATCTTTCGTAGTGATGTTTGTTTCAATCGCCTCCACTACCTTAAGGTCACCTCGAGAAAGTTTAGGACTTACTACTACGACACTTTCACGACGTACGTTATACGGTCGTTTAAACCTTTTCAGTCGTCACCGGTGTCCTGACCTTTTCGAGTCAAAAGTAAGGTTAAGGTTTCTTTCCCTTACGGTTTCTTACGAGTTTGATGGCGTGTTAACGTGAGTAGAGTGTACGATCATTTCATTACGAGTTTTAAGAGGTTCGGTCTGAAGTCGTTATGTACTTGGCACTTGAGGGACTACAAGTTCGACCAAAATCTTTTACGTCTCCTTGGTCTCTAGTTTAACGGTTGTAGCCGACCTAGTACCTTTTTCGTTCTCTCAAGGTCTTTTTGTAGATAAAGACGAACTAACTGATACACTTTCGGAAACTGACACACCTAGTGTTATTTCACACCTTTTAAGACTTTCTCTACCCTTATGGTCTGGTGAATTGGACGGAGAACTCTTTAGACATACGTCCAGTCCTTCGTTGTCAATCTTGACCTGTACCTTGTTGTCTGACCAAGG
>SJYO01048061.1:21989766-22093260 GCA_006410555.1 Capra ibex | reverse complement strand
CAGTTCCGACATATAACAGTGGGACGAATAAATTGAAGATACGTCTCATGTAGGACTCTTTGCGACCCGACCTTCTTCGTGATCGACCTTAGTTCTAACGGTCCTCTTTATAGTCATTGGAGTCTATACGTCTACTGTGGTGGGAATACCGTCTTTCACTTCTCCTTGATTTTTCGGAGAACTACTTTCACTTTCTCCTCTCACTTTTTCAACCGAATTTCGAGTTGTAAGTCTTTTGCTTCTAGTACCGTAGGTCAGGGTAGTGAAGTACCCTTTATCTACCCCTTTGTCATCCTTGTCACAGTCTGAAATAAAAAAAGTCGAGGTTTTAGTGACGTCTCCCACTGACGTCGGTACTTTAATTGTCTGCGAATGAGGAACCTTCTTTTAAATACTGGTTGGATCTATCATATAAGTTTTTGTCTCTGTAATGAAACGGCTGATTCCAGGCAGATCAGTTCCGACACCAAAAAGGTCACAAGTACATACCTACACTCTCAACCTGACACTTCTTCCGACTCGTGGCTTCTTAACTACGAAAACTTGACACCACAACCTCTTCTGAGAACTCCCAGGGAACCTGACGTTCCTCTAGGTTGTTCAGGTAAGATTTCCTCTAGTTGGGACCTTAAAGAAACCTTCCTTATTACGATTTCGACTTCGAGGTCATGAAACCTGTGGAGTATGTTTCTCAACTGAGTAACCTTTTCTGAGACCCCCGTCCTCCTCTTCCCCTGCTGGGTCCTACTCTACCGACCTCCGTAGTGCCTGAGCTACATGCACTCAGACTCACTTGAGACCCTCTACCACTACCTGTCCCTCCGGACCGTACGACGCTAAGTACCCCAGCGTTTCTCAGTCTGTGCTGACTCACTGACTTGACTTGACTTTACTCACTGATTTATAGACTAATCTTTGAATACCCGAACAGTTGACCACACGGAAAAACCACCCACTAGACGATAAACCACCCGGGACGATAAACCAGTCATTTGAGGACTGACAATCACTAAAAGTCCAGAAAAGAGAATTAGACCAATCTAAGGGACCTCTTCTTAATGGGTGGGTGAATAGTCCTCCCAGATTATGTCCGACAATCAGTCCATTCCCTACTATAGTCCCTCGAGAACACCAAGATCGGCCCGACACAAGAGGTGGGGTCGTAGTGAGACTGAGGAGGAGGCATCTTCCATTCGGAGTAGGAACGTGTTCTCTTCTCTTACACGGATCGGTAGACCCTACGTCAATCCCTGGTCAAAGAGATAACGTAAGTTGTTTTAGGAAGACATAAATTTAGACTAAATAGAAGTCCAAACACCTATCGACCCTGACAGTTAAGACCTCCTAAAGACTCAAAACGTCATGTGTAGTAAAATGAAGATCTGAAATACCGACAGAACCGTAAATGGAAAGAGGGTAGATTCCGTTAATGATTTTATATACAGATAAACGAAAGTTCGAAGGTTTTTACACACCGCCAACAGTAAAGCACGTACTGTGAACGTAAACAGTGAATGACGGAACTTTTGGATGACTATGAGACCATCCCACAGTATTCCATTGTGTGCATTCGTACACAAGTAAAACGACATATTAAATCTGTTGTACCTTATATACAAAAAAACTCTGTTGGAGAAATTCTATGTCGTAATAAATTTTTATAGATTGTATAACTATGCTTTCCCAACCTACCCTACGTAACCCTCTAACCCTAACTATTTGTATGTGTGTGTGCATATTTTATCCATTAATTACTCTCGGATGATATATCTTGTCCCTTGAGATGAGTCACGAGACACCACTAGATTTAACCCTTTCTTTATGTTTTTTCTCCCCTATATACATATGTACATCGACTAAGTGAAACGACATGGTTGACGACAACATACCTTTCATTATGTTGTAACATTTCGTGACATGAAGTTATATTTAAAATTTTATTATTTCTCCCCCTCTTTTCTTTTTCTTATACTTTTTTTTAAATAGAACCCCTGTAAAATATTCAACTTGTTAAAACGTAATACTCAACAAATCTTACTACTTATTTTACATATTCTCTTTCTTTTTTTATTTATTTTTGTGACTAGATTCGTACCTTCAGTATTGAAGACTTACAAAACACTTCATGTTTTTTTCGTTGTATTCAAAGTTTTCCACTATTTTAACTTAGTACTTACGGAAATCATTGTTTATTAGATGTAGATAAAATTACACGAAGTGTGTAGAGAATTATTGGTACTTCCCTAATCTCATAAGAGTCATCTAGTTAAGGTATGAAAAAGAATAATTAGTAAGATTGAAAATATTATGACCCTTACGGTTTTATAGAGGAGTAACGTCGACGTATAAGTACCAGGTTTTGTAAGAAAGGTCATACTGAACTAATAGGAGTAGTTGAAACATTACTGGAAGTATACACTCCACTCCCTCACTTTTTTAGTTAGAACGGTGTTCATTCTCATCCAAGTCTCAAGATTACACTTAAGTCTAATCTTTGTCGTACGATCAACACTCCACTTAATCAACTTAAACGAGTAAGATATCGTCTTTGTGATTTGTATATAATTTGTTTATTATTTTCATTTACTCTCAATTTTTGGTAACCTTTTCACCTCACGAGGAGTAAAAGTTCTTGAACCAATTTATACATGGTTAAAGTTTTTTATTCATTGACAACTCAGTTTCTTCATCCGAAATAATGATAAATGAAATAATGATAATATTTATAGTTTTGGTTCCGTCTCTACTTTTATAGACATAGTTCACTACAGTCATACCGAAGTCGGTCATACGATCATCTTCTCTTATTTGTTGTACATTTAATCGTAGCTTCTTGACGGAGGTAGGAACATTCTACTTAAGACTCCAAACTCATGAAGGATGTACTCAATTTTAACAGATGTGTCACTCACCCAAAATATCCTTTAGTGATATACCGTTTTCTTTAACTTCTTCATAGTCAAACGGTCTACCGATTGGTCGGTTAAGTTTAATTACCCTATACACGGGTTTATTCCGGAGTCCATTTGTAATTTTTTGTTTGTTTTATACTCCATTCTCTTTTCTTTCATGACGAAAAGGTTTATCAAAAGGAGGATTACTCGTCAAGTCTAATATAATTAAAGAAAATTTTTAAATGTACTTAAGAAAAAGGGGTTCTTTAAATACATAAAATACGGTGAATAGAGAGGTATATCTTATATATATTTCAAGGATAACGTATCTTATTTTTTACTTTCGTTTCGTTTTGCTAACTATACTTCTCTTCCGTCAACCACTTTAAAAGGCTTTAATTCATTAGTCTTATCTTTCTATTATAAGTACAAAAAAGAAAACTAAGATAAAGATTTATACGTGAAAGTTTAATTGTATCTTTCTATAAATAATTCACGACTTACGGTACATTAAGGTAATCTATTTACTATTTAACTTTCTATATAACTGTCAATGCAAGTTACGACGTAAAATTTCGGTTATCTCTTTCGATTCATTTGTTTAATTTCTGTCTTATATTTTTTGTAATATCTTTTATTAGGTCTTCCCTTGTCACATCACGTCTTAGTTAAGAGTCTTTTTTTGTTTGTTTGATACAATTAATTTTTTAGTCACCCTGATAAAGTGACGTAACTGAGTACTTGAGTCTAAGTTCTCTATAGATTAGATAACATCACTAAACAGTTCTGACTAGGTCAATAAGTTAAGGTAAATTGGATTCTTCCACTTTTAACATAACACAACTGGTGTCAACCCTGTCTCTAAAGTAATGGATTCTTAAAAGATAGAATGGTGAGTAAGTAACGAATTGAATAAGTGATATATCATGAATAAAAGACAACCCACAGTTCTATAACTTCTCCTTTTTATATATGAGGAATAAGAAGTCCTCAGGTCTGTCAGTCTCTATGTTCCTGTACATTGTCACCATGACGATACGTTAGTGAAAAGTGTCTCTACCCTACAATTCACAACACCACCTCTCATTTCATTCCAAAGTCTTCAGTACGAACTAAAGTTAGATTCATACTGACTCAAGAAGTGTTATTTAGTCACCTCCTTAATAAAGTCTATCTTCTTTTACACGTTGTCGTAACTAATACCTTCCCGTACCTAACAAAACCTTTGATGTCGTATTCGTGACGTCTAAAAGTCCTTCACCATCCTCTACTCTAGTTTCTTTCCACAAACTTCCTAGAAGAGATACGATTCAGTTCGTCAAACGTAAAATCGTGTCCCTAACCTCTCAGTGAATTTCTAAAATACTCCCTCTGTCTGCACTAACCTGAACGAAACCCTTTCTAGAGACCGTCGTGGAGCTTCCCACTTGACCTTTCCTAGCTCGTAAATCTGTCTTTTTACTCATCGTTAACATTATTTTCTCCTTTATTATCTCTTTATGAATTGTCGACCTCGATAGTCCAGGAGTATGACAAGTACCCCAAGAGTCTTGATCTGTACCTTGACCCCAAGAATCTTGACCTGTACCTTGTTATATGACTAAGGTTTAGCCCTTTCCTCGTACAGTTACGACATATAACAGTAGGACGAATTGAATATACGGCTCATGTAGTACTCTTTATGACCCGACCTCCTTCGTGTTCGACCTTAGTTCTAACGGTCCTCTATATAGTTATTGGTGTCTATACGTCTACTGTGGTGGGAATACCGTCTTTTACTTCTTCTTGATTTCTCGGTGAACTTTCACTTTCTCCTCTCACTTTTTCTACCGAATTTGAGTTGTATGTCTTTTGAGTCTAGTACCGTAGAACAGGTTAGTGAAGTACCGTTTATCTATCCCTTTGTCACCTTTGTCACTGTCTGATAAAAAACCCGAGGTTTTAGTGACGTCTCCCACTGACGTCGGTACTTTAATTTTCTGTAAACGAGGAACCTTCTTTTCGATACTGGCTGGATCTCTCGTATAATTTTTCGTCTCTGTAATGAAACGGCTGTTTCCAAGTAGATCAGTTTCGATACCAAAAAGGTCACCAGTACATACCTACTCTCTCAACCTGATATTTCTTTCAACTCGTGGTTTCTTAACTACGAAAACTTGACACCACAACCTCTTCTGAGAACTCTCAGGGAACCTGACGTTCCGCGAGTTTAGTCAGTTAGGATTTCCTATAGTTGGTACTTATAAGTAACCTTCCTGACTACGACTCCGACTTTGAGGTTATGAAATCGGTGGACTACACTTCTTGGTTGAGTAACCTTTTCTGGAACCACGACCCTTTCTAACTTCTACCCTCCTCTTCCCCTGATGTCTTCTACTCTACCAACCTACCGTAGTGACTGAGTTACCTGTACTCAAACTCGTTCGAGGCTCGAAACCACTACCTGTCCCTTTGGACCGGACGACGTCAGGTACCCCTAAGTTCCTCAACCTGTGTTGACTCACTGACTTGACTTGACTTGACTAGTCCAGAAGTAGTAATTAATCTAAATCTCCCTTCTCTCTTTCCTTGGTTCTCACTAATGGACCAAAGATCAAACAGGTCTACCACTTGTTTCGAAGACAATGAGTCATTCCTCTCCTTCTCTTCGTCTCCCTTCTATTATGAGAACATACCCCCATTTGACCTATATAATTTTTATCATTTTGTTAAATAAATTTATACTATGTTTCTCTTAAAACCCTTTTTTATCAAAAGAAGGTTTTATTCATTCAGAAGGAAGAAAAAAATTTTTTTTAGGACCTTGACACAATGATTATGGTTAACTAGACGTGTATAGGAAAGGGCAAGGACCTTATCCAATAATAAATTTGAATGAAAAAGACCTTGCAACGGAAACCGTTTATCGGGTCTCTTCATACACCTGAATTCTTCCAGAAACGTCCACCCTTAAGACTCAAGGGACAAAGTAGTAATAATTACAGGAAGGGAAAAAAACTGGTCTTGTTCCTTTTAAATTTACTTTCCTGTGGACAACTGAACTCAAAACGGAATATTGTTGATCTACGCAAATCAATAACATCCTGGTTCTCTACTTGGACTTTTGTGGAACATAAAAGGTTGTCTTGTAACAATAAGAGAGAGAGAGAGAAAAAAAAAAAAACCTACTCTTTGATCTGTTTACCACTGGTCTGACAAGTCAGAGTTTTTCGTATTAACGGTTGAGACTAAATTCGTCCCCACCTTTTTGAGGAGTCTCCTTTTACCCTTAAATCGAAGTTCTATCATCAAAGGTACACACTCACCCAAAAATCAAGAGGTTTCCCCCCTTTTTTTTTTCCTTATTGTTTTTTTTAGTAAATGTCTTAAATCCTACTATTCAAATAAAAATCTCTTAGATGATTTTGTCGATAAAGAACGAACATATATAAACACGATCATCTTTAGTAAGTTGTAAAAAAAAAAAAAACGTCTGGAATCACAAGAGTAAGTAGGAAATCTTCCTCAATTGACTCGACTGTCTAAATTAATGAGTTTCACCAGTCAGAGTAAAAAATAAAGTGAAACTGTATTCTGAACCGTGTTCAGATAATGTTCGATACGAGTAAATAACGACGTGAAGATTCTATATTTAGACGAAATGTAGATACCTTTTACATCACGTCTTAACTTCTGTACAGGTTAATAGACCCGTTAAACAAAATACTTGAATATGATTTAATTTATCTTTCGTAACGGTCATAAACAAGAAGGAGACACCCGACGTTTAGTCTATTCTTTTTTTGGGAAGAACTTGTCCCCGCAAGTTTCAAGACCGAAAAGTCTGACAAAGGACTTACACAAGACTAATTTTGTCTTGGACTTTCAGACTAACTATCAGAGATAAAGAAACGAATTACTGTGTTTATGTAAACCTTACAACTGAGGAGACTTTCAATCTTAACGACTCGACTTACAGTAACGGAAGTCGTCAAGGAGTATAAGTAATCTCCTTTACTAAACTGTTTCGTGAATTTAGTCCCTATACGTTTCGACCAAAAGAGTCCTTTATCGATAACTTTCCCTAAAACACTCAGAGAATGGATATTTTTACTTTATTTGAAGTCGGATCCTACCCGTTAGTTCTACAACATGACATGTATACAAAAACCTGAAAGTATTTATCGAATAAACTAATTCGTATTATGTCTCGACACTTCCTAATGTTTCTCAATATATGTTGAATCGCTGACTTGTTGTTATACATTTCCACTTAAAAATTCGTACACAAGAGACCATTACTTCTTCACCCATGGTGGAGTCCCTACATTCTGTTACTATAATAACCCCCACTACCACCTTTTGAGACACTGGACGAAAAAACCAAGATGAGGTAAAAAAAAAAAAAAAGGACCCTGTCTTCCGATGACTTAATTTTGTTTTGTTACACCTTCTGGAATTCGAGTACTTTTAAACTCTTTGAAACACCTCATCGTGATTTCCCATTAAATTCCTTAGTAAGTCATCAACTAAACCTCAGTCGAGAATTTAACCAAGGAAGATCTTTCCCTCCAGCTAACTAAGGAAAGAGTAAAGTCGAATAAGAGGAACATATTCATTGTTCGAATAATCATTCATTATTGTCGAATAAGAGGAACATATTCATTTTATTAAAAAGAATAGAAAGATCCTTATATGACTAAAATCTCTGAAAAAGACTAACAAAATCGTCGAGACAAAGGAGGTCACATCTAATAAGACAACCAACTCAAAACACAGATGAAGTGACATACCGAAATAAAGTAAGAAACCACTGCACGAAGAACTAACACACAAAAATAAACAGACGTTTGTAAACACGTTTCACGAACTACCTACGTAGTACTCGAAGACGATTCTGAACATAAGATAACACAAAAGTTAATTTAAATTTCTCTGTATATAAAGAAATCGCCGACCAAAAGAACAAGACCCATAAAAGACAACGGGAATTCGTGACGGTGGGTGGATCCCGACACGGTGGACAAATTGTGTATGACGGATGGATAGAAGGTAGAAAGTCCAACTGGAGAACGAGGGACCTCTCTCCCGTCACCGTGTTTCTACTTAGAGAGACGACAGGACCGTTCAGGAGAGTACTCCGGAGGGGACAAGGGTCCAGACCCCGTGGATGTGAAGTCAGACAGAAGATGGGACATAAAGGACACAATACAAAAGGGTAAAGAAAATAGAGATAATGTCACAGTAATGAATCCTTAAGATATATCAAAGACGAGACACCTCTAAAGAGTAAAATAGAAACATGTACGATACAAATAAGTAAATTCATATAAAAGATAATAGATCTTCCTAAACTGTAACAAGTTCGACTGTAAAACTTACTTTAATTATGAAAACCCCCCGAAGTAAATCCGTTAACACGAATGGGTCTTAAAAGTGACGATAGAGTCAGATCCGAACGGAAATTTCAGTGGTGGTGGTTGACAGAAAAGTGACCTCCACAAATAAAAGTCCGTGAAGGTCTTTTGATCATTCACCTTTTGGTAGTAGTTTAATAAAGACAATGAAAATTTGGGTCTGTTAAATACTTAGTGTTGTTATATATAATTCAATATTTTGTTATTTTTTGGGTAGGAAAGGGAAAGACAACGGAAAAATAATAAGGTCCGGAATTTATATTGATGGAAAAATTCAGTTTCCTCTGTTTTACTTATAGTTTTCCCTCTTTATAAAACTTTAACTTTTGATTACTTGTGAAACGGAGTGGGAATACTATGTAAACGATAATTTTATATGAGAAAATCCAAGTTTAGACATTAACATATGCCGTTTAACTTGTGTTTGTCCCCCTAAATCTTTTATCAGAAAACACTATTTCCGTTCTAAATTAAAGGATCATTTTTTATCGAACAGAAACACCTACTCTTAAAACCAGTTGTGAGTAAAATTTCAGTATATATTCTTAAATTTTGATAAAGAGTCACCTCGATAAATCCTTCGAAATTTTCCTTAGAGGAACAGGAGTACGTGTAAAGGACTGGACAAAAAGAAAGACTACAATGTTAATTCACCTACGACATAACTTTCAATAGGAGTAACGAAAAATAAGAGGGGTCTTAATAAGTACGGTATTAGATAGAAAGAGGTAAATAATATAAGTAAACGAAAATTAAACTGTCAAAAATACAAAGTTTCGTAACAAAACTGTCTCTCGATAAGTAGTTCTAAAATGAGCTTTTTCTTTTACTATTAAGTACAAGTGTAAAATTTGAATGAAGAAAAATCAAAAAGAAAAATAAGGTATCAAGACACACATAATGTTACTGTCTCTGATATTGACTGTTCTATTACAATATCAAATTTGAAATACACAACTAGATCGATTTCTTCCGAGTGATCTATGATTTTTAATTTGACTTTCGTTAATTTTTTTTATCTTTTACAGTTTTTTGTGGAGTGTTGTCTACCCGTTATACTAAATAAAATTTTTCTGTCATGAGAGTACGAATTGGTCATTACTCGATTGTATATGGTAAATAAGGAGTGTCACACATTCCGAACCTACCCATACGGTGCGTACTCGAACACTCATTATAATCGAACGGAATTAGATGTGAGGTAGAGGAGGAAGTAAACGTGTAAGGAAAAAAAAAAAAAAAAANTTTTAATTTGACTTTCGTTAATTTTTTTTATCTTTTACAGTTTTTTGTGGAGTGTTGTCTACCCGTTATACTAAATAAAATTTTTCTGTCATGAAAGTACGAATTGGTCATTACTCGATTGTATATGGTAAATAAGGAGTGTCACACATTCCGAACCTACCCATACGGTGCGTATTCGAACACTCATTATAATCGAACGGAATTAGATGTGAGGTAGAGGAGGAAGTAAACGTGTAAGGAAAAAAAAAAAAAAAAAACGTGTAAGGAGAACTACTTACACTCAAACTAGGGACCCAGCTACCCCTTCTAGGGGACCCCCGTCCTTTACCGATGGGTGAGGTCATAAGAACGGACCTTTTTAGGGTACCTGTTTTCACAGACCGTCCGATGTAAGATACCCTAGAGTCTCAACCTGTACTGACTTCACTTCGTAAGAAAGAAGAAAGAAAAGAACTACTTACTCGAAATAGTAAAAGTGAGGAAAAGAAGGAATGTAAAACAGATGGGAATGATAATAATAAAACGAAAGTTAATAGACAGTTCGATAATAGGTAGATAGATCGATGGATCGATTAATAGAAGAAAAGACGGAGATAGAGTTCATAAAGGTGCTTCAGGAGACTGTGTCAAAACTACCACCTCTACTCTAAAAGAAAACATATAAGAAAAGGTAAAGGAGAATGGAGGATAAAGAATACTTCAAACTACTTCTTCTATTTCTTCTAACTCTCCAATTTTGAGAGACGTGGATATTAAAGCAAAAATCTTTCTCAACAAACGATCACAAATGTTCAGACAATTCGTTTCCCGCGGAATGTCGGACGTCTCCCACACCACCCGTCGAACGCTCCTACAGAAATAAGTCACAAAAGACAGTCTATACTAATCGTCATTGAGACCTCGTCGACGACGATTCAACGAAGTCAACATACACTGGGAAACACTGGGATACCTGACCTCGGACGGTCCGAGGAGACAGGTACCCTAAGAAGTCCGTTCTTATCACCTCACCCAACGGTAAAGGAGGAGGTCCCCTAGAAACGATGGGTCCTAGTTTGGGAGCAGAGAATATACCTCCGAGAAATGGTGGTCGTAGTGGACCCTTCTGGATCGGGACCTCGACCTGATACAGATTTCTTGTTATTTTCTTGTCCGGATCGATCCTTTAAAGACGAGGTAAGACTCAGAAGAAAAAAGAATCCATCTGGTCGAACCCAACCTTAGAACCCATCCCACCTACAGGTGTATCCTTAGATACCTCACCTTGGTTTATCGGAGAAGAGGGAGTAAGTCCTTCCAATTCCTTTTACTAACACGAGGGGACCACCGAGTGACTATTTCTTTAGGCGGATGTTACATCCTCTGAACCCAACCTAGGGACCCAACTCTTCTAGGGGGCCTTTTCATTTACCGTTGAGTGAGGTCATAAGAACGGATCTTTTAGGGTACCTGTCTCCTCCGACCACCCGATGTCAGGTACCCTAGAGTTTTCTCATCTGTACTGAAGTTCTTGTCTTTTATTGTTTTCTTTTACTAATTTTCGTAACATTAAAAACTCATGCTCAGAATGTTTGTGTTATCTTTTATATCAACTGGGAACTTGTTGTGTCCCTGATCCCCTTGACTTGGAGACTCGTCAACTTTTGTTCTCACATTGAAATGAAACCGGGAGATAAAGGATCCAAGACGTAAGAGGTTAAGTTGGTTGGAATCCGGTACATTATGGTTGCATAAAAGATAACTTTTTTTAGTCACATATTCATCTGGATACGTCAAGTTTGGACACAACAAGTTCCTAGTCGACATAAGAAAACTGAGTTTTAGATTAAACAAACATCAGAAACATAAACAAGACTGTGAAATAAATTAAGAACTTATAAACTCCTAGAATTATCAATATGATTTTGGGTGCAAGTATATTATCTCTTTACATTACAAGGAAACATACCCAATTTTTTCAGAATAAGGTCATATTTGTCAAAATAAATTTTAAGAATACTCTATGAATCATGTTTAAGATGTCGTAAACCTACCTTAAAATCGTACTAACATAAAATTTACAGAAAGAATTTACTACGGTAATAGGATAATTCACGTATCGACGATGCAATGGTGAAGAAACTTCGTGACGAGATCTGTTACCTACCTCTTTTAGTAAGAGTAAGAATTCTAGTTAAATTTAAATTATCACACTGACAAGGTAAATAAAATTTCTTTTGGTGATGAATGACTTTTATAAATCTGTTTTTTCATGAAGTGTCTTTCTTCAATTCGTGACAAATCACAAAATAATGTCACGACCCTTGTACTTTATTTATGATTACTTGATTTTACTTCCTCTTCCAGGCAATCGTCGGACCTAAAGTAAATGTACTTTGGGAACTTTAAATACGAGTTCAATGATTCATGGTTACATATCCGGTAGACTTATACACTGACAGTGTAAATTCAGAAAAATTTATAGACGAAATTTTTGTGTGTGTGTGTGTGTGTGTGTGTGTGTGTGTGTGTGTGTTTGTGTTGACCCGTTTCTGGACGACTTATAAAAGAAGGACTTTTACATCCGGGACAGAAAAGTCGACCTTTGACACGGGAGGAGGTGGAGTAACAGGATCTCTACAGTAAAATGATGTGTTATCAACTAAGTAAAGTACGACCTTCTCAATATCATGAAGGAAGAGAACCGGACTCTGACCAACCAGATCTATACCCATGTACCAGTCTCAAACGGTCACACAAGGAAGAGATCATAAAAGAACTATGATACACGTGACAAACACCGATTTCAAAATTATACTTTCTCTAGTTTTCACCGTTTACCTGTGAACAGTACGGAAAAACCGACCTTCTTCTTTCCACCTAAGAAACCATCTCCCACTACACCCTCTCTCTACCATCTTTCTGTCTCTCTCTTTTACTCTCGTCTTCTTACTATCCCTTCCACTTTCCCGTAATTCCCCCGCCCCCCAACCCCTACCTCTCGATAATTTATCTGGGTCTTTCAATTCTTTCATCTTCTCATTATTTACCAGGACTACAGTAAACGTAATAAAACTTAATAAACTCAAGAACCAAGGGACGAAACGGACATCGGACCAACAAGACATTCTAAGGGATCATAAAAAGGTCATTTTTACGGGGAAATTTTTAACAAGAATGACTCATAGTCAGTAACGGTGGTTTGAAAGACTATTTACGTTTAAAATAGAATAAAACGTACAGAGTAAATCTCTCTCTAGTCAAACTTCTTTCCGTTTGAACACTTATACCAGATACAGGTTTACGTCTCTAGGAGTATTTCTATAAATTTTAGTCAATACCAATCGAAAATTTCTTTCGTTTATCCGGTTCATATTTTGAAACTTAGATAATTCACTATAATTTTCGGGATACCCGAAGGGTCCACCGTGATCATCATTTCTTGGTACGGACGGTTACGTTCTCTACATTGTCTACACCCAAGTCAGGGACCCATCCCTTCTAGGGGACCTCCTCCTTTACCGTTGGGTGAGGTCATAAGAACGGACCTGTTTCCTCGGACCACCCGCTACCAGGTATCCCAGTGTCTCTCAGACTGTGTTAACTTCGTTGAATTGTGTGTGTTTTCGTAAAATCCAAAACTCTGAATCCAAAAGAAATCACTCAATTTTTCCCGTGAAATGGAGTACGTCTGGATTCATTAGGGTCACTAAAACTGACAGAATTGTCTTAGTGGTGTAACAGTTTACTTCAAAAGGGTAAAGGGATGTATTTAGGTGAAGTGATAATACACAGTACATCCAGAAGGACCACCGAGTCACCATTTTTTAGGTGGAGGTTATGTCCTCTGTGTCCTCTACCGTCCAAGCTAGGGACTCAACCATTCTAGAGAACCTCTTCTCTTACCGTTGGGTGAGGTCGTAAGAACGGACCTCTTAGGGTACCTGTCTCCTCGGACCGTCTGATGGAAGGAACCCCAGCGTTTTCTCTCGAATAATAGACATTTTATTCGAGAATATTGGATTGAGGTTTGAAGACAGTAAAATTTTGTAAACATTTCCCGGAAGTGACATTTTTCGTTACAAGAATCAAGACATGACTAATCTTCTGTATCAGAGTCTGTATGATGTTGAAAAAAAAAATTATTTCCTCTGTTTATTGTATACAGTGGTATTATGACTCACTGTATATCTTCTACGTCTATGTATGAAGTTCCTATATTCCCATGTCTCTTACAGTCCCGACATACAGACGGAAGAACCTCTAGTAGTGATAAGAGAACCGATATCGGTGGTAGATCTTTTGACCCTTTACGTTGGACAACCCATTGGGTCGTTGAAGACAACTATTAAGATGTCAAGTTCTGAAAAATAAAAAATCCTATTACGAACACGTCTTATAATGGATTCCTCACACTTAGTCCCGTCTCAAGGTGGAAAACGTCCGTCCGACTCCTATCTAACACATGTAACCCGTCTAACGGGCAAAATTCGTCGACGATTTATGAGTACCAAAGGGAGACCAGGGAGTCCTAGTAAAGGGTCAAAGGAACTGAAAAAAGAAATAGTTTACGACGTCGATATTCAGAGAGTAACGGGGGTCTCGAGACAAAACGACGAAACGACGACACGAACGAAGGTAAAAAGAAGAAAACTGGATACAAGTACCGAAGGCTCATAAGAGGGATAAAAGACTGTAACCAAGTGTGGGTCGAGACCGTCGGCATAAGAAGACAAAAGTCTCGAACAGAGTGTCCCTGACGGTAAGTGTACAGGGATTTGACGGAATCTTTTTAAGTTTAAGAAAAAGTTCTTAAATTTAAATAAACTTAAATGAATTTTGGGAACGTCTTGAGACAACAAAGAAATATCTAATAATCTTTACTGACCTTGTAAAACTCATCTAATCTCTTCCAGGACTACTCTTTTGACTGTTACAGTTCCTATCTTATCTTCCGATCTCTCTCAAATTCTTTACGGTACTCTTTCATTCGGAGTAAACGAATAGACAAAGAGGGTCATATCTGTGATAATTCTATTAAAAATTAATAGTATTGTAGACTTTACGTTGACTACCGTTTATTTGTCATAAAGTTATATATTTCCCTTTTATTATCGTAAATTTAGTTCATGAACCTTCCTACTCCCTCTTCAACATTAGTTGACATGGACTGGTGAGAAACCTTCTTTTTACTTCCTTCTTCATGTCTGAGAGTCTAAAGTACAACACAAAAAGCTCACCAACTATCATAATAACTGTTTCGTCCCTTTTCTTTCCTCGATCGTCGAAGACCCCGAAAGGACCACCGAGTCACCATTTCTTAAGTGGACGTCATGTCCTCTGTACTCAAAGTAGGAACCCAACCCTTCTAAGGGACCTCTTCCTTTACCGTTGGATGAGGTCATAAGAACGCACCCTTTAGGGTACCTGTCTTCTCGGACCGTACGGATGTCAATGACCCCAGTGTTTCTCAGTCTACACTGGCTCGCTGATTTGTTGTTGTTGTTGTCGGAGACTTTCATGTCTAAAACTGAACCTAAAAACAATGTAAACGAAAAACCATGGGAAACCCGTAGAGTTTCTTCGAGAGGTTCTCAATCTATAAACCTGGACCTTAAGTCTCCTCTATGTCTCCGACCCCTAGACCTGACCTACTACACTAAGAAACTCTCTCCTTGTAGTTCTAAATTTTTCACTTGACGTTCTTATCCGTAACATGTTCTTTATCTCTTTCTAGATAGGTTCTTGATCTTTCCATTTGTGTCCTTATTACGGTACCTTTAAACCTCTTCTTTTTTTATGACTTACGAGACTCCAACGTACTCATGTAAAGTACTCGATCAGGGTGCCCTCGACGTCTTGGATAAGTGTGCCGTCTACTCCTTGTTCTACTAAATATATGTCCACCTTTTGGGATGGTCAGACCCTGACGGGAAGTTAAGGTTAGACGGAAACGTCCGAACCGACGTCAAAGGATTCCTACCGCGTCCCGTCTGACACAATTATCGAAAGAAGAAAGACACGTTTACACCACACACACAGACAGAAGACGACACTACAACTACTTCGAAAGTGTAGTGTGCAGAGAAAGAAATTGACCTCTCACAAGTGAACAGGAACACTTCTGACACTTCTCGAGAACTCAGGAGTCTTATTAGAGACCTCTCTCTAAAGGTAAAATTGTACTTCAACAAAGACTTTATCATAAACCTATATCAAACATCATGTCACGAAACATGTATTGAACAAGCACGTTTCAGTCAAGTCGGGACAGGCTGAGAAACCTGGGACACCAGGTGTCGGATGGTCCGAGAAGACAGGTAACCTAAGAGGTCCGTTCGGATGACCTCACCCAACGGTACAGGAGGAGGTCCCCTAGAAAGGTTGGGTCCCTAGCTTGGACATAGAGAATACAGAGGACGAAACCGTCCGTTCAAGAAATGGTGATCGAGGTGGACCCACTTACTACATCGACAGTATACAAATAATTGGTCAATTATACTGGATGTACACCGTCTACTGTTACTTATGAAAAATATTATCCGTACACCCGTACTAGCGATCAGTCAGATTGTGTCCAAGGGTTTTGGGACAAATTAGTAAAGTTACACTTAAACGAGACACTCTATTCTGATTATTAATTTCCTTCATTTTTTTAATGCTTAAGTCACTTATTTTACAAGTTAAGTCTGTAGGGAACGAGAACCATTAAAAGTACTCAAAAGAATAACAAAGAAACGAAGTCACAAGTTGAGACCTTTTAACTCTGATAAACCTGAACCCGGTAACAGGATAAAGCACAAAGGTCAAAAAAGTTTAACCTTGTATATAATTTAAAGTCTCAAGGAGTCGGTTTTCATATAATTTTTAGGGGTTAACGAGAAAAGATCACCTTTTTTTTACTTCGCTAGAGATTATCTCTCCCTGAGGGAGAAGACACCCGAACGGCCTTCTTGTCCCCTGATGAATGTACACTCGAGTTTTAGCAACGCGGTTTTCTTTTCACACGAAACTTCATAGGATAGGTAGTAAAACAAAAAACAATTCTAAAAAAATAAGAGACAAAGTGTCTTATATTTAGACCGAATAATGGAAATTTAAAAGTACGTCCCGATATATAATGGAATTTTAAAAATACAAAAAGAACCGTATTAAGAATCCAATTTTACTTCTCGAACTTCTTAAATACTCGGTTAGTTAACTTAAATGCTTATATTTTACATTGGATAGTTCGATGGTCTCACTTTTACGGATTCAGTTCAACGAGACCTTTACTTATAATTAATGACCTGTGACTCTTGAGATAAAAGGACGGTCTTGTTTTGTCTACTAAAGATACTATCTACGTTCCACTAAGTCAAATCATTAGTTCGTTTTATAAGACAACGACAAGAAAAGACAACTCCCCTAGGTCTAGACCGTGAATACTTGACTTATAAACATAGGGGAGATTTAAGTGACCCCCAACTTTGGGATTACGGATTATACTACCATAAACCTCCTTCTCGGAAACCCTCCATTAATCCCAATCTAATCCAGTACTCCCACCCCGGGAATAGTATCTTATAACCACTATAATGTTTTTCTCCTCTACTCTTATGTGAGTCCTCCACCGTTCGGTCCATCTCTTACGGGTGTTCTTTACCTTAACCGAACGTGGGACTAGAACATGAAGAGTCGGAACTCTTGACACTCTTTTCCTTGAAGACAATTATTGAGTGGATCAAATACTATAAAACAATACCTTCGGGTTCGTCTAGTTATAATGATACTATAAGCGAATCGACAAAGGAACAAAGAAGTAAAAGTCTAAAAAAAAAGTATAAAGTTTATGTCTGTTAAGACTCAATAAAATATCGTATATCTGTCCCACTACAAATCTCTTCATCTTTTCACTAGACTCATCTTGATTGAAAAAAAACTTTCTAAATTTTTTTACAAAGTATAAATACATGAATAAATAAACCGACACCGTCCAGAATCAACACCGTACCCCCTTGATCAAGGGACTGGTCCTCGGGGGACATAACCCTCGTACCTCAGAATCGGTGACCCGGTAGTCCCTTCAGGGTCTCTTCTGGAGTTACTCAGCTTTTATTCCAGTAAATCACAATATTCCCCATTCTACCCCTGTGACAAAGTCCTTATCGATTAGTGGTAACGTGACTGGGACACATATGGGATCGTGGTCAGAAACACATGAGATTTACAATTTATTTCTATCAACTGTTTACTGTTTCTACTTTAAACAAAACCTTAACCAACCGCTACCTCTCCCTAAAACTTTTATATCTGAAAAAAAGACCCGTACACACACTCGGTAAATTTTCTTTTATTACATTTTCATAAATTTTAGCCTTGTTGACAACTTTTACGTCGAGAGAACCATTTTGGGCGTAACAATCGAAATGTAAGAGTGAGAATGAGACAGGGGGCGGAAACACAATGTCGGGTCAAAATAACAGAGACTCAAGACATCCTGGATGTAAGTACTAACACTTATGGAGAGATTTTACCTGTAATCTTTGATACGTCCGGAAACCCTTCCGTGATATGTAAACGACCCCACGTCACAAAATAAAGACAACACATTCAACTCCAGATCGGAGATCTCGGTCTAAAGACGTCACTAAAAGGACCGACTCCGAGACGTTTACACCAACCGTGGTACGATCCCACCGAGTCCATCGGTCCTTGACTCTAATACAAATGGTAAAAGTATTTTGGAGTGCCTTATTTATATCCAAGACCAGTGGGAAAGAAGATGGGTGGGGAGGGGTGGGGTGGGGGTGATATCGGGAAGCGTCCTTCCTTCATAGTAAAAGTAGAGAACCATGTTACTTTCGAGACTCTTAGATCAATGTTAAAGAGAATCGTTTACCTTAGGGTCTTCACAGACGTGTATCGATTTTACGTGTAAATAAGAGGAGAACCTCAAAAAAGAAAAAAAGTCTGGTACCAACTTTTTTTTTAGACGAGAAATTTAATAAGGTAACGAAATGTCTCCTTCATAATTAATGTACTGACGTTCGTATCTAGTCCGACCCTACATTAATGTCCCGAATGAAACAGAGACAACAGGTTGTCTTAATCTGTCCTTCACAAGTACTACGGTCACCAAATTCCACAAAACATCGGGTAATACAAAGACCAAGAGAATTCTTGAATTCGTATCTAGTTTACTGTAAAGACAACGGGTTGACAGACCTTTTTGTTGTTTCCTCCATAATGATCTCTATGTAAAAAATTTCAGAATACAAACATGTAACGATCTTTTACAATATACATCGAAAGTTTTCCATCAGAAGATATCGTAGTAAGAACAAAAGACTAAAAAGAGAGAAAACAGTGTCTCACTCGGATAATGACCGAGATATAAACCAATAGTGTGATTTGTTACTACAGTGACTCTTCTAATTTTTATACAAACATACTATGTCAAATAACGAAAAATTGTTACGAAATATATTTTAAAAAGAATCCACAGACTAAAATTTAATAAAATCTTATAGACATATTTTTAATTTCAAAGATTTTGATGGGAAGGTAGAGTAAATGAAAAAAACACCCAATAATAAAATACATAACTCTAAAAAGTAGTAAGAACATTTCTAACTTAGATAAAAAAATTGCACAATCAAGACGTTTAAAGGACGTCATTAGTACAAATAAGAGTCGAAAATTCGAGAGAGAAGTCAATTTCTTCGAAAAAGTAAGACGATAACAAAAGACAATATACCCCAAGATGTAGAAACTCTTAAGAAGAGTATCGATCTAAGAGGAGGTATAGAAGAGGGTAGGACTTATAATATAAAGAACTATGAAAAAACAACAACACACACAGACACACAATCATCGAGCCAGCATAGACTGAGAAACATCGGGGTACCTGACATCGAGTGGTCCGAGAAGACAGATACCTTAAGAGATCCGTTCTTACAACCTCACCCAACGGTAAGGGAAGAGGTTGAAAGGAACAATGATAACCCATTAAATATGATGTAGGGAGAGAAAGAAGTCTAAAAGTGTAATACCTGACAAACTAAAGGAAGATTATACGGGGTCTAATGTTAAACTCACGTGTTAAAAGAGTTTCGTGAACACGTATATTAACGAAAATCAGAGTTAACGTATTGAGACTGGAACAATGACTAAAACGTTAGTGAGATAAACAAAGGACAAGATGCAAAGTAAAAAGTAAAAGAATAAACTTTTTGTTCTACTGTTAAAGATAACACACAGTCTCTTCACTTGTAAGTCCCAAGATTCACAGAGGAAGTAGAAGGAAAAAACCCTAGTATAATTATTTTCAAATATGAGACTTCTGTGTCTAAACCTAAAACTGTTCGTAGAAGTATGAAACGATCCTCTCATTGTGATTTAATCTAACCAACTAAACAAAGTCTTCCTTTACTTTTCAGTATCAATTACATTCGTAACTTTAAGTCCATTTAAATCCATTATTCTTTACTTTGTTTTTATAATTTACTCTTGTGTTACACGAGATTTTCTCGAGGGCTCCACCGTGTCACCATTTCTTAGACGGACGGTTACGTCCTCTACGTTCTCTGAGCCCAATTTAGGGACCCAGTCCAGTTAAGCGACCTCACCCTTTACCGTTGGGTGAAGTCATAAGAACGGATTTTTTAAGGTACCTGTCTCATCGAACCACCTGATGTCAGGTACCGCAACGTTTCTCAGTCTGTGCTGGCTCGTGACGAAAGTAAAAGGTACGAGACACTTCCTCACGCCATCGTCCTCATCTCAACATTTCAATTTTCCGTACCCAGACACAACTGAGACAGAAAATTAACAACGCACCATCACTCCCTGCACAGGGGGTTGAAGAGATTCAGAGTTAATAGACTACCTTTTACCTTTTACAATGGGTAAAGGTTTCTGACAGCATAATTTTTAGTCTTCCACCAACTTAACTCTCTCATCGTAACTATATATATATATATGAAATGGTACACATTTTATCCATCGATCACTCTTCGACGATATATCTTGTCCCTCGAGTCGAACCACGAGACACTACTGGATCCGCCCACCTCACCTCATCCCCATTCTCCCTCCGAGTTCTGCCACACCTGTATACCTATGAATATCGACTAAGTGACAGCAACATATCATCTTTGTTTTGTAACATTTCGTCAATACGAGGTTAACTTTTTATTTAATTGTTTTATTTTATCGTCATAACTACACTTTCACGGATTAAAAGAAAATAATAGAGGACGGAATATCAAATATGATCAATCAAGGGAAATAGGTACCGAAATGAAAGGAACCAAAGTCAATGGGTGTCAGTTACCACTCTTTGACTTTGATAGTTTCCTTCTTAAAATCTTTATTTGTTAAGTATTCGAAATTTGACTTGTGAAAAGACTCATCGCGTTACTTTAAAACACGGTAAGTTGAGACAGGACGGGGTCTGATCGTAGTAACAAAAAAAAAAAAAAAAAAAAACATCTAAAACGGTTCATTAGTGAATCATCGGTAGAGTCAATAAACAGTAGTACTATAACATCATGAACACAAGTGTATTGGGAATAAAATGAATCACCGGGGTTTCTCGTTCTCATCACTACGACCAGTAAGCTCATACGGTCTCTCTTCGGTACTCCACTGAAGAAATTCGTTTTTCACTTTCAAGAGTCGAATTATCCCTTGTTTTTTTTCTTATACGACGTCAACGATTTTAGATGTCATTCTTGGTTAGAAAATAGACACTACTTCCCTTTTCTTTAAGTATGGTCAAAACGACGACATGGAGTTTGACGTCTTCTAAGCCGGTGTCACGCACTATTCACGAGTCAATCCTACCTGTTCCATAATTCACATATGTTATTCTGTAAAACTTTCTCTCTCTGGTACTAATTATTGACAATAAATGTTACATACCATAAAATAATAATCAAAAACAACAATTAGAGAATGACACGGATTAAACATTTATTTTCAAATAGTATCCATGGGTACATGTCCTTGTTTGGATCATATATATCCCATCCCACGTCATGATAATATGACTATAGACACCAAAGTCCGTAGGTGACCCCCAGAATAGAGAGAGCCTATTCTCCCTTGGTGACATCAATCAAAGACAAGTAAAAGTAATTTAATTAAGAAACAACAGTCTGGACATGAATTGTCTCATGGTTTGTCACTACATAGAAATCCCTTCCAGTGTGTTGTATTGCCAATTATCGTATCTCACAACAGTTCGTCCAATACAAATATGGAGTAGAGTAGACACAGGACAACTACACTAAACCCCGTTCTACGAATGGAAGAAATTTAGAGTCGAAAGAGAAGATATTTAGACTTTATTATTATCATACTCTGTCGTATATTTCGCGAATGTCATGGACCGTGTATCAAATATTCAATCACTAGTACTTTTGGTGGTGGTGGGTCTGACTGACCTCTTCAGTTGTCAAGGTAATTATTCGTAGTACTATCGTCAGTCGTTGTGATAACAATGTCGGTAGAAGAAAGGAAATTTTAGATCTGTCGCATTACAAACTCTTAGTGAATATGTACTTCGTATTCAGGTGAAAGGTTTTATTTAAATCATAGAAAAGACTTAATGAAGTTTCATATTTTCAACCCAAAACAAAACGTAAATAAAAAGAGAAAATTGTCTAGGGTACATCTATGAGTATTAATTCTATAGTATAATTATGTTTACTAACAACGATATAATTTTTAATTCTCCCGTCAAACGAGATGACCCTTCTTGTTACTTAAGTATTGTCTTTAGAGTTAAACAATAGGTAAATAAGATCGGACACCGTAACTCTGGTTTATGAACGGACTGAGTCAAAACTAGAAATGTAAACGATATTAGAGACGGAGGAACGTAAATAGAGGAGTCTAGTCTCTTTTGTCTAGGTCAAAATACCTCTCTTTTCCATGGCCACTGTACTAGAAGCATAAGGGGTATTTCTTATATGTCCATACACCGTTTCTTCTCTATTCTTAAAGGAGCCTAAAGTTAACATATATTCCATCAACAAAATCGCTTCACCGTATCCTCTTCTAATTATACTTGTTACTTTACAAAGTGACTACCTAAAAAATTCACTAATTTATAATCACAAAAGGTAAAGTCTCTTAATTTGAGAATTTATACAATAACCGTCTTCCTCTGTTCAAAATTATTAACCCGTTCCTAATAAAATTTTATATACACTTAACGACTGTACTAGTAGGTAGAAAGAGGTTAAGAACTTTCACCAAACTAAATGAATTATAAGTCAAGATTAAACAAATATAATAATTAAATAAACCGTATAAGTAAAACGTATTCCGTTTGTCTACCGACCACCACCTCGTACACGAGTCAGTGAGTTAACACAGGTTGAGAAACACTGGGGTACCTGATACCGTGTGGTCCGAGAAGACAGGTACCCTAAAGGGACCGTTCTTAGGACCTCACCCAACGATAAAAGAAGAGGTCTCCTAGAAGGACTGTGTCACTAACATGAACGTAGAGAACACAGAGGACGTAATCGTCCGGCCAAGAAATGGGTCACGATGGCACCTTCGGTCCACCACCTTCTCTAGAGATATATAAACGGTCTTTACCCATGACAGAGAAGATTTCCTCTCCACAGTAAACCTCTTCGTCCAGGATAAAGGGTCACCCTTATGGTAGATATTGGGTGGGGCGGAGAACGTTAAGTCGTATCGGTACACTAACGTAGTATCGGCTACCTTACTCTCACCTTACTTGAGGAGGAGGAAATTCCGACGAGGAATTTCAATACAGGACTAAGTGAGGAAGACGGGAAAAGATAAAGACCGATAGATCTAACCTCCTCTGGGGACCCCACTGGAGTCTTCGGAATCTTCGTCTAAAGGACTATCTGACCCACTTCGTAGAGACAATCGGACATGAACCTTGAGGATGTAACTTATAATTATCACATTTTACTTTAAGATTAACACACTTCAGTAAGTTAACACCCTCAATAACTTCGTTCAATATTCATGTATAAGAGTTGACGAAGGAATTAACAGTGTTTACGTCAGGTTTCAATACTATAATATGACAAATTTCGAGAAAACGTTACAAAATCGGAGTTATATAGCATTATCGGAAATTAAATTGTATATCCAACAGAGTGACCTTAATATTTCTTGGACATAGATATCTGGGTTTTTAAGAATTACGTTAATATTGATCGGTTGAGTGACCTTTTCTGGGACTAAGACCCTTTCTAACTCCCGTCCTCTTCCTCCACTGTCTCTTACTCTATCAACCCACCGTAGTAGCTAAGTCACCTGTACTCAAACTCTTTTGGGGTCCTCTACCACTCCCTCTCCCTTCGGACCGCACGACGGTAGGTACCTCAGAGTTTCTCAGTCTGTACTAACTCGTTGAGTTGTTGTTGTCGTGAAGTCAATCTTCTTGGACATAAATAACTTGTGTTTTAAGAATTATATTAAAATTGGAAATCGGGGAAACGAGTGTAGGTCAAATTAAAATATATTTGGAATTTATTTTGGAGTTTCTAGAGTGTGTGGAAACAGGATGGTTTTTAATTTCTTGACTGTGAAGAGAGTCCCCCTTTTCCTTTAAGAGATTTAGAACTTGAGAGTGTTTTCTCCAGGATCTTACTACAATCGGGATAACTGAGATAAGGTTTAGAAAAACATCAAACGTATAGGGGTCTTCGTTTAGGACTTCGTTCATAAGTTCAAATTCTCGATTAAGTTCTCTATTAAAGTCCTTTGTACTTATCTCCCGTTCTTTCATCTTATCCCTTCCTTTCTGTCGGTCATTGTTTTCGTGATGGTCCAACAATGACCCGTACTGGTCTAAAACGGGAGTGACTCTTTTAGACCCACGTAAAGTCTCAATCATGGTTCACCCCTCTCGTTCGACCTTACAAATACGTGGTTTCAGGGAAGGGAATAACCAACTTCCTACAAGCACGACGACGACGACGACGATTTAACGAAGTCAGCACAGGCTGAGACACGCTGGGGTATCTACCGTCAGGTAGTCCGTGGTGACAGGGACCCTAAGAGGTCCGTTCTTATGACCTCACCCAACGGCAAAGGAAGAGGTTTCCTACAAACATCCCCCACAATTAAGAATCCGATAACACCGAAACCGGTCTATTTTAAATGTCTGTTACTTTGCGTCCACATCTGTCGCCCTTTATATCTGTTGTCCATTATCTTACCATTAATTTTCCCCTAAACTCACCCGTAGTTCTGGTTAACAAAGAATGAAGTTGTAGAATGTCTTTTCCTTCGTATCTTTACCTTGTACATGTGTGTACCGACTAAGTACAACTACGGACCATTTTTGGTGGTATTATAACATTTCATTAATCGGAGGTTAATTTTATTTATTTAAATTTTATTTCTTTATCTTTCATATTTTGGAACCACAAATGTCAGTGGTAAACTATTACTATACATATGTTAAGACAAAAATCGGATTAAAAAAGAAGGGTATTGTCGTCCTGATCTTAAAAGTAAAGAAGAGACACTGACAAAGAAGATCATAGAATACGGATTCTATCTGGTGTACTAAACTAGAGGATCTGTAGAACAAAAGACATGTTTTTACAACGTCAAAACGAGTCACTAAAAATATAGTCAAAGAAATGGTATTAGAACTAAACCTTCAATTAAACCAAAATAATTTTTTTCCTACCTCATATTTGAATCTAGGACTTTCCCTCTTTTTTTTTCCTTACATAATCCTTGGTAAGAGCACGGAGGACAAGAAGACCAGTCCCGACTATAGTGATTACCTAATGTAGTAAGGGAAACTCTCTGTAAAGTAGGACTTAAAGTTAGTGTGCAAACAGTTATAGTGATTGAGAGGACAGGATAACAAGAAGGCACCTCAAAGAAATGTTACTTTTGGTGTTAAGAGCTAGTCAAGTGATCGGACAAAAGAGAAACAGATCGAGGTCCGACGTCTTACAAAGACGTCTTCGAGTGTGTGGTTCGTCTACTCATGGTAGTGGCAAATACCAAAGGTTGAAGTATCCCTGGGGTAGTGCCACAGACCGATACGAATCTACAGAGGGATGAGTTGAGATGACGATTAAGAGACTTCTCTTTTTACTAAAAATAAGTGGTGTCGGAAGAATAACTTTCCTAGTCTTTTGGTGATCGAATTTGTTAACCCCCATAAATAATTTTAGAAGGACCCTATAGAATGTCTTAGTTTCCTACCCTTATCCTGACCAAGAATCATTGTTGACCTTGGGTCTCTAATTGAAGACAGAGACAGAACACAAATAATAGAAGAAACACTTAGATAAATTTTATAAAAAAGACACGTCCAGTGTAGACAAGATACAATGGATACCACCCTTTGCACCCTTTGTGTGACTGTCTTGTTCTGTACTGTAAATCCAAAGGTACCATTTTGGACCTAATGATCTTTCTGTCACTGAAAATGTGACTTCAAGGACTTAAGACCCTCTTGTGTTACTTACCGACCAATGTGATATCAGACCACCGGTCAAGACCCGATTAGTTGACACCGGTTCTTCCTTATCAATGTTGGTTTATCAACCCGTCAAGATCATGTTCGTTGTACCTACTTCGTCTCACCTGTCCTGCCAATGACCTCGGCACTCCCCCTAACTTTTATGGTAGTATCTATTAACTAAGTAATTAGAATAGATGAAAGGAATTTTACATTGATAATAAGATCAGAGTTTTTTACTGGAATGAAAGATAGTACTTTTATTATACTGGTACATACATTTTGAAATAAACCACAAAGAAGATAGAGAGGGGTAGGATGTAAAAATACTATTTTATCAAAGTGAAGTATGAATACCACTTAAAGATCAAGGTATAATAAATACCAGTTAGTGTAACAAAAAATTGGTTACGGATGTTAAGAACGGAAATATGACAAACGACGTTGGGTGTGTAGATAACGGTCTCTTTTGAGGACTTAGTCATCAAGAGATGTACGTACGATTCAGTGAAGTCAACACAGGTTGAGAAAACGCTGAGGTACTTGCCATCGGGGGCGGGTGGGTCCGAGGAGACAGGTACCCTAACTGGTCCGTTCTTATGACCTCACCCACCGGTAAAGGAAGAGGAATTTTTCACTTCACAATCAGTGAGTCACACAGACTGAGAAACGTTAGGGTACCTGACATTGGGTGTTCCGAGGAAACAGGTACCTTAAGAGGTCCGGTTCCTATGACCTTACCCATCGGCAAAGGAAGAGGCGTCCTAGAAGATCTGGGTCCCTAACTTGGGTCCAAAGGACGTAACGTCCATCTAAGAAATGGTAGACTCGAAGGGTGGTCCCTTCGGCATTTTACGTGTGTATTCATCACACAAGAGGAATATCGTGGGAAAGAGGTCGAACACCTGAGACGAAATTGTAGGTGAAAAGAAGATGAGGAAATCGACGAAATACCTTCATTTTCTCGTTGTAAGGGGTAGGAAGGGTGAAAGAAGAAATTTGAAGGAAGAGACTTCGGAACCGTGTCTGGTGTGGGAAGAAGTCCCCGACCCAGAAACAGGAGGAACATAGAAGACGTCAAGAATACAAGAGGAATATAGAAGGTATTGGTACGGAGTGTGAGTCAATTTAACGATTCACCGTGACTCACTGAGTCTACAATTCACAGAGTAACGAAGTTGTGTATATTCATTATGTCTCTGTCTTTGTTTTGATCTCTTAACACCTTGTGTATAGTTTAAAAATCAAGACGGAAAATTTGAACATTCCTAGGATCGTTAATATTTGTGGGGAGAGACACTTAAATATGGTCGTGTAAGGAAGGAGACACCCCATCTTTCTTCGTCTTCTCTTGGTACATACACTATATTTAATCTAATTATCGAACATACCTCTTTATACAATCCTCTCTTACAAGTATATAAGTATTCATTAAAATAATCGAACCAAGGACCAAAGTGAACGGACCTCACAGAAATGATGTTCTATAAAAGGTATGGAACTTTCCTTAAATTGTTTAAGAGAATAAAAGGGTTCACACTCTTCTTAATTAAGAAGCACTCCAGTTTTAATCCTGTAACAAAGTCACCAAACCTAATGTTTTCAGTAGGTACAGGATTACTTCTCGTACCAAGAGTAGACTGACTTGATTAAAGACGTCCTTAAGTCGTAAGTCTTATCAGAAAACCTCCATTATGATACAAAAGTTATTAAAATATTGTAGAATGGATATCTTTGGATAAATTTTTATTTTAATAAACTTTCCCATCTTCGAAGTTTTATGGTTCTATTTTGTCATTCACCCTTTAAAAGAGGAAATGGTGAACTTTAAAATTATCTTACAACTTGGTATAAAATGATCGATAAAAGGAGACCTCATATTGTCTATACATATAAAGTAATCGGTTCAAACCTAGTCTTTTTACCTCGGTGAGTGTCACTATTTCTGATCCCCTAAATAGTTTCCCGAAACTGAAATATGTAGACATCCTCGACTTACTTATCTATGTTCGGACAAAAAGATGTGACCTACGACCCGGACTTCAGTCATCCCGGCTGGTGACCCTTCCTTTCTACGATTTCATCACTCCCCGTCCCGTTCCACCTTGGGTGGGTACTTCGAGTCGTATCAACGACGACCACTGAACTCAACTCCGACCACAAGAAATGACAACTCGGTTTGAACACCTCGAACAAGTTCCCAGTCTCTTTGACTTTCCCCTCTAGAACATACTCAACCTTCTCGTTTACATCCTCGACGTGCACCTTCGGACCCCAAGTCCCTTGAGTTTCCGTCTCCTCAATGATTCCCGAACGACTCTATGATTCCCGAATCAATCATTCCCGAATCATTGAACAACTCAATGGTTCCCGAACGACTGAATGATTCCCGAATGATTCGAACGACCTCAATGATTCCCGACCGACTCTAGGGGAATCTATTCCTTTCGGTCGTCCAGTCTTGCTACGGAGCGTACCGTAAAGGGTAGTATCTTCGTATATTGATGAGGGAGAAAGGTGGAAAATAAATAAAAATCAAAATCCAAAAAAAAAAAAAAATTTCTAAAGAAAAATTAACCTCCTATTAACGAAATGTTACAACACGATCAAAGACGACATGTTGTTGTACTTAGTCGATATCCATATGTATATAAGGGAGGGACGACTCGGAGGGAGGGTAGGGACCTAGGGTCGAGAGTTCCAGTAGTGGCTCGTGGAGACGACATATCGTCGAAGGGTGACAGAAAGGTGGAAAATCTACAGTGAGGTTTATACAGAACACTGGGTGTCCTTGGACTTTGTTACGTCCCTTTTCCTTAAGACTCTTAGCGTCAAGGTTTCTACTCGACTGTGTGGAACGTACATTCGCTCAGTGGAACATATTCAACTTTTGTTTTTACTTTATTTTTACATTTGTTAGAGTAAAAGAGGGACCTTGTTTCTGAATGATAGAAAACCAGTTACGCTACAAAAGTAGTCCGAAGAATAGTATCGAAGTCACGGACGTGAGTCTATAGTAGAGTCCTTCAGAGTACGCCCAGTGGAAAGGAGGTCTGTGTGACCTGTAGTAGAATTAACGGTTCCTATAATTCTCTTCTATTATTCTATTATCCCCTTCGTCGTCGGTAATCTACACCATTAACAATCAGACCCTAGACCTTCGAAATTCTTCCTATAACCCATTATTCCGGAGCCTCTGAACGTTCAAAGCGAAGTAGGTCACTGGACTACCCACACAAATGGTACTGCCATTTCTAGAATACAAGTTTAAGTTTGAGTCTCCTAACCTTCTGATAATAAATTCAACAGTCCCGGCGGACAATCACCCGGTTCCGAAGGATGTTTGGTAATCACTTTTCACGTTCCTATGTTCATTGTGTCACGTTATGTGTTTCTCTTGAAACACACCGTACATATTCTACGCATTACGAATGTTTGACGGACTCCGAAACTTTCGTTAAATGACTCTCTCTAAAATGTCACCGAAGGAAACCTCGGTGACTATTAATTGGTTTGTTTATTAAGTTTCATACAGGTTACCCAAAGTCGTTTAAAGGGATTCTTAAACGTTATGACCTCTAAGGATAATACTAAGACAACCTAGTCACAGAAGCCACCACCATACATTTGTGTGTCCTGAACTAAGTGCTAGCACACCCATTATTGTTCTAGTTATAAAAGTTACTACATTATCTTTTCACGTTCCTTAGAGACGGAACATTATTTGTCGTCAACTCGAAAGAAACACCCGTCTGTGTCAGTAATATTTAAGACGGTTCAGATATCTAAATACGGATGTGTTTACTGACCACTTTCTCTCTTGAAAAAGAGTATTATCGTTACATCAAAGTAGTGAATAATTTATGATATCTAAACAAGTACATACTGTGAGTCTATGGTTTCATAATAAGAATGGTAAATAGGAGTAAATAAGAGTGGTAAATAAGTGTAAGTCTATTTAAGAGTGGTAAATAAATCCTCGACTATAAAGACAAAACGTCCCCCAGAGTAACAAAAAGAGGTAGAACAATACCTCCGCATTTAGAACAGAATGAGTACGATTCACTACAGCACCTTCATCTAACCCGACATCTCGGTCTTCTTATAGACGAATTTCCTAAACGAAGTATGATCAAAGACGAAGACATTATTGGTCCCTCCTCCCACAACTCTAGGGGAGAAGAGTCCTACTGGGGTTCAGTGACTTACATCATCTTTCACTTACTCAACATTTGTCATTTCACCTCACTTCAACGAGTCAGTACAGGCTGAGAGACGCTGGGGCACCTGACGTCGGACGGTCCGAGGAGACAGGTACTCTAAAAGGTCCGTTCTTATGACCTCACCCGACGGTAAAGGAAGAGGTCTCCTAGAAGGTTTGGGTCCCTAGTTTGGGCCCAGAGGACGTAACATCCTTCTCCGAAAAATGGTAGACTCGGTGGTCCCCGATAGACATTTGTCATTTCCTGATACCTTTATTGTCAGTTAAATACTAAACATAGAGTCCAGACATCGTGGAATTCGTATATCATGTCACAATCAGTGAATCAGGACAGGTTGAAAAACACTAAGGTACCTGACATCGGGCGGTCCGAGGAGACAGATACCTTAAGAGGTCCGTTCTTATGACCTCACTCAACGGTACTGGAAGAGGTCCCCTAGAAGGACTGAGTCCCTAGCTTAGGTCCAGAAGATATAACATCCGCCCAAGAATTGATAGACTCGGTGGTCCCTTCTAGTTCCCGATCACGGTTTCCTACTAGTAAGTATATTTTCTGGATTTAACACTACAGAGAATAAACACTTTAATAGAGTAAATGAAGGATTCTGTATGAGAAGGACGACGAGGAACTTTCATGTGTATTAGACTAGAAAGAGTATCAGACTATAATAAAAGATAAAGTCACTTGACCCTTCATACCCTTTAATGTAGTATATATAAAAAGGATAGGAGAAGGAATAAGATTTACAAGTACATGTCGTATACGAAGGTAACACCCAGTGTACAATAGATAAAGGTCTCGACTGAACTTTTTAACTCAAACCTATACGTCAACGGAAAAGTAATCTATATTGATAGAAAAAGTGAGGAAAAGAAGAAGAATGGACAAGGTAATCGGTAGGTCAGGGGGTAGGAGACTAGATAGGTCGTCTAAAGACCGTTGTGATAAATTTTTTTTTAGGACGGAACTAGTTACACAAATAACCAAACGGTTGTAAGAACAGGTCGATCATAGTTCGGGATTCAATAAGTTTCAGGTAAAAGAAACAAGGAGGAGGACCCGATACCTCCGACGACCTCTTTGAGTACAGAGGACATAGGTCCATACGTATGTACGAGTTAGTCAAGTCAACACAGGCTGACAAACATTGGAGTACCTGATCTCAGACGGTCGAGGAGACAAGTACCTTAAAAGGGTTGTTCTTATAACCTCACCCAACGGTACGGGAGGAGGCCCCCTAGAAGGACTGGGTCTCTAGCTTGGACTAAGAGACCACAGAGGACGTAACGCGCACCTAAGAAATGACGGTACGTACGAACATCAACATGACAGACCTGAATCGGGTTCAAGTGGGTTGGTGTCTGTTTTATTTATCTCGTCGGTTTATTGAGACAAAGGTTTTACGTAAGAGGACTTTGTTCGGAGGTGACGGGTGTCCGAGACGAGAGAACGTATGACGAGTCCGAGACTGGATGCCGGAGAAGTAAGGTGAACATAAACGGGGCGAAGGTTATAACCGTGCATCCAAGTAAGAACAAAGTAGACGACCGAACTCAGAGTAGAGGTACTCTGGCAGTACAAGTATGATAATAGTTTAGACTTATGGGACCAACCTGATACAAAATACTTGAAAGGGGTACTTATCGGAGTCTTTTCATCCACAAAAATCCTAAACGAAAAAGGAATCTTCTAGTCTCAAACTGTCACCAAAGGTGGGGATTAACTTGAGTGCTAAGAGGAACCGGTATGGAAACGAGAGGTGAGATCGGTTGCAACAAAAAGTGAGGTCGGGAAAATGATAAAAAAAGAAAGGAAATAAATTTAAATAAATACAAATTAACCTCCTATTAACGAAATTTTATAACACAACAAAAGACGGTAAGTAGTTGTACTTAGTTGGCATCCGTATGTATACCGGGGAGGGAGAACTCGGAGGGAGGGTGGAGGGTGGGGTAAGGTGGGGAGATCCAATAGTGTCTCGTGACCTAAACTCGAGGGACACAGTATGTCGTTTAGAGGTGATAGATAAAATGTATACCATTACATAAATAAAGGTACGATGAGAGAGTTAGGTAGGGAAGAGGAAGGGACGGTACAGGTCCTCAGACAAGAGATACAGACGTAGAGGTAAGTACCAAATCAGTGAGTAGAGGTAAGCACCAAATATAGAGTAAGAACGTCGGGGTACCTAACATCAGGTGGTCCGAGAAGACAGGTACCTTAAAGGGTCCATTCTTATGACCTCACCCAACGGTAAAGCAAGAGGTCCCCTAGAAGGGCTGGGACCCTAGTTTGGACGTAGAGGACACAATGTCGACCAGAGGACGTGACGACCACCTAAGAAATGGTTGACTCTGTGGTCCCTTCGGGAGACGTAGAGGTAACGACGGGACGTTTATCCAAGTAGTCAAGGTAGAAAGACCTAAGGTATATACACACAATTATTTATTATAAACAGAAAGAGAAAGATTGAATGAAGTGAGATATGATCAAAGTAGGTGGAATAATCTTGACTCAGTTTACGTAAGGAAAAATACCGACTTATTATAAGATAACATATATACATGGTATTAGAGAAATATATAAGTAGACAAGTACTTGTAGATCCAACGAAGGTACAGGATCAATAACATTTATTACGACGTCACTTGTTACCCCATGTACATAGAAAAAGTTAATACCAAAGGAGTCCAATATACGGGTCATCGAAAACGTGTCACTTCTTTTGATATTTCTTTCACTTTTCTGTTGGAGTCCTACCCTCTTTTATTATCGTTTGTTTTGTTGACTGTTTCCTAATTAGAGATTTTATATTCGTCGAGTAAGTCGAGTTATGGTCTTTTTGTTTTTTCGATTATTTTTTTATCCGTCTTCTGGATTTATCTGTAAAAAGGTTTCTGTATGTCTACCGATTATTTATGTACTTTTCTACGAGTTATAACGAGTAATAATCTCTTTACGTTTAATGTTACTCTATCGTGGAGTGTGGTCAGTCTCACCGGTAGTAGTTTTTTAGACGTTCGTTATTTATGATCTCTCCCACACCCCTGTTCCCTTAGGAGAACGTGACAACCACCCTTACGTTTAACTATGTCGGTGATACCTCTTGTCATACCTCTAAGGAATTTTGTGATTCTTATTTTGATGGTCCGGAAAATGAAAATTAGTCACTGAAACAGAAAATGAACGATCTTTTTTACGACACTTTCACGTGTCGGGGTAGTGGGTCGGAAAAACCGTGGTCCCTGTCAAAGTACCTTCTGTCAAAAAGGTACCTGACCAACCCCTATACCAAAACCCTACTAAGTTCGTGTAATGTAAATAACACGTGAAATAAAGATAGTAATAATGTAGTCTAGGTGGAGTCTAGTAGTCTGTAATCTACGACCTCCAACTTCTGGTGACTGAGTCCGGGAGGAATGGTAGTATTAGATACAGGAGTGGTTAGACTGTCAAAAAAAACCTGTTCAGAGTCTCCTTCCCTAAAAGAAACAGGAGAAGTTCCCAGAAGGAAGAGATGAGAGACTGTCGCAGTAAGATGTCCGAATAAAAGTCCGATGTTTACAACTGAAAAAGGATACAAAACATTGTGTGTGTGGATGGTGGAACTTGGGGTACATAGTGTGAGAGAAAAAACAAAAACAAAAGAAGGAGTTAAGAGTATCTTCAGCGAAGAGAGTTGACAAAGTAGAGTACGGATTAGTGGAAGAGGTTCTACCTGATGAAAACGACGACAAAAGAAGTTTCACCTGTAATTATCCTCCCGACCGAAATTCTGTAAGACACTTACTCATTATGTGACTGTTCAAAAGAGTAGGTAAACGAGTGTTAAGGAGTTATTAAGACCGTAAAATATCGAGTGTCCGAGTCAAGGGAGGACCACGAGATACTACCATATTAAAGGAATATCTCATTGATATAGGTCTAAAAAGAATAAGTCGACGGTGGAGGGGTCCAGGGCGATGTAATAGTTTAAGACGACAGATAAAGGAAAATCAGTGATATTTTCTGATGAACGGGTTAGAATATGTCCGACTATGGTCACAAAACATTACCGAATTACATGATATGGAGTGTCTGATACCATTAGTGAAATTATTTCTAGGGTTTTCATGTAATAGTGTTATAATAGTAATAATAATAATAATATTGTTAATAATAAACTACAGTTATACCTCTGGGATACCATCTAATATCGTCTCTCTCTTAAAACCAACATCAATGTAAAAAAGAAAAAACCTTGGTTTTATAAAAAATTTTTACAGGTTTAATAAAACGGGTATCAAATCGAGAAAAGACCTTTTTTTTTTTTTCAAAACCTCTTTCCCTAACTTCTTCTCTTCATTGTCTTTGTTAATAGAATTATTTATGGAAAAAAAAAAAATCAAAAACAGACTAAAAGAAGGAGTAATAAGGATTAAAAGGACTTTAAAATAAAAGAAAAAATTGTGAATAAAGGATTTATTATACGGAACTACTGATGAACACACATAGGATTTCACTCGGACTGAAGAGTCCTTTCCTAAGAAGTAAAGTCGAAAGTATATTGAGAAAGTGAAGAGGAATGATAAGTATATGTATCATTCTTAGGTTATATAAAAATACCCTTGTTTTAATAACATTTGTTTATATTTATGGGTCCTTTAGTGAATATCTTTTTATTATACGTGAATCGTAGACAGTCATTGGGTGAATAAAACCAAAACCAGTGAGGTCGTTGTAAACTCCTGGTTTTTTTTATTTTCACACTTAAGTTAAAGTATAACTGTAGCCTAACCCAAAATAACAACACAATACACTAGAGAGATTTGATCTACAATTTTGAGAGTAAACATTCAGATTACTTGTACTGTCATGTATACACTTCATACAACTTCGTCTATATAAGTAAATGTAAAAGTTAAACCTTAGACTCCGTGGCGTGCCAATGTTTTTCCATGTAGTCAAGGTTCACTGTCCGACATTCGAGGAAGTCCAGTTTTTACTTTCACATCAGGGAGTCAACACAGACTAAGAAACGTTGGGGAACCTAACATCGGGCGGTCCGAGGAGACAGGTACCCTAAGAGGTCTGTTCGTATGACCTTACCCATAGTTAACGGAAGAGGTTCCTTAGAAGGACTGGGTCCCTAACTTCGGTCCAGAGGATATAACGTACATCTAAGGAATGGTAGATTCTGTGGTCCCTTCGGGAAGTCCAGTCTCCGATACTGAATAAAATCGGACGAAAGAACTTGGACACATAGATATACACCAATCATGAGTCATTTTTACACACCCGGACTTTATAGGTCTTAACCGGGACGGAGAAGACTGGAAGACGGATCTCAAAAAAGGTACCGTGATAAAACGATATATTTCTCCTTCAACGTTTAACCTTCACCTGAGGAATAATTTGAACTGGGTGTCGGACATCGGAACCCGTGAGGTTCTAACTTGTTACCCGAAAGATTTATCCATGTCCCAATAACACCCTTCCCATGAACCATAGTAAGTATAGATGGACGGAAAACGACTACCCTGTTTGATGAGGTCAAGTACTAAAAACCGAGGAGAATAAGAATTGTCTTAAGTCATACACTTAAACTTGGTTGTGACGACTAGGGGTCGGTTTAGACGTGGTCGATTACTGAAAAACGACGGTGGTGTATAATCAAAATCGTTGATCAGTACCGGTGTAAAGTATAACGGAAGTCCTTTTAGGAGATCTACAACTTTACTTTTATCCACTCTACCCCCTTAACCACATATTCCCCGTGTAAAGTCTCTGACTTCGAGTTCCCCCGTATACATAATAACCAAACCATGTTTAGTCCAGGTCCTCAGTCCTTGACGAACATTCATTGTATCCATCTCTACGGTTGGTGGACCCGTACTACCACACTGATAAGGTGTTCTGGGGTCTTACGTCTACAAGTAATATAAAGTAAATGTACTTAGGGTCTCCAAAAGTAAATTTAGACACATTGATGGAACTAACGGATTTCATGTGTAGACAAAAGACTTACCTCACTAACCAGTAAATATAATGACTACAAAGTTCGAAACTTTACGAGAAATATATATGACACATACAATCTTTTTTGTTCTTGTTGTTGGTCTGTAAGACAAGAATCATGAATGTGTAAATAAAAATCAAATATCCTACCTATCTTACCTTCTACAACCAAAAATTTTTTATTTTAAATTGGAAGAATCCGATCCCTTTGATTCTCAATTTGTTTAGAAATTGTGGTGGCAATCAGATCACACATATTGATTTCATACCTCATATACGTAAATCAAGTATTAATCTTAGTTCCACACTCGTACAGATACTTTGTCTGTTTTAACTAATAATAAAGGAGATTTGCATGCACAGTTTTATATCGTTTGTTTTTATTTGCACTAACAAAGTCAGATATTTAATACCTCTTTTTCACAAAATGGGTGTTTTGTACTCAAAATTGGCAGAACTATTAAAGAAAAGAAAAAAAAACCATCACCAAAGGTAACGGTGACTTTAAATTCACTAAACTCTAAACCTATAGAGTATTAAAACACGATCAGAAAAAATAAATAGGTCGATCGAAAGTACCGAGTTTTGATAAGATAATGAAACAATTTCCTCGGGGTATGGGGAACTGATCTAGTACTTTATACTCTTCTTCCGTCTTTAAAACTGTGTAGTTTTTTAGTGTGATAGAAAAAGTACAGTTCAAAGTACTAACCTTTGATCCTTAGAATACCTTTGTTACGTTTTTTAACAGATTCCGTTCTTTCGTGTTTGTGTTACATTTTCATTTAGTAAATCATTGGAGTGAAAGAGTCCTCTTTTCAGTAGACGACAAAGTGGTAATTACAGTTATCAAGTGTCTACAAGTACTCTCGATATCGTGACCTAGTTCTTTTAGAGCAAACGACATCGTTTTATCTAAAATATTATTTTCTATAAAGAAAGATGAATAGTTACATGAATTCCGATGAAATTAGGGACAGAAGTAGATTAAATAGTAACAAGTATCAGCGAGTCAACACAGACTGAGAAACGTTGGAAAACCTGACATCGGGTGGTCCGAGAAGACTGACACCCTAAAAAGTCCGTTCTTGTGACCTCACCCAACGGTAAAGGAGGTAGGGCGTATAGGACACAGAGGACGTATCGTCCACCTAAAAAGGAGACGACTCGGTAACACCCTTGGGGGGTCAAGTAGAAATTGTATATTGTTTAACGTGAACCCTAAATTAACGGTTGTATATTACATATTTCCATACATATAAATAGTAAGGAAGTCACAGAGAGACACAAAAGAAAGATTAGGGAGTTTTCCTACAATAATATTTTTATTTACTTTAGAGTCGAAGTTATATTACAAAACCAAAATGACAATGGACTACCCTTTATACGACTGGTAGTTTAACTTGTCCGTCTATATGTTATTCAGTTCCTCCCCCGATCACTCGTCTTTAAATTACTACAAGTCTTCTTCTTGGTTTTCAAATTCCTTCATCTACGGAAAAACCAAATAAGTTCCCCTCTAGAGTAAACATCGAACTTACCGAAGTCTAAGAAGGGTCTTTAACATTCCAGTTCCTGTCCTCTCCGGTATTCTAACCCGTTCTCTTATCGTTATTACCGAACCACTTGAAAATTTCTTTAGTTTTACGATATCTCGAAACTGAGTTAACTTCGTTTTATCTTCAATGAAGTAACTGTAATATCCTATCTTTTACCCTTCCTTTCCGTTTCGTCCTCTGGTGACAGGTGACACCAAACTAATTAAAGATATGGGTGACACCTAATCAATTAAAGACACAGGTGACACCTAGTCAATTAAAGAGGTACCGACGAAACCTTGAGACCGGTAATTGTGTGGTTGGTACACTTAAATAGACGTTATCCAGTTATACGAAACGGACCTACCTTCCGGTGAATTACCAGGGGTGATTACTGTAAGACGGACACGATTACCAATGAAGTCAGTTTGTTACTTTTTAGGGTCATGAGTCAAAGGTCTATAGTCACACAGTAAAGTACACTCAACAATGTTGTCACGGACCTTAAGATAAGAGTATGCTACCAGTCAAGTCGAGTCAGTGAATCAGTACAGACTCAGACGCTGGGGGACCTCACGTCGTACGATCCGAAGGGACAGGTAGTGGTTGAGGATTTCGAACGAGTTTGAGTACAGGTAACTCAACCACTACGGTAGGTTGGTAGAGTAGGAAACAGTAGAGGAAGAGAAGGACGGAAGTTAGAAAGGATCGTGGTTCCAGAAAAGTTTACTCAGTCAAGAAGTGTAGTCGACCGGTTTCATCACCTCAAAGTCGAAGTCGTAGTCAGGAAGCTTACTTATAAGTCCTGATTAAAGGAAATCCTAACTGACCAACCTAGAGAAACGTCAGGTTCTCTGAGAGTTCTCAGAAGAGGTTGTGGTGTCAAGTTTTCGTAGTTAAGAAGACACGAGTCGAAAGAAATATCAGGTTGAGAGTGTAGTTATGTACTGATGACCTTTTTGGTATCGAAACTGATCTAACTGGAAACAAATTAAATGTAAAGTTATCCGTTCCACCGGTGGGTCGTTACGTACCATGTTCGTGTTACGACGTACTTCCTTTTGTGACACAAAATACTCTGTTTATATAATCAATAAAGGTCCTCGGACGTGTTACTAGACGTGATTCATTTTGTTATACTAAGTTTTCTACATTTCTTTTGTTTGACCTCCCGGTATTCTCGTTTCATTTCTCTCAAAGAATCTTTTATATAAATATAAACTTTTAAATGTATTTTATTAAATAAAAAGGGGTTCAAAGGTTCGACAAAGTGGGTTCAATGTTCAGTCTCCTCTTACTTTCTAAGTCCTTTTTGTTAATAAATTCACTTATCGGTTAAAAAAAGGTACCATAATCTAAACAGAATCATAGTACCTAGATGTTGATATTGTGAATGAACTTTATTGTAAGTAAAATTATATCTCTAGGGGNGAGTCGTCTATTTCTTAGAAAGACGTTATATCCTCTGGGTCCTTTACGGTCAAGTTAGAGACCCAGTCTTTCTAACGGACCTCCTCCTTTACCGTTGGGTGAGGCTATAAGACCGATCAGTTTAGGGTACCTGTCTCCTAGGACCACCTGACGTCAGGTAGACCAGGGCTTCTCAGTCTGTGTTGACTCGTATAATTGTAATATAGTCAGTAACATTATATTTGATAAACCTTTTATAATCTTTCATATTCCTTATAAATGTGTCTATTTAGTCTTCATTGGAGAATTATTAAAACCACGTATAGAAAGATCAGTAAAGTGAAAGAAAAAGTATTTATAAATACGAATTTTTACTCTATAAATCCCCATGATAAGAGGTAAAAAATACACCCTTTATCAAAAGACTTATGACTATCAACACCCTACAGAGAAGAACTTGTACTGTTTAACTGACCGTAAGAAACCCTCCCTCCATCAGAAACTTTCCAGGAAGGTGAGGTAGAAAACGAGTTGTACTTCTGAGTCACCTATCGGAAGAAATCAACTCAAGTCAAGTCAAGTCAGTGAGTCAGCACAGGCTGAGAAACGCTGGGGTACTTAGCGTCGTACGGTCCGGAAGGACAGATAGTGGTAGAGGGCCTCAAGTGAGTCTGAGTGCAGGTATCTCAGGTACTACGGTAGGTCGGTAGAGTAGGAGCCAGTAGGGGAAGGGGAGGACGGGGGTTAGGGAGGGTCGTAGTCTCAAAAAAGGTTACTCAGTTGAGAAGAGTACTCCACCGGTTTCATGACCTCAAAGTCGAAATCGTAGTAAGGAAGGTTTCTTTAGGGTCCCAACTAGAGGAAGTCTTACCTGACCAACCTAGAGGAACGTCAGGTTCCCTGAGAGTTCTCAGAACAGGTTGTGGTGTCAAGTTTTCGTAGTTATGAAACCACGAGTCGGAAGAAGTGTCAGGTTGAGAGTGTTGGTATGTACTGGTGTCCTTTTTGGTATCGGAACTGATCTACCTGGAATCAGCCGTTTCATTACAGAGACGAAAACTTATACGATAGATCCAACCAGTATTGAAAAGAAGGTTCCTCATTCGCAGAAAATTAAAGTACCGACGTCAGTGGTAGACGTCACTAAAACCTCGGGGGGTTTTATTTCAGACTGTGATAAAGGTGACAAAGGGGTAGATAAAGGGTACTTCACTACCCTGACCTACGGTACTAGAAGCAAAAGAATTACAACGCGAAATCCGGTTGAAAAAGTGAGAGGAGAAAGTGAAAGTAGTTCTCCGAAAAATCGAGGAGAAGTGAAAGACGGTATTCCCACCACAGTAGACGTATAGACTCCAATAACTATAAAGGGTTTGGTTTTGAAGTGTGGTAAGACGAGGTACCGACTCGATTTAACGTCTACGAGAAACAAGAAACAAAGACGGTTTTAGAGTTATAATCCTTAACAAAGACTTTATTCCTTTATGAAAAGGTAATTAAAATCGTTAAACCAGATAGGTATAAAAAAAGATACTATCAAAGAGTTTATTAATACCGTAACCTTCGTATTTTAAACTGTAATAAAAACTTTCATATTATCCTTTTTGTATGAGAAATTGTGAGATCATTGAAGAAAAAATTTAACATGTATAGGAGTCAATTTAACTAGTGTTTAAATTCATCACTATAATCCTTTCAGTTTAAATGATAATTAGAATTACTAATTAGAAGAATTTGACTAAATCCGTACTTCTATTTAATACCGATTCTGGACTTTTTTATGATTCTGGACTTTTTTATGACAGGTGTATTATAGAATGTTGTGACATTCTATCCTACATAGATTTGACCCTTATGAAATCCATTAAAAATTATGAGTAAGTCCGAGTTACTCTACATTTCTCCAGTAAAGTAAAAATTGAACATATTACGAAAGAACCCCTGCACCCTCATATATAATCGTCCAACCCCTTTAACAAATCGTTTAAATGTTCGGACATGGTACGATACGAAGTTATAAAGGACGAAATATATAACTCAGGGTCACAATGGAAAAGGATTTTAATTATGGTCAATTCTTTAAAAATTTTTCGTGTATACTTTTACAAAATCAACCTGTGTACGATACTTTAAAGTAGGAATTAGATAACAAAGTGTTGGGCTATATGATGTACAAGAGGTAGTCAATATTTATAGAAAGTACGGAAGTAGAAGTTATGTTTGAAAACTTTCTAATAAAGCCTTCTCACGAATCCTCAAAGATTTACGAAAAATCACTAAAAAAGAAAAAATTTAAATCGTACAAACACTTGGGTCAAAGATACATTGACGGAACCGAAACTAGAACCAACGACTAAAAAGTGGATCAGAAACACCGAGACTTGAAAAACGATAAGGAATCTGTTTTGAAACAAAGATTACTCAGAAGGAGAGGACGTAACTATTTCATAATACGAATAACGGTCACATTACGCAATCGGTATTCTAGTAAGAACTTAACGAAGACCATAAACATAGGTAAAATGCGTTCAAGAAGACTAGTGGGTAGCCTTGATTATGGACACGATCACTAAGGTGCCATTCGTTCTGTGGGTTTCAGAGGTTGAAGTGTTAAATCACCCTCTCTATCTTTTTATAGTTTCTTCTCGTAATTTATTATAACCCCACATCATTTACGAGACTTCTTTTTGTTTCCTGGTATCACCTTCCTCTCACTTCCTCTACCGGGACATCTGTCCTCCCGGTTTCCGTAAAAGAGACTCCAATGACAACTTATATTTTGAATACTTTACTCTCTCACACGTTACATTAAAAGGGGCGTCTCCTTTGTCGTTCATATTTTTGGGATTCCAAACCCACGAAAGGTACAGAGGAATCTTCTGGTCATCTCGATTCGTGTCCCTCTCTTTCTTTTCCCTATTTTTACTCCAGTTTCTCCTTTAGACCCTAGTTTTGTACGTCCTGGATTCGGTACCATTCAGGTTGGACAAACGTAACCATGTTGATTTGAGTAAATTTATATTTTTATGAAGATTCTTATAATAACTCTTTTATCGACGATGAGGTCATAGGAAATAGTAGAGAAACGGAACCGTCTATGGGACTATGAAGGGAGTCCTAACTAAGTCCTTACCAACCACTATAACGTAGTGAAAAAAATTTTAAATTAAAAATGACCTCATGTCCACGAAATGTTACTTACGACACAATCCGAAGGAACCACCACGTCACTTCTCAGTCGGACGTTAAGTCCTCTGGGCTCAAACTAGGGACCCAGTCCTTCTAGTGGACCTCTTCCTCCACCAATGGGTAAGGTCATAAGAACGGACCTCTTAGGGTACCTGTCTCCGATGTCAGGTACCCCAACGTTTCTCAACGTGTACTGACTCAATCAAAGATGACATGTCGTCGTACTTAGTCGGTATTCATATGTATAAGGGGAGAGCAAACCTAAAGGAAGGGTAAGTCCAGTGGTGTCACATAATTTCTCTCAAGGGACACGATATGTCATCCAAGAGTAGTCAATAGATAAAATACGTATTATAGTTATCACATATACATAGTTAGGAGTAGAGGGTTAAGTGGAGTAGGGGGAAATGGGGGTATTATAGATATGTAACCACAGAGATAAAGACGAAACGTTTATTCTAGTAGATATGGTAATGAATAATTTGCAGAAGTTACAGTAGGGATTGTCACTCCTGACTTCAGAGATCAGATACACAATACTTCTCGATGATTTCTTAGAATTCATTACCCGTTCTCCATACACACTGCGTACCACTAAATTTTTTAGCCTTGTCTGATCCCTTTACCTTCTTGAACTTCATTCTGTTGTAGATAATTATCCTTCGATGACATCTTCAGGTCCGTTATCTATTGTCACAGAACCTGATTTTGTCCCTAACCTCTTTGACTCCGAACCCGTCTTAATCTTGTATGAAACTATCAGTATAGCCGATCCATACGATCTGACCCGACAATATTGTTTATCTTGACGGTCACATATTACGGGAGTTTGTTTCTTCCTTGTCATTATGGTAAACATCTTTGTCTTCAAGTAATTCGTCAGACCTCAACTTTTAGGTCTATCCAATTGTTCTTATGTTCCGGTTACTTACTGACCTAAATACCTGTAAACTAAATTTTAGAAGTTGTCGTAATTCTTAACTTTAAAGAGTAGATTTAGACTTCTTCTGCTACTTCCGACTATTCCAGTCTTAGTTAAAATGTTTACCATGTCTTTAACTACACTAACAACTTTATTCCCAAAAGAAATTGAAAGAACTTTTTCTGAGTATAATATCCTAAAGGACGACGGAATTCACGTCATTATGGTACTTTCCCCATTACACGTTAAAGAAGAATTAAATTAAATTTTATTTTCCGACATTCTGTTTTCTTCATGAGATAAACAATCTTTTCTTAAGAGGTCCTCTGAACACCCTCTCATGGTAAAATTTAGTGGGTAAACATATAAAGACAAATGGTTTCGGACATGAATTGGGTCTATTTCTTACGAATTGACGTTATTTTCCAAAAATTTCGTTATATAAAATATTATTTATTTTCATTAGTAGTATTCGGTATAATAGAAAGAAAACGACGGAACTTTAAGAGAGAACGGAGGGAGAGTGTAGAAACTCCTAAAAAAAGACCAGAAACGTAAAAGTAATAGAAATTTACATTAAGGAAGTGAACACACCTAAAACTCTGACACAAAATAACAGATGTAATAATATGTCAAGTTAAGAAGATCAAATAAGTATAAAACAGTTGTGAGTTCTACGAACTAAGTAAAGAAACACAAGTCTTTTCTTACTTTATATACTAGTGTCGAGAAAAAACTAATGAGACCAAATGAGTTCCATTTACACAATAAGAGAAGAGACAGTAAACAAAGTAATGAAATAAATGTTTAAAAAATAAAAACCGAAGTGGCACATTGTACATCCTAGAATTAAAGGGTTGGTCCCTAACTTCGACGTAGGGGGACATAACCTTCGCACCTCAGAATTGTGACCTAAAGGTCCCTTCAGAGAAGATAATGAAATCCTTATGTCATCTTATAATCAGCTGTGAGGTGGTACTGATTCACGTCTGGTGAAGGTAGACCTTTTTGTGTTAACTCGTACAAGAAATGTTTCTACCCCCAAGAAAGGACCTCATTTACATTCATCTCTGTATGCTTGCAAAGGAGTGTTGACGCCTGTCCGAAGCTTGAGAGATGAAGGAATCTTCAGATCCACGGGGATGTGGTGAGGTTCTCACGTGATCGATAAGACTGACGTAAACTGAAGATTTGGGTGGAAAGATCTCAAGGGTACCATTATTGTTATTGTCATCCTACTAATTATATATGACTCTCGAATTACATGCAGTCAAAATTACGAAAAACATGTGATAGAGTAAATTGAGAACATTTTTAGGTTACCCAATTCAAAGTAACGGTTGGAAAGTTTGTATTCCTTTTGTTCCGAAACCTCCGATTCTATCTGACGTCTCAGTATGGAGGTTCAATGTACTGGTCATTTACCGTCTAGGTCCTAAGTTTGGGTTTAGGTCCTTACCGAGTAACGATTCTGAAATAAGAATTACTGACATGAAGTTGTGGAAAAAAGTTGGAACCCGAATTGTTAAGTTTTTATAGGAGTGCAAAATCAATGTCTTTTAAATCTCGGAAGAAGGACCTAAAGTTTTATGTTTATTGACATCGATTGTACCTAATTCGGGGATAATACCTCGGCCTTTTACAAAAATCGACAAATGTACGTAGTAGATTGAATATAGTGTTCTACTGAAACTTCAATATAGAAATTTAAAAATTTTTTAAAATATTAACTCCTTTGACTTGAAACTTCTATAATTTTGTGACACGTTTTCGTGAGTCAACCATTTAATGCCTAAACACTAAGTTTGAGTTCGGATGGACTACTGTCCTTCCTATATGAAAGGGTAAAGACGTACTATCGCTAAAGACTCGTTACTTTTGACTTGACCAGACTTCCCATTCGAACACAATTTCCTACGTTTTCTAATGACTCATCCAGACCTTTTTTGAAATCTCATTCCATCCCTAAATAAAGATGTACAAAAATGAAAGGTTTCCACCTATTTTAGACCTCAATACCTCGGTAGACGAGTGTAAGGTTTATTAACATTTTGTAATCCCTCGTTCCCAAAGAAAGGGAGACAACCCCACCCCCTTTCATCCATCGGATATCTTCGAAGGTCTAAGTATCGAAACCCAAGGAGTAGACACCATATTCTCGAGAGACACGTGTGTATTCCATAAAGATGAAGAAAGGGTATTCGTTCAAACCCCATAACAAGTTCAGTCACCTCACCCCACCGGTACTCCCTATAGAACTGTAAATCTTCTGGTTTCTTCCTGTTTGTCGAAGACCTCCTATTCACCACCCTTAGACCCATGTTTTATTTCGAACCTTCCCCGAGTTTAAGTTCTGAAGAGTAAAACAGATCTTGGTTGAGTCGGAACTTCCCCCTGTTAATTTACACATACCGTACTAGTAAAAAGTAATTAACTGTATTTAGTGAATCAAATCAGGGAATAAAATAAATGTTACTTTACGTATTATATTCATTACCAAATTCAAAAATTTTTTACTTGTTTTATATTTAATACACCCCACACACACACACACACGTACGTACACATACGGACACAGGATATATAACACATCACGGTTCTCAAACCTAGACTATATGGTCCCCCACTTGAGACCAAGATAAAGGTTACAAATATACACTGGGACTTGTTCCATAAATTAGAGGAACCAGAAGCCAGAAGTACAAGAAATGTGATTTGATAGTATTTTCAATATGCTTAAGTACATACATTTTGTATGTCATGACCCACCTCGTTTATGATCCACCAGTCATTTATAATGAATAATGATTATAGTGTGGTAATATGGAACAATTAATATTGCTCTATGTCATTAAGAAGTACAACGGTTCAGAAACAAAAATGGTACCATCCTGGGTCATCAACACCCGAAGGGTCCACCGTGAACACCATCTGTTGGACGGACGGTTACGTCCTCTGAATTCTCTGGACCCAACCCTTCTAGGGGACCTCATCCTTTACTGTTGGGTGAGACATAGGGACGGACCTCTTGAGGTACCTGTCTCCTCGGACCGCCTGGTGTCAGGTATCCCAGTGCTTCTCAGTCTGACTCACTGAAGTCGTACGTCCGTTGTGACTCGTCAACATCTTTGGATTTTTACAAAGAAAAATCGATGGAATGTGTAATAAGAACCATTTTGTACTCTAAGAGTATACACAAAGAGTCAAAAGGGTTTAGTAGTGTGTAGGATGAAGTCCAGGATCCGTCGGTGGTGACGACGACGACGACGACGACGATTCAGTGAAGTCAACACAGGCTGAGACACGCTGGGGTGTCTGCCGTCGGGTGGTCCGAGGGGACAGGGACCCTAAGAGGTCCGTTCTTGTGACCTCACCCAACGGTAAAGGAAGAGGTTACGTACTTTCACTTTTAACCTTCACTTCAGCGAGTCAGCACAGGCTGGGAGTCGCTGGGGTACCTGACGTCGGAAGGTCCGAGGAGACAGGTACCCTAAAAGGTCCGTTCTCATGACCTCACCCCACGGTAACGGAAGAGGTCCGTCGGTAGTGTCCTGTGTAAATGAAGTAAAAATCCTCAAATCTTCGATTACCGGGGTAACGTTTAGGGAACTGTAAAATTTGGTTCGGTTTATTTCGTTCGTCCTCTCATAAAATGTACTTAAGAGGTTTGTCTCTCCCAATAGTTCAAGTAAATGTACAAATGGTTCCGACGGTCGGTAGGACTGACAAATCTCCTCCTGACAAAAATATACTTGACGTGACAAAGACTACCAGACAACCGTCATTTTGTCGTACTTTAGAGTGAGTAGTAATAATGAATGAGTCACCTGGACAAAAAGTAGTCACTTCAAACCGTAAATTAGTCTCAAGCCCCACGTAGTAAAGACTTGTGCATATGTGACGATCTCCGTTCTTTTTAGTAATTTTAAACCGAGAACCATATTACTGCTCCACGTACTTACCCCCACCTTCAACATTTCCTGATATTTTGACAATTTCAACCACACACCCTTCCTCTTTAATAAACATTTTGAGTATTTGAAGAAATCGGTTTTATAGATAATGTACGATTGACCGTGATTACTCGACAAAAGTTTCAGGTCCAGTCATCTTATACATAAATGAAGAGAAAGACACATTCGCTTGTTTTTCCTTGACGTCCAATAGGAATGACAAAGACTCCCTTTTTGGTTCGTTGGAATAAAGACTTTTAAATTCCGTATTCAGTTTCATTTTTGTATAATAAAAATCTTTGTTAATACAGTCATCGTTCTTAAAGTGTATTCCAAAACGCGACTCTAAAAAGATTTGGTAGAATAAAAGTAGCTATCCATTTCTTTACTTAAGGGTTTAAAAATTTTATAGTTATAATTTAAATTTTTAAAATTCACAGATATTCATATTCAAGTCAAGTGAAGTCAGTGAATCAGCACAGGCTGAGAAACACTGGGGTACCTGGTGTCGTGCGATCCGGAGGGACAGGTAGTGGTTGAAGGCATCAAATGGGTTTGAGTACAGGTAACTAACTCAACCACTACGGTAGGTTGGGAGAGTAGGAGACAGCAGGGGAAGAGGAGGTCGGAAGTGAGAAAGAGTTGTAGTCCCAGAAAAGGTTACTCAGTGAAGAAACGTAATCCACCGGTTTAATAACCTCAAAGTCGAAGTTGTAGTCAGGAAGGTTACTTATAAATCCTGACTAAAGGAAATCTTACCTGACCAACCTAGAGGAACGTCAGGTTGAGCTCTCAGAAGAGGTTGTGGCGTCAAGTTTTTGTAGTTAAGAAACTACGAGTCGAAATAAATATCAGGTTGACAGTGTAGGTATGTACTTCACACATCAACGAGTCAGCACAGGCTGAGAAACACTGGGGTGTCTGACATCGGATAGTCCGAAGAGACAGGTACCCTAAAAGGTCCGTTATCATGGCCTCACCTAACGGTAAAGGAAGAGGTCCCCTAGAAGGGTTGGGTCCCGAACTTGGACCCAGAGAGCGTAACATCTGTCTACGAAATGACAGACTCGGTGGTCCCTTCAGAATTTATTTCACTACATGACCGTTTTGGTATTGGAACTGATCTGTCTGGAAATAACCGTGTCATTGTAGAGACGAAAAGTTATACGACAGATCCAACCAGTATTGAAAAGAAGTTTCCTCATTCGTATAAAAACAAAGTACCGACGTTAGTGGCAGACGTCACTCAAATCCCGGGGGTTTTTATTTCAGACGGTGACAGAGGTGACAAATAGGTAGATAAGCGGTACTTCACTACCCTGACCTACGGCACTAGAATCAAAAGACTTACAACTCGAAATTCGGTCGAAAAAGTGAGAGGAGAAAGTGAAAGTAGTTCTCCGAGAATAAAGAAGAAGAGAAAGACAGTATTCCAACCACAGTAGACGTATAGACTCCAATAACTATAAAGAGGACCGTTAGAACTAAGGTCGAACACGAAGAAGGTCGGGTCGCAAAGAGTCCTACATGAGACGTATATTCAATTTATTCGCCCCACTGTTATATGTCGGAACTGCATGAGGAAAAGGATAAACCTTGGTCAGATAATAAGGTACAGGTCAAGATTGACAACGAAGGACTGTACGTATGTCTAAAGAGTTCTCCGTCCCATCCACCATACCATAAGGGTAGAGAACTTCTTAAAAGGTGTCAAACAACACTAGGTGTGTCAGTTTCCGAAAGTGTATCAGTTAGTTCGTCTTTATCTACAAAAAGACCTTGAGAGAACGAAAAAGGCACTAGGTCGTCTACAACCGTTGAACTAGAGACCAAGGAGACGGAAAAGATTTTGGTTAAACTTATAGTCCTTCAAGTGCCAAGTGGATGACAACTTCTGACCGAACCTCTTAAAACTCGAAATGGAACGATCACACACTCTACTCACGTTAACACGTCATCAAACTCGTAAGAAACCGTAACGGAAAGAAACCCTAACCTTACTTTTTACTGGAAAAGGTCAGGACACCGGTGACGACTCAAAAGGTTTAAACGACCGTATAACTCACGTCATGAAAGTGTCGTAGTAGAAAATCCTAAACTTTATCGAGTTGACCTTGATGTAGTGGAGGTGGTCGAAACAAGCATTACTACAAAGTATTCCGGGTGGACTGAAGCGTGAGGTCCTACAGACCCAGATCCACTCACTAGTGTGGTAGCACTAATAGACCCAGCACTTCTAGTAAAAACAGATCAAGAAAACATATAAGAACGGTGGAGAAGAATTATAGAAGACGAAGACAATCCAGGTATGGTAAAGACAGGAAATAACTCGGGTAGAAACGTACTTTACAAGGAAACCATAGAGATTAAAAGAACTTCTCTAGAGATCAGAAAGAGTAAGATAACAAAAGGAGATAAAGAAACGTAACTAGTGAATCCTTCCGAGAGAATAGAGAGGAACGATAAGAAACCTTGAGACGTAAGTTTACACATATAGAAAGGGAAAGAGGAAACGAAAATCGAAGAGAAGAATAGTGTCGATAAACATTCCGGAGGAGTCTGTTGGTAAAACGAAAAAACGTAAAGAAAAAGAACCCCTACCAGAACTAGGGACAGAGGACATGTTACAGTGCTTGGAGGCAGATAACAAGAAGTCCGTGAGACTGAAAGTCTAGATTAGGGAACTTATATAAAAAGTGAAGGTGACATATTAACATTCCCTAAACTAAATCCAGTATCGACTTGTACTTGTACTTTATTGTTTTATCTTTATATTTATTTTTACTTTTAGGGGAATAGTGGTGTCTCGGTCATAGAAAAAAAAAAAATTACACCTAAAAAAAATTTAAATAATAAAAAAATTAAAAAATAAAAAAAATTTAAAATTTTAGAAATTAAGAATGTACGCAAGGGTTTGTACTTGGGGGGAGGGTGGAGGGAGGGGTGTTGTAGAGAGACCCAGTAGGGGTACGTGGTCGGGGTTCGTTCGACGTGGGATGCAGTCTGTACCTGACCGCTAAGTTAAGAATGTACTGTCATATGTACAATCTTAAGGGTAAGAGGGTTTAGTAGGGTGGGAGAGGGAGAGGGAGACTCAGGTTTTCAGACCATATGTGTAGACACAGAAAAAAGGACAGAACGTATGTCCCAGCAGTAACGGTAGAAGGATTTAAGGTATATATACACAATCATATGACATAACCACAAAAAGAAAGACCGAATGAAGTGAGACATATTAACCGAGGTCAAAGTGGGTAGAGTAGTCTTGACTAAGTTTACTTAAGAAAAATTGCCGACTCATTATGAGGTAACACATATACATGGTGTCGAAAGAATAGGTAAGTAGACGACTACCTGTAGATCCAACAAAGGTACAGGACCGATAATATTTGTCACGACGCTACTTGTAACCCCATGTACACAGAGAAAGTTAAGACCAAAGGAGCCACACATACGGGTCTTCACCCTAACGACCCAGTATTCTGATGGAATCAGAAAGTGAAAGTACACAACGAAAGTTATCATAAATAGGTGACCTCACTTTTCTCCCTAAACTTTATACCGAACCATTATGCTCTAATATCACCCGAACTGAGATTCTGGTCTCAGTTATAAAAGACCCCTTTCAATTTAGTTGGGTGGGTTAGGGTAGTCATTTAATCACGATCGTAGTAACATTTAGTGTGTTGATGGTGAGAAGTACAGTTCTGATTCCTATTGAGTCCGAGACAAGGTCATTTGACGAAGGTCTAGAGGTCTCCACCTTCCGACTTACTTAGTTAAAATAATCCGTCTCAGATTCGTCCTTATTGTTATCGTTTGGTTCGACAATTAAATGTCTTTATTTACTATTAAATTATTTTAAAATTAAATCATAGAGTCTTCTAACCGACGACGTACGTACGAGTTAGTACAGACTGAGAAACGTTGGGTTACCAGACATCGGACAGTCCGAAGAGACAGGTACCTTGAAAGGTCCGTTCTTACGACCTCACCCAACGGTACAGGAAGAGATCTCCTAGAAGGGTTGGACCCCTGACTTGGTCACAGAGGACGTAGTCGTCCGTCTAAGAAATGGTGACTCGGTGGACCCTTCGGGGAATTCCAACCCCTATTACTGTTTATTCCTCTACCTCCTGTAAAAACCTCTAAAAGACCGAAAATGACTTAAGACTACACCTTTTTGTAAGATGATTGATCATAAACCGGAAAATTTCAGTAACTCCTTTTTGTCAATTTTTGGTATATTCGGGTCAAACTTTTACAAAGGATTTAGAACTTATTGTCGGAGACTAAAACTATGGACGAAATAAAATAGGAACTGAGTTGACTGATTGGTTCATTACGCACGTGCTCACGATTTAGTGAAGTCAACACAGGATGAGAAACACTGGGATACCTGACATCGGACGGTTCAAGGAGACGGACACCCCTAAGAGGTCCATTATTATGACCTCACCCAACGATACATGAGGAGGTCCCCTTGACAGGGTTGGGTCCCTACCTTCGGTACAGAGGATGTAATCGTCTGTCCAACAAATGGTGATCACGGTGGACCCTTAGGGATGGATCATTATCAGTACTGATTTTGAGTACACGATCTAAAGTAGTCAGGATTTTCAAAGTAGGTAAACTGGGTCTACACAACTCTTTTCACGACTCTTGAGACTGTCGACTCACGACTCCGATAACACTTGGGGTTTCGTCTGTATAAGAGACAGACAAGACTCCTATATCCGGTATAAATCTATGTATTTTAGTTAAGACTAGAACACAACAAGTATTTCACTATACCTTCAGGTTCAATTCCCTAGTCCTTTTAGGTTCAATTTCCAGAAGACCGTCCTTTTTACTTAGACTTAAGCAACAGACTTATTACCTCCTACTTATAAAGTAATCCCTTTTATACTTGATTCTCTGAACTCCCCACACACCATTAAGGTTCTTTGATCTGTTTCTAGATTCTAGAACCGTAGACCAGGTTAGTGAAGTACCGTTTATCTACCCCCTTTTTTACCTTTGTCACTTTCTGAAATAAGAGAACCAGAGGTTTTAGTGGCTCCTGTCACTGACGTCGGTACCTTAATTTTCTGCGAACGAGGAACCTTCTTTTCGATAATGATTAGATCTGTTATATAAATTTTCGTCTCTATAATGAAAAGACGGTTTAGAGAGAGATCAGTTTCGATACCAAAAAGTCAACAGTTCATATCTACACCCTCAACCTGGACTCCTTAACTACAAAAGTTTGACACCTCAAACTTTTCCGAGAACTCTCAGGGAACCTGACGTTCCTCTAGTTTGGTCAGTTAGGATTTCCTTCAGTTAGAACTTATAAGTAACCTTCCTGACTACGATTTAGACTTTGAGGTTATGAAACCGGTGGACTACACTTCTCGACTGAGTAACCTTTTCTGGGACTAAGACCCTTTCTATTTTCCGTCCTCCTCTTCCCCTGTTGTCTCCTACTCTACCAATTTACTGTAGTTGTTGAGTTACCCGTACGCAAATTCATTCGAGGTCCTCTACCACTTCCTGTCCCTTCGGATCGTACGACGTCAGGTACCCCAGTGTTTTTCTCCCTGTTGTGACTAGTTGACTTGTCGTTTCTCTTTCTAGATACACCAGTACCCCTCTTAAATCATCCCTCCTACATTATCTCTAGTCCACTGTTTCCTTTCGACCCGAAACTATTATATGGGTGACAATTTGGTCTAGTTCCTCTGACTGGAAAAAGTTTACCAATTTACTACTAAAACTTCGTGGCATTTGACGATCTTTATCAATATCTTTCTAATTTGACATTACACCTAATGGCTAATCGTCCTTCGTCCCACGTATAAATCCTTCGACCCTCTTTTACTCCCAAATCTATTCTCTACTCTCATTCAGACCTTATCCTTTCACTACCATCTCCACTGCTATTCACCTGGACACACACACACACACCCCCCCCACGCCCCCCTACCCTCCACCAATTGTTCCACGTGTCCAGTGGTCTAACCGGTTACTTTATCTTCGACCACCACAAAAGACCAAATCCCTAATGTCATCCCGTTATCTAATTACGTTTTTCTATTATCCATGTGTAATCTGTTTACCTAAAATTCTACAGGTACCTCATCTACTCAACATACGTCAATTACTACCCTTTATCTACCCCTTTGTCACCTTTGTCACAGTCTGAAATAAAAAACCCGAGGTTTTAGTGACGTCTACCACTGACGTCGGTACTTTAATTTTCTGCGAATGAGGAACCTTCTTTTCAATACTGGTTAGATCTATCGTATAAGTTTTCGTCTCTGTAATGAAACGGCTGATTCCAGACAGATCAATTCCGACACCAAAAAGGGCACCAGTACATACCTACACTCTCAACCTGACACTTCTTCCGACTCGTGGCTTCTTGACTACGCAAACTTGACACCACAACCTCTTCTGAGAACTCTCAGGGAACCTGACGTTCCTCTAGGTTGGTCAGGTAAGACTTCCTCTAGTCGGGACCCTAAAGAAACCTTCCTTACTACGATTTCGACTTTGAGGTCATGTAACCGGTGAAGTACACTTCTCAACTGAGTAACCTTTTCTGAGATTACGACCCTCCCTAATCCCCGTCCTCCTCTTCCCCTGCTGTCTCCTACTCTACCGACCTACCGTAGTGGCTGTGTCACCTGTACTCAGACTCACTTGAGACCCTCTACCACTACCTGTCCCTCCGGACCGTACGACGCTAAGTACCCCAGAGTTTCTCAACCTGTGCTGACTCTCTGACTTGACTTGACTGACTTACTACCCACTCTATTTTCCCCACCTTCCCTCCAGGTTCTCCCTCCCCTATATATACATGTATCTCAACTAAGTAATACAACATATCGTCTTTGATTGTATTTTAACATTTCGTTAATACGTACACACATGAATCAACGAGGCAACACAGACTGAGAAACCCTAGGGTACCTAACATCGGGTGGTCCGAGGAGACAGGCACCCCAAAAGGTCCGTTCCTAAAAGAGAACGTAGAGGACGTAATCGTCCGTCTAAGAAATGGTGACACGGTGAACTGTTCGGGTATTTCGTTAATATGCGGTTAATTTTTTTTTTAATCCCGAAACCTCGAATCCCTCTTTTTTACCCTTTTATCTACATACAATAGTCGTATATCTTCCAATAGTTTCGGTATTCTCACAACCCTCTCAGACCATCCATCTCAAATACCTCATTCTTCTTCGTTGACAAATCCTGTCCCTGTATTTATAAAGGAGAGAGTCATTGAGTAGGATGAGAGAAGTATAGGGAGAGGAGACACCTACTACCCTACTAAGTGTTTTGTTGTCAGTATGTTACGAAATTCAATGAATCCTCTTTTATCTCTTTCGATAACACTTTAATATAGATTTCTGTTCCTGGACCGGATGTGTGTCTTGTTACCTTACCAAACTCTATAAAAGAGACTACTCCTGAGACCAGCCTGAGAACAAGGAGATGATCACCATATGTATACTTCCCTATTAATTAAGACACAGACACGGTCTCTGTGTTGATCTTTGACCATTGACCAGAGGCAGGATTTCTGTTAGAAAATACCAAACGATGTCAAAGTAAATATTGAAGACATTTCAGACAGATTCAATAGACATCTTGAAGGATTTCCTAAGTAAAGGACTTCAAAAGTAAATAAGTTAAGTAAATAAGTAAAAAAAGATAATAACATTTCCTTTAGACCGTAGAAAGTGATATCTGACTTTATAAATGTTTATGAGTATTATAAAAAGTTAAGGAAAACTTGTGAGAAACAGGAAAACGTTCTCGAACGGTCAAATATCTTTTGACTGAAGAGACACCAAAAATTCCGTAGATTTCCAGAAAGTAAAAATCCTTTATTTAGATATTTGTTAGTTAATTACAAACGTTACTGTTATCTCGTATAAAGTATGTTTACTGGTGACTAAGACGGGAATGACACTCACGTAACTCACATTAAATATATAAAATGAAAATTTTTCAATGGTGTTGTCGAAGGTACATCTGTAGTCGTTCATAATGGTCTCTTTCTAAAAATGACGTGAGTTCTGGAATCCGTTAATCAAGACTCACTTAAAGAAAATGGTTGTCCCTTCTAAATAGGACGGTTAGTTCAGTCCTACTCTTTTCGGTTGTCCAAAACCGGAAATAACTTCACGTCCAGAAAACTTTCGGAGGTAATCCTAGGAGAAAATATTAGAAAAACCAAAGAAAACATACAAAAACATTATATTGTAAAGACTAGAGAGTTACCTTATCAGGGAAACAAAAAGAGATAAAAGAAGAAAATCCTCTTTTTTATTTGAAGAGTAGTCAAGACTCTGTCCCTTTCTATCCTGACCCTGTCTTACCCATTATAACACAGAAAGAATACACGAATCCCTGTTTTCTTTAACGGAACTGTTCAGTCAACTATGCGGTAAGTAACGAGGTACTGAGTCGTCTCCAGTGGATTGGAGGTTTTCGGATGAGCACGACCGACAAGTGCGATTAACAGTACGTCCTGTTGACCATTGAGGGTTAAGGGTAGTGTCTGTTAGAGGACTCAACTTTACCCCTTTTGTGTGTGTGTGTGTGTATTGTTTTTTGTCGGGACAGTTAGTGATACTCCTAAGTCCTTATTCGTTCCCTTTAAAGATTTCTTTACTTAAGTCTACATGGGAGTTTTGTAAGGACTAAACAAACGAGTAGAAATATAATTTTCTTTCAACAAAACAAACCAAAAACAATATACAAGATAATGTAACAAAACTTTATAAACAAATTTTTTAAAAATATATAGTACTTTACTACTAATGTTATTCAAGTCACTCGTAGACAGTAGAGTATGTCTATCTTTTAATTCCTTTACCTTTTTTTTTAAAAAAGGAACACTACTTTTGAGAATCCTAAATGAGAGAATTGTTAAAAGTTTTCCATGTTTGAAGGTCAATATTCTATTTATTCATGATTCCACCATTTCCTGTTGTACTATTTATATTAAGTGTGACAATATAATATGTACTTTTTAAAAACAACAAACCTCAACGACACATTATTTAAATCCGTAAAGTCTTCTTTAATTTATGTTGGACACTCTTTATATTACTCGTGTCTTTTAATAGGTAATGACTAAAATATAAACGTGTCCCTACACTTCTAAAATTCATTTTTGAGTCCTATTAAAAAATGTCTGATGTTAAAAAAAGGTCGTCCGTACTTTTGTAAAAGAATCTATTATAAGTAAGATAATAAGTGAACCAACACTACGATTTTCGAAAATTTCTTATTATCCTTTTATTTTACTTTTGTTTTTTTCAGTGTACCGTCTTTACCAAAATAAGAATCAAGTAGGCGTATGCACTTTTTTCACAGATTGTAAATTCATTGATTCACTTTACTTCTCTTTTGACTCATAACACTATCTTTGTATCCTGTTTCTTTTCCCGTCTACTCCCTCCACTACCGTCGTCCTACTCTTTATCCGTCACCCAGTCATAATCTCCTTATACTTCACCTAATTGTAGTACTGTTATGGACGATGGGAACTACCGGTCTAACACAGAACGACCTCTGTCATCTGGAGGTGCACCCTTCTTTACACAACTGAAAATTCCTTTGTCTGATCTATACAGTGAACCTTATTTTCGTACCCTTCCCGACACTCTTTTTTTACACTTTTCTCTCCTTTTTTCTAAAAAAAAACGGACCTTACCGTTCAGGAAGGACTATTTGAACTCCCCTGTAAAAGTTGAGACACGTAATGCACCAAGATCACCTTACAAAATTAAGACTTTTGTAGTCAAGTAAAGTGGATCAAATTTTTTAACGCCCTCTGACAGAAATAGTTGTAGAGAACAATAGGAGTGTGTGTGGATAGACTCGGGATAGACGAGAAAAAAATCTAGGGAGTTCTCTAGAGAGTCGTAATAGTAGTAATTAGAGGTGACAGTATGAGAAATAAACTTTACAAATTTATAAAAATAGTAACTACTATTTTAGGGAGTAAAATTAAAATTTATGTTTAAAACCAAACAGTTTAGATCCCTGGATATCCAATATCTTTAGACTAACGGACATTTATCATTAGTTTAAGGAAATAAGATTGATATAAAAATTTTATGTAAACGAAACATTTTAGATCCGTGGGTTGATAAATTGAACCAATTTTGTTTTAGGATTTCTGAAACATTTTTAGATGAATATAATGGAGTCCCTATCCTCTGTTTAACTTAAGGAGAGTTTTACACAAGTCCGTTTTACATTACTTTAGGAAAACTTAGACGATCTTTAAACACTATTAATGTAGGTTTGTACATAATGGTCTCAAACTCCACTATACGTGCCTTTATTAGTCCCTCTCCCGTCGGAAATTAAAAGTCCTAATTTTCCATGTATTCCTCGTAAATCACGAATACCTATTATTACTACCCTTTTTACTTTCACAGTTTAGTCCACAAAAGTGAAAATCGACCTTAGGAAATACTACGATGAAGAAAATACTTCAAGGCTCCAGTATACACAGATGTACGTGTCTATGTATATATATATACATAGACGCTGTACACAGACAAATTGTCTACCTATTTTTATTTACTTAAAAAGAACTTATTTACGTCCCATAGACAACGTACTTAAGTCAACCTTCGTAAAACCTTGGGCACAGAAGTTTTCCGTCTTTTGGAAAACTTGTAAAGTAAGGTTCGAGGACCAACATCTAATATTGGGACCAACAATTTAAAGTTTTCCACAAGGAGTAGGTGACACCGACCGTCTTAGACTCGACCTTCTTGGTAGGTATGTTACATAAGGAAAACACCGAGAAAACAATACTCACACCAGTTCAAACGGAACTTCTAGGAGTGTCTCTATTAATTACGGAGAAGACATACGTAGTAGACATTGTCGAACGTCTTTCAAGAAAAACACCATAAAAGTACAAATGTGTTTCTGACATCAGTTATGAAACTTTCTTTTCACTAAAAGAAAGTCAACAGAATCTGTAATAAACGATAGGGAGGGTGGTGTAAATCAGCCTTTCTGAGGGGTTGAGACATTATATATTAAATTTAAAGTCCGTTTCGTTGACCTCTTTTAACACGCTCAAAAGGCAAACCTTTGAACGGAACGTAGGGACTCGGGAGGTCTCGAGCGTAATTCAAAATCACAGAGAACCAAAGGTCTACACACGAGTCATCAAGACCGGTGGTCTCTCAAAGGAACAGTCCCCAGATCGGATAGGACCAATCTTCGGTGTTGTAGACACCAAGACAAAAAGATAACTTAACCCTACAGCAGTCAATAGTAATAAGAAAAGGAAAACTATAAGGCGTACTATACGACTTTTCTTACCAGGTCGATAATAAGTACAACACATGTAACATAATAAGTACGTCTTTAGTAAACAACGGTAACCCTTATCGTAACTATAAACTTTCCTAAAAAACAATAGTTATTAATGTAGGTAGGCGTAAAAATTATAATACAGGTAAGTTTTCTAGCATATCTTACCCGAAAAATAAAATATAGAAAAACACTTATAGAAATACATGGTGGTTCGTTACCCATATAATAGTTTTCGTAGTTCTCCATTGATTTCCTTTAGTATTGTTCAACCTCAAGAAAGATTGACTTTTTTTTGACTCATATAAATAATCTCTTTTATTAGAGTCTTCAAAAATAGGACCTTGAATACATACGGAAACTCGATGAGGAGACTGTCCTATCAAACCGTTTTAAAGTAAAACCAAGTCTTCCTTCGTATTACGAGTATTGGTGAAGTACAACCCCGTCCACTTCCCTTTTCAGTCACTATCCTTGACTCCCGTCCTTGTTTTTCACTATTGACTTCATCCTCAGGAATCCTAAGGTACTCTAGAATTAGTTGATACTTCTAAATTGGGGAGAGGGGTACAGGTTACCTTTCTTAACTTGACTTAGTTGGCTAACTTTTTACTTGAGATTGAAAACCCCATACTGTGATTTCGTCTGATTTCATTTTAAATAAATAATTCGTTTCCGGTACCCTAATATCAACAACCGGTTCTTCAAACAATCATGAAAAGGCAATATCGAATACCTTATATTACTACAAGGTAGTTATAGTCTTACTTGAATAACCGGTTTGGTTATCAAACTCTGAAAATTCAGTAGAAGTTCAGTTGTCCCCGAAAGGACCACCAAGTCTACCATTTCTGACAGACGGTACTCCCTCTGGGTCCAAGTTAGTGATCAACTCTTCTAGGGGACCTCTTCCCTTACCTATGGGTGAGGTCATAAGAACGGACCTCTTAAAAGGTACCTGTGTCATTACCGATGTCAGGGACCGCATGTTTTCCAATCTGAACTGACTTACTTCCGAAGGGAGTGCCGAGTCTACCATTTCTTAGACGGACGTTTCTTCCTCTGGACCCAAGTCAAGGACTTAACCCTTCTAGGAGACCTCTTCCCTTACCGATGGATGAAGTCACAAGAGAGGACCTCTTAAGGTACCTGTCTCCTCGGACCGCCCGACATCACGTACCCCAGTGTTTCTCAGCCTGTACTGACTCGTTGATTGTGAAAAGTGAAAAGTTTAGTTGTTCATTCTGTAAACCATTAGGACGGATAGTCATATTATTATATCCAACGTTCGGATCACATCCTGGACCGTACGTAATTCTTAAAATCCGACAAGAAACACTTTCGGTCCTCACTATGTGACTTTTATATATACGTAAATATACATTATTACTTTTACAAAAAGTACACTTAATTCTTTCAGTCAAATTTCAAAGATCTACGTAACTCAACTAGTTACTTCCGGGTCCAAAGTGATTGTAAAGAGCAAGATTAGGGAACCGTCCGAACCAAAAGTAAATTAACGATTTCTTTATTTTAGATATAAAAATTTAAATTTACAAAATAAGGTAGTAATGTCTTTGCAAATAAAGAACAATACCCCGTATAGACTACAGAGACGTAGGTTCTACGTTCGACACTACACTAATCCCAATCCCGAATCGTAGTCGGGCAGAAAGTCCATCAAACAATTCATACGATTTCTATATAACCTTAAAACACCGTCAAAATTTCTTTTAAGTCTTTACACATTATATGTGTTTATGACGTCAAACAAAGAAAAGAGGAAAAAGGAAAACCCCTCATTGACATTTCAAACCAAGCCACCTCTGTAAAGAAGAAGGACAGGAAACTTTGAATTTGATAAAATATATTTAAACCTCTGTTCGTACAACCGATAGAAGTAAAGTAAAGACACCTGGGTTAAAGGAGAACTAACATTTAAACAGTAACCCCTTAGGAAAAGAAGGAAATCCGGTTTGTCGACAAAAATTAAAACAAAAAGAAGGAAAAAAAAAAAAAAAAGGGTGGTTCCTCCAGTTCAAGGAAACCCCCTTTTTGATCAAGCAATACAAGAAAAGAAAAGATAGTCGTACATGTCGTTGTTTTATGTTTAACGGAAACCCAACACTCAACGACACCATAGGCAAATTTATGGTAACGTAAAGGTTTATAATAGTAATATGATGAAGGTTGGGAGTTTATTTCGGGTCAATCTTCGAATAATATCGATTAAATAAAGGTAGACATTTATACTTTTTACGTAAGAATCGGTACATAATCACCCAAGGACTTTTCTCACCGGCAATTGAAAAGAAGGATAAGACGACACACAAGTGTGAGGTAAATACTCATGAATCCTGATGAATCGTGTTTAATGATTAGGTTTCGGATAAGGTCTATGACAGTCACAAAAACCTTGATGAATAAGGGAGTTATATCACAGACCATAGAAACGTGACTTACTGAGTACTGCAGAGATAAGAAGTCTGTGACACCCGAGAGAATCCTACTTTTAATATATTGGTATTATCACTGACCGTTATACCTACGACAAGTTCACGGTTCTTGACAATCATTTTGATCATTTTATTTACAATCAAATGTACATTGACCTGTTTTCGTATTATGGACTCTATCCCTTTGAGAATCTTCAAGTGGTACAGGAAAACTTTCAGTTCGATAGTAGGTCCGGATTTACTAGAACAGAGTGAAGAGAAACACTTTCGCTTAACCAGGTTATAGTATAAGTGACTATTGTTTTGTTAGATAAACAGGAACGAAAGGAAGGAGGGTTCATAAACTAAATATCTTCTTAAGCATAAATTAACTCGCTACACAACATTTTTGTCTTTATCTAAGTCAATTTGTAACCCATCCTATCGAAGGACATCGAAATATTAGTACGGAGGTACAAACTTATACCCGTCTCTTTAGGTACACACACAAACGATACACTTTCTGGAACAAACGAAAAAAGAAGAAATAAAAAAAGAGAAAGATTTCAAGGTCTCTAAGTTTATAAATGACGAAAGTTTCAAATGTTAAGTTCTTAGCATTCCTTTGTACCCCGATACTCCTGTGTACACACCAAATAGTAGAAGAAGAACGGAGATTTTATGACTTCTTTTCTCTCGAACATAAATACTACTTTTCAGTGATAAAATGGTAAGGGAAACTCTTAAAGTCGGTCTATGTCTTATGTATTCCAGTCCAATTCCTTTTGAGACCCTCTGTCACTCCCTGTCCCTTCGGACCACACGACATCAGGTACCTCAGTGTTTCTCAATCTGTACTGAATCACTGACTTATTTTGTCGTTCCTTTTCATGAAATTCGGTTGTACGATCAATATGATATAGAGATAACTGTCATTGTTTACCTTGGTAGGGTCGTCAGTACAAGGACACAGTCCTCTTTACCAAATAGTCTCCGTTCACCGCCGGGTGATTTAACCCGATTCTTAAATTCCTCGGTAATGTTGTCTACCACATCTATAATATCTTTTGGTAGTTCTCTCACCGAGGTCACTTAAGGAGAGTGTTCTATTTAAGTTAGTATATAGAGTTACGATAAGGATATCGTCTTTCCCTTGATAGTTACGTCTCAGACCTTAGACAGTAATATAAAGTATTTAAGTTATTTGTTTACTTATGGGTTTTTGAATTTTCTTTTTTTTTTTCTCCGGTACTTTCTTTAAGAGGCTTAAAGAAAAGAGAATTTTTAACATTTTTTTATAATTAATTTCCAAGTGTAGGTGTAATGTTTTCTTAGGTGGTCCTTGGTCCTTTTGTTTTGATTATTTCATCAATTTTAGTGTCTTAATGAAACACCCTCAAAATAAACAACAACAACAAAATCAGCAATTCAGTCCAGATTGAGAAAACGTTGGAGCACCTGACATCGGGTGGTCCGAGTAGAGAGGTACCCTAAAGGGTCCGTTCTTTCTTATGACCTCAGTCGACGGTAAAGGAAGAGGTGCCCTAGAAGGGTTGGGTCCCCGTATTGGGTACGGAAGATGTAACTGTATACACAAGACATAGTGACTCGGTGGTCCCTTCGGGGGTATTTGATTCAAGACAGGTTGAGAAAACGCTGGGGTACCCACAAAACGTCTTCGAATAATCAGTAGAGAGACGGATTGGACCTAAAGAAACGATTTACTTCATTTACGTTCCCGGTTGACTTGTGACTTATATTGTAGTTCGATAAAGAATTAACCTCCTTCGTCGAATCTATAAATGTCCCATACAAAATGTTGAAGAGTTTTCCTGAAGTGAGTGAGTCAATACTTACTTTTTGACCTTTGACGTCTGGAAGGGGGTTTCCCCGACCGGAATCACTACACTGGTTCGTAACCTTTCTCTCGTGTGAAGTGAGACCCGTCTATGGATGTTCTCTTCCTTTCGTTCTCTTGTACTGGTGTCACTCGTTGCCGGAAGGTATACGATATCGGTGATACATCTCCTTTGTCTCCTACGGACGGAACGTAGTTCGAAATTTCGAAGGGAAAGTTACTACTACTCACTTTTCACCCTTTGTCTTGTAACCTTTGATAAATTTTTACGAAGTGAGACTACTATTGTCAAGACCAATACAAGGAGAAAATACCTCTGTACGTCTTTATACTACTACTTCGAGTATACTACTCATAAAGGGAAATGGTAGGACTTCTTTCAGTACTTTAAGTTCATGAGTGCATGTTTTTTCATTGCAATGAGTATTCTTTCGGTTTTATTCCGATTTAACCTAAAACATTTTAATCCATGGTCTCCCATCACTCATTATGGTTTATGTTTTCTTTTTATAACACTAAATTCTTATACATAATTAAATTCATTAGAAAGTACGGACTTTCGTTACTTTTGTTATTAAAATCAATCTATGTCAGGACCTATCGTTGTAGTACAATAAGACCAGTTTATTAACTTGAAAAGCATCTCTAAAGACGGATTTTAATAACTTTACTAGTCTTTGTTACTTTTAATCAGAATTGATATTATTTAATTCCTTGTTGGTGTAATAGTCAAATTATAGAAAATCTTTGTCACTGTTGGAATCGGATTCACTTTATCCTGTAGTCCGTAGGCCAGGGTAGTGAAGTACCCTTTATCTACCCCTTTGTCACCTTTGTCACAGTCTGAAAAAAAAGCCACCGAGGTTTTAGTGACGTCTACTACTGACGTCGGTCCTTTAATTTTCTGTGAATGAGGAACCTTCTTTTCAATACTGGTTGGATCTATCGTATCAGTTTTCGTCTCTGTAATGAAACGGCTGATTCCAGGCAGATCAGTTCCGATACCAAAAAGGTCATCAATACATACCTACACTCTCAACCTGACGCTTCTTCCGACTCGTGACTTCTTAACTACGCAAACTTAACACCAAAACCTCTTCTGAGACCTCTCAGGGAACCTGACGTTCCTCTAGGTTGGTCAGGTAAGACTTCCTCTAGTTGGGACCCCAAAGAAACCTTCCTTACTACGATTTCGACTTTGAGGTCATGAAACCGGTGGAGTACGCTTCTCAACTGAGTAACCTTTTCTGAAACTACGACCCTCCGTAACCCCCGTCCTCCTCTTCCCCTACTGTCTCCTACTCTACCGACCTACCGTAGTGACTGAACTACCTCCACTCAGACTCACTTGAGGCCCTCAACCACCACCTGTCCCTCCGGAACACACGACGCTAAGTACCCCAACGTTTCTCAGCTTGTGCTGACTTGCTGACTTGACTTGACTTGACTTGACTTGATTATGTAGAGAGAGGTCTTTGTTATTCCTACGGTTTAAAGAAATTTGTGTTCATTACACTAGGACTTTTTAGGATTAGTTCTTAAGAAATAAACTCTTTTACTTCTGACCCTTTACCCGTTATATAGTACAGGTGAAGGAGTGGTTTCATTTTGTCTTTTATTTAGAGTCACTTCCTTCACGGTAAATATCAACGAAACTCGACCTCTCTGAAGGGAGCACCGAGTCTACCATTTCGCAGACGAACGTTACGTCCTCTGGACCCAAACTAGGGACCCAAACTAGGGACCCAACCCTTCTAGGGGACTTCTTCCTTTACCGTTGGATGCGGTCATGAGAACGGACCTTTTATGGTACCTGTCTCCTCGGACCATCCGATGTCAGGTACCCCAGTGTTTCTCAGCCTGTGCTGACTCACTGAAGTGAAAGTGAACTCGACCTCTTTTACTGTTTCCGACACTAGTACGTTTCAAAATCTCCGTCGTAAATGGACCTTAAGTCGAAATATCTAAAACTTACTACAAGAATTCGTCTCTACTATCAGTTCATAGTGTGTTATCGTCTTTACTCACACGAGGTACAGAAAGAAGTGGAGTCGGGACCTCGACCTATCCCTGAACTGAAACATAGTCGTTCCCGACGAACCATCCCTCGTTACTTATGTCAGACTCCGATTTAAATAATTTGTCTTGTGTAAAAGAATGTTCTGTTTTTAACTTAGCTCCAATGAATAGAGAAGGAATTGGGTGGCCCGGATGAACAGAGGTTTCTCGATTTTTGACTTTTCTATTAAGTTTGATAATCACCAGACCACACGTTTGATTCAAGGTTCTTTTGTTACTTTTAGTCAAATGTTTACTTTTTTATTCTGGACTCTGTTTCGCTCAGATGAGAGGGTAAGACTACGTTCATCACTGAAATCATTCAATGACACCGACAAACTACTACTTGATATCTATCTTATTTAAGTTGTTCTCTAGACACGTGTCTATGAATTGTGATTTTTTCGTTTTCCATTTTTCCTCTCTGTCAAGATTTGTTCGTCCCACTATGTCCTTTGTGAAAACCTATTTTGTGATCAAAAATACTAATTTTTTTAGTTTATTTACCGGATAAATTTATTTTTTATATTTTTCCACTACACTATTTTATCTTAATAAGAAAATTTTGTTTATTCGATTCCTTCCCTTATTATCTTTTACTCTTTTGATAATACCTTTACTCTTCTACCTACATCTTTTTCACGAAAACTTTAGTTTAAGTCTCTATACTTTCAAAAGTCTCTCTTTTTAACATTGATATGTTTTATTTTTATTCTACTTATGTTAACTGATCTTTTACTATCTATACCTTCTTCCGTTTGTTCCCCAATTAGTACTACTTCAGAGAACCGTAGATGTTACTTCTTTAGTAACGTATTTATAGGCTAGCCTTCTTCGATCAGTGATTTCGGTCGTGAAGAGTACTAATATACGTCTCAACTAACCACAGATACCTGATAGTTCCCATTTACCATACTGGTATTTTATTGTTTCGTGTTTAGTATACGTACATCTCCTTTACTTTTATATAAATACGTTATCGAATATTAAGGTCAAAAATATCTAAAAAAGACTTTTTTTAATGAACCTCTGTCTTAGGTTAGTTGACTTTATAATTAGATTCCCCCTCTTCCCTATTTTTTTGAACACCTACTTTGTAGAATATATTTCTATCCATCATTCGTAACATAGATTGTCTCTTATACAGAAGAAACGTTCAAGAGAACATTGCAAACGTTTTTATTACTTGAGTCTAGTTTAAATTTTCGTCTCTACGTAAATTTTTAACTTTATTATTTTTAGTTTATGTAACTAATTTGAGACTATTTTGATCCTTTGTTTTCGTTTTAATTTTGTTCGTGTTTATAGATTGAACCTGTATGACTTTACAAAAGATAGAAACTAAAGGAGAACCGAGGTTTTTATAGTTTTTTTAAAGTCTTGTTCTGTTTACTACTATACAACGTATAGTTTTTATACACTGTGTCTAAGTCGAGACGTCTCTATTTTAAGTGTCTTCATTCGTTAGTTGTGACTTAATGTTTGTTACCTTAATTCGTGACCTCCATCCTCCAAATTTTTCTTATTCTTTTTGTTTTAAATCTTTCGTGATATTCTACTTATTTAAGACTCTTAAATAACATTGTTTCGTTTTTTGGTTCTTCGATCTTTAGAAAATTACCTTTTCGTGTCTGGACTTATTTCGTTTCGATTAGAAAGTGACGAATTCAGAGTTTTATTAGAAGCCCTGAGGGTGACAGAGCAGTCTAAAATATTAACTATAGCTGGTCCTTGACGAGATGAGGATTAGAAATTGATACGATTTCGGAAACTGACACACCTAGTATTGTTTAACACCTTCTGAGAATTTCTCTACCCTTATGGTCTGGTAGAATAGAAAGAGGACTCTTTGGACATACACCCAGTTCTTCGTTGTCCACCTTAGGACATACCTTGTTAACTAACCAAGTCCTAACTCTTTCCTCATGGTGTCCCGACAGACGACAGTGGGACAAATAAATTGGATGTACGACTCGTGTACTACTCTTTACGACCCGACCTATTCAATGTTCGCCCTTAGTTCTATACACCCTCTTTGTAATTGTTGGCGTCTATACGTCTACTATGGTACGATTACCGTCTTTCACTTCTTCTCGATTTGTCGGGAAATTACTCCCACTTTCTTCTCTCACTTTCTCGTCCGAATTTTGATTTATAATTTTTTTTTTTGGGGTGTGTTGATTCCAGTACCGTAGACCAGGATAAGTCAAGTCAAGTCAAGTCAAGTCAGAGAGTCAGGACAGGCTGAGAAACGCTGGGGAACTTAGCGTCGTGCGGTCCGGAGGGACAGGTAGTGGTTGAGGACCTCAAATGAGTTTGAGTACAGGTAGCTCAGTTACTACGGTAGGTCGGTAGAGTAGGAGACAACAAGGGAAGAGGAGGACGGGGGTTACGGAGGGTCGTAGTTTCAGAAAAGGTTACTCAGATGAGAAACGTACCCCACAGGTTTCATGACCTCAAAGTCGAAATCGTAGTCAGGAAGGTTTCTTATGGGTCCTGACTAGAGGAAATCTTACCTGACCACCCTAGAGGAACGTCAGGTTCCCTGAGAGTTCTCAGAAGAGGTTGTGGTGTCAAGTTTTCGTAGTTAAGAAGTCGTAAGCCGAAAGAAGTGTCAGGTTGAGAGTGTAGGTGTATACTGGTGACCTTTTTGGTATCGGAACTGATCGGCCTGGAATCAACCGTTTCATTACAGAGACAAAAACTTATACGATAGATCCAACCAGTATAGAAAGACCAGGGCAAGGAAGTACCGTTTATCTTCCCCTTTTCGGGAGAAAAATCCGAGATTTTAGTGACACCCAACCACTGACTCGGTACTTTCGTCTTCTACTAACGAAGAACCGTCCTTTTGATACTTTTTGGATCTGTCACACAACTTTTCGTCTCTGTAATGAGACAGTTGTTTCCAGGTATGTCAGTTTCGATACGAGAAGGATCACCAGTACACACTCTCGACCTAACATTTCTACCATCTTGTGATTTCTTAACTACGGAAGGTTGACACCACGACCTTTTCTGAGGACACTCAGGGAACCTGTCGTTCCCCTAGTTTGGTCAGTTAGCTTGTCCTTTAGTTGGGACTTATGAGTAACCTTCCTGACTACGACTTCGACTTCGAGGTCATAAGACCAGTGGACTACGCTTCTCGGTTAACTAACCTTTTCTGGGACTACGACCCTTTCTAACTCTCGTCTTCTTCTCTCACAGTCTCCTACTCTACCGACCTACCGTAGTGGCTACGTTATATGTACTTGGACCCGTTTGAAACCCTCAACCACTCTCTGTCTCTCCGGACCTCACGACGTCAGGTACCCCAGTGTTTCTCAACCTGTACTGATCCGCTAACTTGTTACTTTCGACAAGATAAAGAGGAGATTCCAAAAAGGTTTATCACAAAGACACAAAAGGGGACTTCAACAAAAGAGATACCTCGTTCTTTATTGACTAGGACCTAGGTGTCCCTTGGAATAAGATCTAGACTACCTCTCTTGTGAGGAGTAAGTCACTAGAGACCGAAAACTCTACCCATTAAACTAACAAAGGGACCTTCTCCCTATTCATACGAACGAAACTTTTCTTTCTATGTTAAACTTCTGGGTTCCTCTCAGATATCACGATATCCAATAAACGAGTGATTTATGACAAAGAAATTAATCACGGATCTCGAGTTGATAGGAAGGATCCAAAGGACCTTTGATCTACTCCGAACACTGACTCAAGGACGTCTACCTGATATTTGTCTTTTGTAGTAGAGTATGTACACAATGAAGGTCTCAAAAACGGAAACCAGTCTTACTCTGACCGAAGTGACCTTCGGTCCCTAGTTTCTTCCGTCTTGGGGTATATATTTTATCTATCGGTTACCCTTAAACCACATACCGAGTCCTTTGAGTTTGTCCCCAAGACATAGTTGGATCTCCCCACCCTACCCCTCCCTCTACCCTCCCTCCAAGTTTTCCCTCTCCTATACACATATGGATACCGACTAAGTACAACTCCAAACTATCTTTTGTTGTTTTAAGACATTTTGTTAATAGGAAGTTATTTTTTTTTTTTTGTTTTTTACTTCCGTCTCGGTATTCGACCTTCCTTGTACCCAGGGAGATAGTACCTAAGAATCTCTTCTCGGTAATAATTAGTCTTCACACCAAATATGTATTATGTTTCATGTAAGAAAATATAAATTTCGTAATATAGACGTCCAACTAAGAATGTCTTTGATGACAAACGTATAGTTATAAACCTTAATAAATTAAGGAAGATGATAATAATCTTAAATATGTAAAAGGAAAAAAAAAGGATATATTTATTTGTTGAGACATGACAAGAACCAGCTAATAAAATAATCCAAAAGACCTTAAAAGACATCTTTTTACGTCTTATCAAAATTCCTAAACTATTTCTAAAGGTTTTAAGAGAGATCTTCATGACACGGTTTAAAAATTAGAGTTTTCTTCACTTATTCCTCAGTTTTAAAAGATCTGATTATATAAGAGAAAGGTGACTAAGTACTACTTTTTGGATATCCAAAAAGTATATATATATATATACAAACACACACACAAATTATGTTATGTAACAGACGAAGTCCCAAGACAAGTCAAGTCAACAAGTCAGTACAGACTGAGAAACGTTGGGGTACCTGTCTTCGTACGGTCCGAAGGGACAGGTAGTGGTCGAGGACCTCAAATAGGTTTGAGTACACGTAAGTCAGTCACTACGGTAGGTTGGTAGAGTAGGAGACAGTAGGGGAAGAGGAGGACGGAAGTTAGAAAGAGTCGTAGTCCCAGAAAAGTTTACTCAGTCGAGAAGTGTAGGCCACCGGTTTCATGACCTCAAAGTCGAAGTTGTAGTCAGGAAGGTTTCTTGTGAATCCTGACTAAAGGAAATCCTACCTGATCAACCTAGAGGGACGGTAGGTTCCCTAACAATTTTCAGAAAAGGTTGTGGTGTTAAGTTTTCGTAGATAAGAAACCGCGAGTCGAAAGAAATATCAGGTTGAGAGTGTAGGTATGTACTGATGAGCTTTTTGGTATCGGAACTGATCTACCTGGAAACAACAAGTTCATTACAGAGACGAAAAATTATACGACAGATCCACCCAGTATTGAAAGGAAGGTTCCTCATTCGTATAACAATAAAGTACCGACATCAGTGGTAGACATCACTAAAACCTCGGGGGGTTTTATTTAGGTCGGTGACAAAGGTGACATAGGGGTAAATAAACGGTACTTCACTACCCTGGTCTACGGTACTAGAATCAAAAGACGTACAACTCAAAATTCGGTTGAAAAAGTGAGAGGAGAAAGTGAAAGTAGTTCTCCGAGAAATCAAGAAGAAGTGAAAGACGGTATTCCCACCACAATAGACGTATAGACTCCAATAACTAAAAAGAGGGCCGTTAGAACTAAGGTCGACACGAAGTAGGTCGGGTCGTAAAGAGTACTACATGAGACGTACATTCAAGTTATTCTTCCCACTGTTATATGTTGGAACTGTATGAGGAAAAGGATAAACCTTGGTCAGACAACAAGGTACAGGTCAAGATCGACAACGAAGGACTGTACGTATGTCTAAAAAGTTCTCCGTCCAGTCCACCAGACCATAAGGGTAGAGAAAGTCTTAAAAGGTGTCAAATAACACTAGGTGTTTCAGTTTCCGAAACCGTATCAGTTATTTCGTCTTTATCTACAAAAGGACCTTGAGAGAACGAAAAAGGTACTAGGCCGCCTACAACCGTTAAACTAGAGACCAAGGAGACGGAAAAGATTTTGGTCGAACTTGTGGACCATCAAGTGCCAAGTGCATAACGACTTCGGACCGAACCTCCTAAAACTTGTAATGAAATGATCGCACACTCTACTCATGTTAACACACCATCAGACTTGTAAGAAAACGTAACGGAAAGAAACCCTAACCTTACTTTTGACTGGTAAAGATCAGGACACCGGTGACGACTCAAAAGGTTTAAAGGATCGTACAACTCACGTCGTGAAAGTATCGTAGTAGAAAATTCCAGACTTTATCAAGTTGACCTTAAGGTAGTGGAGGTGATCGAAACAAGTATCACTACGAAGGATTCCGGGTGTTCTGAAGTGTAACGTCTTACAGACCTAGATCCACTCACTAGTGTGGTAGTACTAATAGACCCAGTACTTTTGGAAAAAATATATCAAGAAGACACATAAGAACAGTGGAGCAGAATTATAGAAGACGAAGACAATCGAAGTCCCAATACTTAAAATTAAAGACACATAAGATCAATGTCTAAGGTATACATTTAATAATCTCAAATAGTATACGGAATTATAAACCATAATACTTGAGAGTAAATAAAAAGAGTTCACAAACGAAGACCGGTACCAAAAAAAAAACAAACAAAAACTCTTTGTGAAACAATTTTAGGAATTTTTAAAGATATCCCTTATCATTTACTCTACGTAGGTAAATTATAAAAAAAACCATTAAGATATATAAATGTTATAAATGAAAGTTGGTCTTTCCATAAAAAACAAACGAAACAATTAGATGGAATCATGTTTAAACATGAAAAGGAGTACCAGAGTAAGTGTGAAATTAGATTATACAGATAACGTTATACTTACCTTACGTACTCCCGATTCGAATATCTCTTTTATAACAAAATTTTTAGTTAACATAAACCTTAATAAAAGACAAAGTCTCTAAGACAAAAAAAGTTTTATTCAAGTATATTTGGTTGTTTCTGATTTTTGTATCCGGGTAAACAAGATCAAAATCCGACTAATTATATTGTATATGAAATTTTTATACCCTCAATCGTGAAACTAGTGTGAAAGATACCAGTTTGATATAGACTTTTGATACAGATTGATGTCTACAGGGTGAAAACATTTCCACTTAAACGGATCGTCCCCTTCTATTTCTAACGTTTCTAAGACCGTTAGTACGGTTCGTATTTCATCAAAATTTTTCAACCCGTATAGAATCGGGGGTTCTTCCTTTCCGGACTATTATCTACATTGTTTTATGTATTTCACAATAGGATTGTTTCCTGATCTAAAAAGTGTAGAGACTATACACTATTTGTCTATTTCTATGTTACTATCTTTAAAATTATGTTACAAATTACTCTGGAAAATTGGAGATCTTTCCAGATCTTCACTCGTCCCGATAAAAAGACTCCACGACTCAGGGTCTCCCTCGACTCGTCTGGTAGACAGTCACTGTGTCTCATTCTGTAAGAATGTGTCCCAGTGTTGGACCGGAGACACAGGGGTTTCCAGGACCGGTCGACACTAAGACAGTACTCTCACAGTACGTCACTTCCACCAGGGATAACAATCACCTCGACGTAAAATCAGTAGAGTCGTCAGTGACGACCTCGGTTGATACTAAACTAAGAAGATAGATAATTAATACCCGACATTTATAAGACAAACACGTCTTTTAAGGGATAAGGGACGTGGACACCAACTTTTAAAATCAATACGTTAGAGTATCAGTTTACCAACAAGGTTACCGTTGTGTTAAAGGAGACGGTGTTAATTCATAAAAAAGGGAAATTTCTTTTTAAGACGACATAATACACTATTAGTCAAATTTTATTAAAGTCCAAAGTCTGAGTTTTATGTCTGAATTTTTTTTAACACTTTAGATCTTACTTTTAGTAGTAGGAATATTAAACCTCGTAAATAAAATAGACTAGAAAATGTTTTATTTTAGAGTAAATTTTTCGTTAGAATACTCTGGTATACAAAATATAGATTCGAGTGTTTAAATTTTTATTTAACTTAGATTATTCATTACGTAATATTTGCCTATAACACACACAGGTCGTGTGTATCAACACAGGTTGAGAAACACTGGGATACCTGACATCAGACGGTCCGAGGAGACAGGTACCCCTAAGAGGTCCGTTCTTATGACCTCACCCAACGGTAAAGGAAAAGGTCCCTTAGAAGGGTTGGGTCCTTAGTTTGGGCACAGAGGACACAGAAGACGTAACGTCCGACTGTTAAATAGTAGACTCAGTGCTCCTTTCGGGGGTATATATGCGATGGTACAAATTTGTCTATCGATCGCCTTCCGTCAACATATCGTGTCCTACGAATCGAGTCACGAGACACTACTGGATCTCCCTACGGGGACTCACCCACCCTCCCTCTGAGTTCTCCCTCCCCTATATACATATGAATACCGACTAAGTGTAACAACATGTCGTCTTTGGTTACGTTGTAACATTTCATTAATAGGAGGTTAATTTTTTTTTTTGATCATACTTTTTGAAATTTTTCTATGAAGTAATACTTTCCTTTCTTTCAAGACTCCGTTTTAGATCTCTCTATTCTTTTAGTACCTTCCCTAAAACAAATTACCCTCATTGATCTCTTATAAGTATACGACTATATCCTCTTAGTAATCATTTATTCTAATTCACGTGTCCTTGTTACCTATTGAGTACCTAGTTCCCAACCTCTTCTATCTAAAGTCTATATCTATGTACTTACCGGACTTTTAACGAAGGAGACGTTGTCCAATTTGTTCTATTCCCCTCTGTGTCAATACCCATTCCTTCGTCTTTACGTCGTCACACAAGTATTGGTGGGGACTGAAAAGGACACTACTACCTTCATATCATTAGACGTCACTGCACTCTCGTGCAACTCTGTCCCCTGGACTCCCATTACCATTTTCACCCCTTACTTACTAGTTACTTCCTTGATCTTCTCCCTCGAACAAGTCTTATGTGTTGACCTACCGATTTCTGAAAACGTTCGTCTCTACTTTTACATGTTATGTCCAAACAACCTTGTTAGATTGCCAGACATATCAACATACGCGTGTAAAGAAGAGATGAAACTCGACACAGATCGTGACGACGTCACCAACTAAACGTCGTCTTGTAAAACCTTCTTCTCGTCCTATCTCCTCCGTCCCACTACCCAGTAGTGTATATCCTACATTTACTTGATTTTTATCTGTCTCTACCCACTATAGTCTAAATAAACCGTTTGATTCTCCCCATTTTTGATAATCACTGTTATCTTTTAATAACATCCTTTTCCTACAGTCCCGAAGGGCACACAACTACCACCACAACAACTCCTCAATTCACTTTCAGTTCAATAGGGTCAACTCCATTAGTTGTTTGAGATTCCGGTAACCCAGAATCTTCTCGGTAGATGACTGAAACCTCAGAGAGGTTTACTACGTCCGTCCTTTTACTATTCCATCTACGGTTTTAGAATTCCGTCGCACTTGGAGTTTCTTTTTGAATGAAAGTTTTCTAAAATCAACAATTTTTCATTTTATATTGTAAGACACTTTACCATAACGTTTAAATCCTAACAATACGAGAGACACGGGCTCCAAGAGTATTCATTGTAGACCCCTTTTACCTCAGGTTCTTTCCCACTCCTTGTTTTTACTTTCTTACTTACATCCAGATACTCCCTTTCTCTTTTATTCCTGTTCTTGTTACACTTGTCCCTAAGGTCACAAACAGTACGAAGTCAAAGTAGGGGTCAAGACGATCAAGGACTGACCACTTTAACAATATCTATTGTCAGATATTTTACCTCTATTATAACGTTTATGACATATACCATCATTACTCTTAATTACTCTATATGTCGGAAATTTTATCACGTATCATGGTTTACGAATCCGTTGTAATCGTAAATAAAAATAATAATGACACAACAGTAGTAATAATAATAGACCGAGTTTTAATTCTTCTGTTTGAAAGACCCTTTTCAAGGAAAATTAGTAGATTATTATTTCAAACTATCTCCAGAGAAACATAAAAGGTGTTCGAGTTTTGTAATTAAAATCCAACCGAGATGCTTTCATCTCGTATTATCTCACCGAAACCAACATGTATTTAGTACTCGTTGTCTTAGTCGTTCTGGATTGGATCGTGAAGTCTCAATCTTAGAAAGACAACCTTTCCCCTCCTTCCCCCTCTATAAATGTTTTAACTAAGACCCCTGTCTAGTAAGTAAAGTTACTCTAGTTCGAAAGACGGGGGTCTTTTAGAACCCTAATCTGATAATAAAAAATGCGAAAGTGACGATAGGAGGAATATTTTCAATTACTTACAAAGATTCTCTTTCCCATTAGAAACATTTAGTAAAAGTCAAACACATTTCGTAAATTACATTAAAATTTTACAATTATGTAAACGATCTATTTTTAAAGACATTCAGCAGTACCTTTCAACTCGGAGTCTAAATCTATTTGTTTCTTTTTCTTACCCGATAATAGTTGTAAAAGTTGTTTCCATATTTATATGTATAACGACTTTTCTATTATAATAAAAATTAATTTGTCATTCCTTGACTACTTTATCAAAAGAGGAACATGTAGACTCGAACATCACGTAAGTGACGGTATTGTGAGTCGCGTAGATCTTAACAGAACCGAACCGTGTAGACTAATGGGTCTCTATGTAAGAAAAGAATACTTGTAATGCCTCCTCCGACGAATTATACCCTTCTTTAAAGAGGAAATTTTTAGTTAAATAAATGGTCTAAACATTTTTACGTCTATATAAAAACCTTAAGCAACTTACCCGACATAGGAACAATAAGGACCACACAACCCATATAAAGGGATGTAAATCGGATGTTGATATGACGACTTTAGTTAAATAGTCCACTGTTTTAGTAAAAGAAAGAGGGTTAGTGATATAGGTATACCGTGGTTTTCAGTAGACTCTAAAACAACATCAACAAATCGACGATTCAGTACAGACTGAAAAACGTTGGAGTACCTGACATCGGGTGAACCGACGAGACGAATACCCTAAAGGGTCGGTTCTTATGACCTCACCCAACGGTAAAGGAAGAGATCCCCTAGAAGGACTAGGTCTCTAACTTGGACACAGAGAACCTAACCGTCCGTTTAAGAAATGGTGACTTTGTGATCCCTTCAAGATTAGGACCGAATTTCTTAAATTCAAAAGTGTCTTTTGTCAAAAGTACATGGTGATCCATTATGAAACAGAATACTTTCATTTACCGAAATACTGACAGGGGACTTATCAATATAAGAATAGTGTATAAGTGAGTTGTTTTATATCATCGTGAAACATCTGAATTTTTTATAGTGTTGGATTTACAACTCTCAATATAAAAATCCTGAACTCGGATTACCTCTGTCATAGAGTCATTGGGGTTCTCTTGACGAGACCCCCCCCGTCCCCAACCCCCACGTCGGTCCAATATATCTTTAAAACTTTGTTTCCCGTCCATCAAACTCGAGTTTTCTAATAACATTTGGTTTCTTTTAGTCTATCGGGTTCAACAAACGATTCGTCAAACGAGAAAAGACACAAACCCTTCTACGTTCTCAGACCCGAGTAACTTTAGTAAGGAAACTATACGTGGAGTCGATACACCCCGGTCATAGGACACAAAAGCGTAGGACTTAAAGGAGTCCCGAGTGGTTCCCCCTCACCGACGTCAAACGATTTACCGTCCATAAAGAAGGAACGAGTGGCGAGTGGTAGACACCACCGAAGTTGACGACTACAGATACTGTAGGAAACGAATGACTATACCGTCCTTTATAAGGTAAAGAGTTGAATAGTTTGTCGTGGTTTATAGTAGTAACACAATTATTCATGAACCCATGTTTCTACTTTTATGAGAACGAGAATTTCTTGAATGGTAGACCAACTGGAGGTTAAACTCCTTCCTCTTTTCGTGTATCGTTTGGTATGTATAATATTTTCATTATAAGAAACACCTAAGTACGGTCTGGTAGGTGGGTGAAGACTGGGGATTTCAACATTTTATTAATATAATAAGTATTACAATCCCGGGTTTGATAAAAACCGGGTAACGAAAGAACTTAATGTTTACAAGACGTACCTATGTACTAATGTTCATTAAGTTTATTATACTTTATATGTCCGATTTCCTACTTTTTCGAACGGAGAGTGAAAGGAATAAAGAGAACGGTTCCAAGAAGGGGTTCCGTCTTTCATAATTGACATATTCTACATAGTAAACGTCTTAAATAAATTTTCTTATTTATAGAGTTACACACAGAATGATAGTTCCCTGTACCCCAAACCCCAGGTAAATTGAGAAAGATAATAAAAAAAGACTAAAGAATAATGATTATGTATCCTATCAATAAAAACTAAAAATATCAAAATGAAAACCGTCGTAGTGATAGGTAAGTATAAAAGGGTTACAAAGATTTGACTTAGAAAGACACAAGATCTATCCATTACGGTAGCTGGGTACCGATCTAAAAGAAATAGAAGTCACAAAAAAGAAAGATAGTAACGTGAAGAACTCAAGACTCTTATTCCAACTCTTATTACTACCACCCTAAGGAACTACCGGGTCACCAATCCTGAGACATGAGAGTGACTGTTCCCGTACCCAAACTAAGGACCAGTCCCTTAATTCGACTCACTACGTCGTTTTTTTTTCCCCCCCCATCACTATCATAAAGTCACTCCTAGAAAAACCAACGTTTATTATATGTAAATAAATAAAAACCGACACAACCCAGAAGTAACGACGTGCCCGAAAGAGATTAACTACCCCCGATGAGAAGTAACGTTTTACCGACAGACCCCTCCGGAATGTTTATCGACACTTTTCTTCTCTTCACTTTTCGTTTCCTCTTTTCCTTTCTATATTCGTAGACTTACGTCTCAAGGTTTCATATCGTTCTTCTCTATTCTTTCGGAAGAAGTCGTTAGTTACGTTTCTTTATCTCCTTTTGTTGTCTTACCCTTTCTGATCTCTAGAGAAGTTCTTTTAATCTCTATGGTTCCCTTATAAAGTACGTTTCTACCCGAGTTATTTCCTGTCTTTACCAGACCTGGATTATCTTCTATAATTCTTCTCCACCGTTCTTATGTGTCTTCTTGATGTTTTTTCTAGAAGTGCTGGTTTTATTAGTACTACCACACTAGTGAGTGGATCTGGGTCTGTAGGACCTAACACATCAGTTTACCCGGAATGATGCTTATTTCGTAGTGATGCTTGTTTCGATCACCTCCACTACCTTAAGGTCAACTCGACAAAGTTTAGGACTTTCTACTATGACACTTTCACGACGTGAGTTATACGATCGTTTAAACCTTTTGAGTCGTCACCGGTGTCCTGACCTTTACCAGTCAAAAGTAAGATTAGGGTTTCTTTCCGTTACGGTTTCTTACGAGTTTGACGACGTGTTAACGTGAGTAGAGTGTACGATCATTTCATTACGAGTTTTAAGAGGTTCGGTCCGAAGTCGTTATGTACTTGATACTTGAAGGTCTACAAGTTGGACCAAAATCATTTCCGTCTCCTTGGTCTCTAGTTTAACGGTTGTAGACGACCTAGTACCTTTTTCGTTCTCTCAAGGTCTTTTTGTAGATAAAGACGAAATAACTGATACGGTTTCGGAAACTGACACACCTAGTGTTCTTTGACCTTTTAAGACTTTCTCTACCCTTATGGTATGGTGGATGGGACGGAGAACTCTTTAGACATACGTCCAGTCTTTCGTTGTCAATCTTGACCTGTAATGTTGTGAGACCAAAGTTTATCCTTTTCCTCATACAGTTCCGACATATAACAGTGGGACGAATAAATTGAAAATACGTCTCATGTAGGACTCTTTGCGACCCGACCTTCTTTGTGTTCGACCTTAGTTCTAACGACCCTCTTTATAGTTATTGGAGTCTATACGTCTACTGTGGTGGCAATACCGTCTTTCACTTCTCCTTGACTTCTAGGAGAACTACTTTCACTTTCTCCCCTCACTTTTACAACCGAATTTAGAGTTGTAAGTCTTTTGCTTCTAGTACCGTAGGCCAAGGTAGTGAAGTACCCTTTCTACCCCTTTGTCACCTTTGGCACAGTCTGAAATAAAACCCCCCGGGGTTTTAGTGACGTCTACCACTGACGTCGGTACTTTAATTGTCTGCGAATGAGGAACCTTCCTTTCAATACTGGTTGGATCTGTCGTATAAGTTTTCGTCTCTGTAATGAAACGGCTGATTCCAGGTAGATCAGTTCCGATACCAAAAAGGACACCAGTACATACCTACACTCTCAACCTGACACTTCTTCCGACTCGTGACTTCTTAACTACGAAAACTTGACACCACAACCTCTTCTGAGAACTCTCAGGGAACCTGACGTTCCTCTAGGTTGGTCAGGTAAGACTTCCTCTAGTCGGGACCCTGAAGAAACCTTCCTTACTACGATTTCGACTTTGAGGTCATGAAACCGGTGGAGTACGCTTCTCAACTGAGTAACCTTTTCTGAGACTACGAGCCTCCTTAACCCCCGTCCTCCTCTTCCCCTGCTGTCTCCTACACTACCGACTTACCGTAGTGACTGAGCTACCTCCACTCAGACTCACTTGAGGCCCTCAACCACTACCTGTCGCTCCGGACCGCACGACGCTAAGTACCCCAGCGTTTTTCAGCCTGTGCTGACTCCCTGACTTGACTTGACTGAGAAGTAACGTTTCTTGTCCGAGGAGTAACACCACCGAAGAGAACAATGTCTCGTGTCGGAGATCTCACATACCCGAAGTCGTCAACGACGTAAACCCGACTCATCGACGTTGAGGGTTCGAGATCTCGTATCCGGGTTATCAACACTACTTGTCGGAATCAACGAGACTCCATACATCCTAGAAGGACCTAGTCTTTAGTTTGGATACAACCGAGGTGACCTACGTCCGTCTAACAAACGGTGACTCGGTGGTCCCTTGGGGGTTTATTGTTCGTAAATTGAACTTATTTAAATACAATTTTTTCTCCTTTAGTAATCCTCTAAGTGTGTCGAATGTCGAACCGATCTCCCTATGAGATTTGGTCCGTAACAGTAAGTCGGTCTCGAGTAAGGGAACAATCGAGTAAAAATTAAAAGAGAGGTAAGCCCGGAGTACAAAATTTCCATAGTTAGTGGGAGAATAACTGTCTTGTTATCTATGTCCCAAAGAACAAAGGATAGAGTCATGAAGAAGGTGATCAACCTTAGGGAAAGAAGGAAAAGTCAAACTTTTTGTTTTTGTTTATGTATTTTTGTTGTAGACTCTTTCTTACTACTAACCAAACGCAACCGAGTCTACAAATTGGAATTTGTTACTTGACCCTCAACCACCTCGGAAGAAGAGATGGCATGTCAACAAAACAGTACCCCTCGTGAAGGGGTCTCTTACCTCAACAGAAAAGGTCTTATGTCCTTATCATAATTCGTCTGTTTGTTTTCTACAAGTCCTGTCATCTGTAGGATTAGAACGATCGTGGAAATTACCCTGACGTAATTTTTTACGAGTAGATACTTCACACTATCCACCACTTAAGAGATAAAAAGACCGTCTACGTAAAATTATTCTATTTCTTAACCACAACTGTCAAGTACATGCATTTTCCAAAAGTCGTAAACAGATCTACGAGAGTATCTAATATAAAATTTTAGATAAATACCACAAATCTTAAATTTTCCTAAATTTTTCTACGTTTATAGGGAACATAGGTGAGAACGGAGGAAACGAAAAAGAAAAGAAAAGTAAAAAAACAGAAGAAGGATGAGAAGGGGAGTTGGGTAAAGAAATATACGGGAGAAAAGTTGCAATTGTTTGATATTGCAAACCCTTTTGTGGTGAGTTTTCTTGACAAGACTGTTGACAACTCAACCCCAACGTGGTCACTAGGGTTCGTTCTCTCCGTACTTTTCGTCTTGTTAGAAGTACTCAAATCGTTGTCGTCTCGACTTCTTTTACTATCGCACTCGGTCTCGTGTCCTGTGTGTGATTCGTAGACTCATAGAGAGATTTTACGTCTAAGACTAAACATGCACATCCTATATCGGACTGGTAGACTAAAGATTGTTCGTTGGTTGGTACAACGGGTACCCTGTGTCAACCTCATCGTTTTTATACACGTAATATTAAAGGACAGTCAGTTGGTACGTGTAATTGATTCATTTCAGAAATTATCATGTGTCTCTCAGCCCTTGTCACTGAGATTAAAAGTAGAGGTGTCACAGAGAGAAGATAAAAAAACCAGTTCTATTGGAGTGTCTAATATACACCGACCGTTATCTCATTGTGATCACTACAAAACCCCCTGTATCAAACTAAAGTTGGTCCGAGGGAAATAACTCCTTGTGGGAGTCACCATTTCCCAGATGAGTGGTTACCTCCTCTATGTCCAAGCTAGGGACCTAACCCTTCTAGAGGACCTTTTCCCTCACCGTTGGGTGAGGTCATAAGAACAGACCCTTTAGGGTACCTGTCTCCTCGGACCACCCGCTGTCAGGCACTTAGTGTTTCTCACTTGTGTCGACTCACTAATTCCTGCGTATTCGTGAGTGGTGGGGTTTCCCCTAGTCAACTTTTAATTTTTCCTCCGGTCATACAGTGACCTCTTTACTCTTCCACAGGAAAACAGAGTACAGTGACGTAACAGTCCCTTCCCCGGACCTAGAAGCACCAAGAAGAGGGAATTCGCCAATATGACTTCGTCCTTGAAACGGTGAACAACTGGACAGTGGAGATGCCGGTGAGAGTTCCTGTTCGTAGAATGAAGGACAACCGGGTCTTCGAAGTGGAACGACACAGTATCGAAAGGTAATAGAGTTTTATAGACACCAGTGTGAAACGACTTATAATGGACACAAGACTAGTTTCATGAAGAAAAAAATTTGAGTGACCTACGGACAAGAGGAAAAAAGCAGAGAATTATGTCCTATTTTGTTAATCTTGTAATTCCTGTGAGGAATTTATTGGGTATTTCGATTTTTAGTAAATCGAAGATATACACACGTACACACGAGTCAACAACAACGACACCAAGTCAGTGATTCAGCACAGGTTGAGAAACGTTAGGGTACCTGACATCGGACGGTCCGAATACTTTAAAACGTCCGTTCTATGATCTCACCCAACGGTAAAGGGAGAGGTCCCCTAGAAGGACTGGGTCCTTAGCTTGGGCGTAGAGAACGTAGAGGACGTACCGTCCATCTAAGAAAGGGTAACGTGGTGGTCCCTTCGGGGAATCTAAAATATCAAAAGGAGGATTTAACTACACATAAGAAAAAAAAATTAACTTCATATTATCTGAACATTACAACATAATCAAGGGCCCCTTGTTTTACCACTAAGTTGTAAATATGTGTACTACTCTACTAGTGGTACTAATCAGTCAATAGTACAATGACGAATTTCAACAATAAGTCAACGAGTCAACACAGACTAAGAAATGCTGGGATACCTGACGTCGTGTGGTCCGAAGAGACAGGAAGTGACAGAAGGTCTCAAACGAGTTTGAGTCCAAGTGACTCAGCCACTACGGTAGGTTGGCAGAGTAGGAGACAACAGGGGAAGAAGAGGACGGAAGTTAAATTTTAATGATGTAATAACTGATATAAGGGATAAGACATATATATGTACGGGTACTGAATAAATAATATTTATTGATACAAACACGGAGAATTATATATCACACGTTTATAAAAGAGAATAAGTCATCCAGTAAGAAAACAAAACAACGACTGAAACGACACATTTACAGCAAATCAAACTACATTAGAGTAAACAAATAAAATCGAAACCATTTCTTAGGTGGACGTTACGTCCTCTGTGACCAAGTTAAGGATCAAACCCTTCTAGGGGACCTCTTCCTTATCCGATGGGTGAGGTCATAAGACCGGATCTCTTAGGGTACCTGACATGTCAGACACCCCAACGTTTCTCAACCTGTACTGACTCGCTGAAAGTGAAGTGAAAGTGAACGACACGTTTTCGGCAAATCAAACTACATCAGAGTAAACAAATAAAATCGAAACCAACGGGAACAACTGGTGTCTAGGTTTTTTATGACCATTCTGAGTACATTTTCTCGACCGACAGTCCTTAAGGAAGATACTCAAAATACCAAAGTCCAGAATGTAAGTTCAAAAATTACGTCAAAATCAAATAAAACATATCACACATTCTATCACCAAGTCTAAATAACTACACATAAGAATTCATTAAAAATTCGAACGCGACAGATTAAAGTTGTATTCAAAATTCAAGAAAAACCGTCCCTAATACGGAAATAAAGAAAGAGTGATGAATGTCGAAATCATATCATAAACCACATGTCACTGTAAGTAAAACATGAAAATTCACTTATACAAAAATTAAAGTAAAACCAATTATAAAAGACTACTGTGAAATAACGGAGGTTCTATATGTTTCTTACTGATTATTAACGGACGGTTCAACCCGTGTCACTACTAATTTACCATAACAATCCAAAAAGGAATGGGACTTACAATGCTTTCTTGATCTCGTATAACATATCACTAATTAATTAACGAGGACGATCTATGTACACAGAGAGAGGGACACACTCACATACATTCTCTTTCTCAAGTTTTCGATAATTTTATTGAAGGATTTATTATGTGTTAAGATTTTACTATTTTATTTTAAAATTTACCAGTTCTAAACACTCCCGGAAGAGGTTACCGAGTCGTCATTTATTAGACGGACGTTGCGTCCTCTGTGTAAAATTTAGGGACCAACCTTTTCTAGGGGACCTCCTCTTTTACCGTTGGGTGAGGTCATAAGAACGGACTTTTTAGGACACCTGTCTCCACACGTCAGGTTTCTCAACACTTCTCAACCTATGTTGACTCATGTGTGTGTGTGTGTGTGTGTGTGTGCGTGTATGTGTGTGTGTGTGTGTTCTAAACACTTCTGAATACATCACCACTTTCACACTTTCACAATCAGTGAATGAACATAGACTGAGAAACACTAGGGTACCTGACATCGGGTGGTCCGAGGAGACAGGTACCTTAAGAGGTCCGGTCTTATGATCTCACCCATCGGTAAGGGAAAAGGTCCCTTAGAAGAACTGGGTCCCTAGCTTGGTCCCAGAGGACGTAACGTCCGTCTAAGACATGGTAGTCGGTGGTGCCTTCGGGATATCACACCATTATTTTCGATTTTACTCCAGAGGTTCAAATACCTGTTGGTTTTCTCTTTCGTATCATTTCATCTATTGTGTATACTTTTAATAAAGTTCATTTTCTTCTCTTTTCCCTGTGTTATGAAAAGTGACCCCTTTGTATTCTGAGATTAATTAGGTCATATCAGGAGCTTACTACAGTTAAGTTACAAAAATTTTAGATGTATCGTAAAAAGGGGTGAAAGTGTAGGATATGGGTGAGAAATCTCTCGGGTCTCTTCACCAGTCATCTTATAGAGTAAGTCACCCTATTAGGATATAAGGTTCAGGAGGAGATGTGAACTACCGAGTTCGAGTAAGAGTTATCGTACGGAAAGTGATAGTTTTACAATAATCTTACCTACTATTTAACATATTTTGGATGGGAACCCGTCTGTTCCTCCCATTTCTCTTTATTATCTTCGCTTTGTATAGAATGTACTCAATTGTGGGTATAATTTTAGACAAAACATGTCTAAACTTCGTTCTGACTTAAAAGATGGACCACTCTTGTCTTTCAGACATGACACGACTTCCCGTTCCCGTTTCTCCTTCTATCACCCTCCTTTTCGATGTCACAAACGACCTTACAGGAAGTCACTTCGTCAGAAACATGTTCCAGAGTCAAGGACTGAGTAGTCGAATAAGAGAATTTCCGAGCCTCGGTCACTAAGACAGACCTGGTCCGTTCTCGACCGATACCACTTCCAGTCACGTTTACCTTCGTATACTCCTTTATATGAGGGTGCAGAATTTAAAAAAAAGGACCTACTTGTAGACAAGATCAGAATCTTAATCCTCTTGATTATAGTGTCCTTCATTTCCGATAAAGGATCTGACCAGAAAACGGGTTATGGTGTAGGACTCCAGGACTCTTTCTTGTCGACCCTTCCATGGTCGCGGTCACCGATCCTCGGACAAAAGTACTAAACATAATAGTTTTCATCCTATAACCCCGTATATTCTCGACATACCTCTAAACTGCAAGATGTTCAAAGAAACCTTCTTAGTGTCTTTGTCCTTTTTTTTAATATTTAAAATCCATTTTTAATGTAACATTATTTTCTAGTTTCCGTTGAATGAGACGAAAAGTAAAACATTTACAAATGGTAACATACATTTGTTCTAAAATAGGACTCTTAAATAAATATTACAAAACGAAGAGATTATGATCCAGAGTGTAAGATTCAACCATTTTTGTCAATAAAAAGAGATATCGAATGTGTACCTAGTTTTAGAACTCGAGTAGAAACTGTGGAAGAAGATTGTAAAGTTCAAACTAGGAAATGGTGAGAATAGTCATAGGAAACTAAGACAGGAGTGTCCATGTTGGTAAAGAGGAGGAAATTTGGTAGGACCTATAACAGTATTGATGCAAAAGAATTTCGTTGTGAGATTTGAAAGACCGACTTTTAGAAAATTACTTAAGAAGAACTAAAAGTATTACGCACACGATTCTGTGAAGACAGCACAGACTGAGACACTGTGATACCTGACATCAGACGGTCCGAGGAGACAGGTACTCTAAGAGGTCCTTTCTTAGGACCTTTACCCAACGACAAAGGAGGAGGTCCCCTAGAGAGGCTGGGTCCCTAGTTTGGACCCAGAGGATGTAGAGAACGTAACCGTCCGTCCAAGGAATGGTGACCACGGTAGACCCTTTTCGGAAAAGTTTTACATACTTGATAAACAAGATCGCAAGTTCCAAGAAGTTTTAAACCATGGGTATTTAAAAGATTATCCGAGAAGATATGAAGTAAATGTATTATATTAAGTACAAGGTCCGTCTGACCTAATAAATTATACCGTCGTTTCCGGGAAGTGTCCAGGTAGACAGGTCAACATAGTACCCATGGAAAGGACAATTGGTATTCTTCGGTAGATTAGAAAGAGATTCCGAAGGTCTACTAAATACATAATCATGAAAACTTTTGAATACGAGTAAGTTTTATGACGGAAAAGGAACATACAAACTTAAAGTCCATTGAGAGTTTTAGGTTTAGTTCTTGTGGACTTTTCGGACAGACACGATGGGCTCGTCTCTACTAGTAAATTAGGAAAATCGGTAGGAATATAAGTCACGTAAAGGATTTGTGTACGAATACCGTTATAAAGTCCTATTATTCAAGTAAGAAGAGAAAGAGGGAAGGATCTGACCTCTCAATTAACTCCCGATTTTATGAGAAGGTAAGTAGAAACATTTAGAGTTCCAGAGTCGTCTAAAGGACCGTGTCATCCAAGAGTCTTTCAATTACGACTGACATACTTATAAAAAATAAAGAACTGTACGTAAAAAAGTGAAAATATCGTAAAGACTTCGGTCAAAGAGAGGATCTTACAAGAAACTGTGGTGAAAGGCACACACGAAAGTCGACAAGTCATCACTCTCGTACACACTGAAACTTAACTCCGTTAGAAACCAAACTCCTGGTGATGAAGTGAGGGTCGGACTCGATATACGAAAGTTGTGACGGACCTGTATTTATATAGTATACGAATCGTAAATTGTAAAATTCAGAAAGACACGTAGTGTTAGGATTGGTGGACCGACTACTGGTATAGTTACGTGCTTGGTATAAAATTCTTATAGTAACATTATATTATGAATCATATAACGGGACGTGTACCCTCCACGAGTTATCGACAATGACTTATACTTAACTACCGAAATAAAGGTAGTCGAACTACAGAAACGGATCTTGTCGAGACACGGTGACTAATGTTACCCTCTAACATGACATGTGAAAGGAATGATCAACGTATTCACGACTCCTGAGAGTGACAAGTAGATATAGAATGTTTTTTTATCAAAGAGAGTGAAGTCATAGGAAGATACAGTTAAAACTTAGATATTTTAATAAAGGAAAAATATAGAAGATTAAAATTTTAATAGAAAGTACACGTTAGTATAACAGAAGACTTTCAGTTTTGTTTCAGTAGAAGTGACTAAAGAAGGACCAGTATACAAATTAATAAAAACTTTCTTAGGTATATCGAATTCGTATTAAAAAGAAAAGAATGTCTTTTGAAAACAGAACAAAGAAAGAAAAAAAAAAAAAAATGGATATTACAAAGAAAGTAACCGGGTATGTAATTATATTGGAGATGTACAAAAAAGGTCATTCTTCAACTATGAGTGACCAGGTATAAAGAGTTGGAATATAAATACTAGAAAAGAAACCTAAACTGAGTGTACTCGGTGGATTGTCAAGATTTTACACCCTCTTTACCTCATTATCTAAATTAAATAGTCCCTTCTCAAGGTATAAAAGTAGAGATATAAAAAGTTCGAAAAAGTATCTATATTAGAGTAAGATCCTTTAATACGAATATCTATACCACTTAAAATGTGAACCCATATAAAAAAGTTACAGCTCACTTTAAATCCTTATTTGTAGACAGTCTACAAAAAGAGTTATTTCTGGTTCTGTACGTCACGTCATGATTAGATAAGGTCGGGTAGGGGAAGTATAAGGAAAAAAGAGATAAAAGAAGGATAATACTTACAGACCGTATGATTTATCGAACGAATAAAAGACAAATAATAGGTAGAAAGGAATAACCCTACATTCGACATCGTACATCCCTCTTTGAACTCTGACCAAACAAGTAACTAACAACTTAATAATATAAGATCTAGGATCTTATCACGAACCACATCTTATCAAGATGTTATCTGTACACAAACTATTTTTTTAAGTAAACCAAAAAACAACGAACATAAATAAGGACACGTACAGAACATAGATAACTAGTAACTTACGATATAAAAAAGGATACCTACTTAGTTGAAATTTTTTAAAAGAATGTCTAAAGGGACGGGGGAAGATCAATCAAGAAAAGAGACAACTTATAAGGTATCGAAAAATTAATAAATATAGTAATCTTTCCCTGAAATTTTCCTTGAACATTGTCTCTTTTATTCAGTTATAAAATAAGTACAGAATACGTCTCTTTCGTAGACTAGTGTAAGTTATTTATACACTCGGGGTTTCCCAATGGGTAGAGTCTTGACTTGACCAGGTTGGAGACTTCAATGCACCTCATCTTACCTCTCCACGTAGTCAACCATGAGTTTGACCTTGGTGGCAACCTGAATGTGTTACGAGTACGAAAAGAGGAATCCTTTATACATCGTAGGAAAGACATCAATATAGGTCAAGTATCGTGCGAAAAAATAAGTGTCAACTATCAAATCTTGACCAATGAAAGTCACGGTCTATTTTACTACGTCACAAAGTACCAAGAATATATTTTTAGATATTTTATCCTATCTGTAGAGTTTTTTTGTAAAAATATTTACATAAACATATAAATTTTTAAGACTGAAAAATTATAAACCAGGATATCTACTGTGATAAGTTTCGACGTTTTTTCTTGAGGAACTGAGTTAGGTAAATTTTAGAAAATTTAAATTTATGGTCTTAGACTAGTTGCACCGAAAGAACGTTTATGGAATTCTCGATCGGTGTACTTTAAGTCATCCTAATATAATGTGGAAACTATTCCTAAATACAAGGGTGTCCTATCGTTTCTGTTTATCAATTTCGATCTGTTTAAATGTACGTATAGGTATCCATTGGCTAGAAGTCCCCACGTTCATACCCTGTATCTCTTAAGGATGAACAAAGAGACGGTTAAAGAACGATACAAAGAACTAAGTTCGGTATTCACGTAACCATTTCTAGGGTGACACCGTTCACTTTTCTACTTACCTTAAATCCAGAGAAAACACTCTAGGTTCTCCTTTCTCTTTCCTGTGTCATTTCGAAAATAACTGGGTTCAGGTTTAGGTCACACAGATTGATCCTTTAACAAGTAAGTCTACTTTCGGTTTTTCATAGAGTCGGATTACACCGACTTCGTCGTTTTAGTTAAGACTCGTGTTGTCGAGACAACTCATTCATAAATTTCCTCTGTCTTTGCCGGACGTGTTTAATTATTTACTGTCATTCTTATTCTCTCTACAACGGAAACATAGTAGAGGGAAAACACTATACTAGAAAATATGTACTATAAAACGACCACTTTATTTTTATTAATAAAAGAAATGGACAATTTTTATTTTGTGACAGAATGATTTTGTCAATAAAAATATAGTGATAATTAAATACGAAAACTTGCTTAAAAAGAAAGGTTTCTACTCCACTTAAATGAGAGGGATAACCAATACAAACTAGGGTGAGGAGATCACATTTCTTAAGAACACGTATTAATTCCCACCTAGAAATTAAAAAATAACCCACTATAAAACTAATGACGATTAATTTTTGTTCAATTTCGTTATACATTTACCTAAAGATACTGAGTAAGATCCTTCTTTCCTAAAAGTTTACTATCTATAATACTGTAATACTTTCTTTGTACGACTATTTGTATAAAGACTAATCTAAGCCACCTATTTCCTAGTCTCAAACAATCACTAATATATTGTCGGTAATAACTTTAAACAACCGAGGTCTGTGTACGTTATTTTAAAGAATAGGAACATAGATAGAAAAAATAGGTACAAAACTATCTATTCTAGATGTAAGTCGTTAACAGTTAGTTATACTGACTTTTATAGAATAGATTGTTAGTGATGGACTATGACATAAGAGAGGTTTTCACAATAGAATGGACTAAATACGAAAGTATCACTGTATAATACCCCGAAGGGTCCACCGTGATCATCATTTCTTGGACGGACGGTTACGTCCTCTGGATTCTCTGTACCCAAACTAGGGACTCAGCCTTCTAGGGGACCTCCTCCCTTTCCGTCGGGTGAGCTCATAAGAACGGACCTCTTGGTACGTGTCTTATCGGACCGTCCGATGTCAAGCAACGGCCCCAGGTCGGAACCACCTAGGTCCTATTAAACTTCCCCTCTGCCGCATCACTCCTTTTTGAATAAATAAATCTTTATATTTTCTTTAATCCTTCTTTATCATATCATCCTTTTAAATCACCTCTTTTCTACGACTTATTGAACCAAATACACCTTTTGGTTATTTCAAGGTTCTGTTCCTTGAACGCAATAGATGCAATCCGGTGGTCGCAGGAGAACTTATCGCCCCCCACGGGGCGGAACCCGAGGGAGAGCGCACCTAGAATTTTCGGCCCCGTTCATTCATCTGTACCGCTCGGAGGTTTGGGGTCTACCCTTAAGTCGGTCTTTTATGTCATTTCTGTGCCCCCTTTGGTCAGGTCACTGAACGGGTAGGAGATAACAACATTTCCGAAAAATATGGAAAAAAACATGTATCTCTAGTTACCCATTATATTTTAATACGTCGTAGTCGTCGGGACTGAGAATAGTTCTGGTCCGAAAGAGAGACGTATGGATCAACATATGTGTTCAGAATCCACTAAATGTAGTAGAAGACCGGTCTTCCGGTTAATTGCAAAATACCGGGAAAAGACTATTCCCAAACAGTTGGTCTTCTGAATAAACACAACAAGAAGGGTTTCAGACCACGGTGAGAGTCTTTCGTGATTTATTTCAATGTAAGAATGTATCGTTTCTACGTTGTTAAATATTGTTACTTTCTTCATGTCACTAAATATTGTTTCTCTTTCAATTAATTGAGTTTTCAGATCACAACGATTGTAGTTTTGATAATATAATGATAAAGACGTAGGGTTAATGTGACTAATTATAGGAGGGTCCACGGACTTTCTATTTCTTATACCTCCGGACCGCCGTTTATAATTGAGTTGTTTGAGAAGTGGTTTGATTAAGAATTGAGATTTTCCGAGATACAGAAATTCTACAAAATTCGAAACACGGAGAGTGTCAACCCTCGATATTTGCTAGGTGTTTGACATTTCAGACCCCCTTGGACAGTCCGTTCAATCTCTCGGTAGTTTCCCCAAACTCGACTTTGTAAGAAAAATATACGTCCTCTGACAATTGACCTCGGGATTCAATTAAGGAAAATCTCCGTCTTCTCACCTTTCGTGTCATGTTATTCCGTCCGTCTGAGACCAAAAACCCCCATCTACAGGTCCTTTTGGGTCCCCCTTGGGGACTTCGGTCTAGTACGGAAACGTAAAACAGCCCGAAGGAAGGAAACAGTACCCACCCTAAGGAGTATGACCGAGGGCCGTCAAGCATCCCAGCACTTCTCAGTCTGTGTTGACTTCGATAATCGTACGCACGTGTGATCACTGTGTATATCACTGTATGATATGAGATACAAGAGATTTTTTGGGAAGTGAGTCAAATATATTGATCCCGTACTCCATTAGTGTCCTTTCGTATGAAAAAGACATTGTCGTATAAGGTGAATTATACAAGTTGAACCACATATAAAGTCCAAAGTCGAATCCACTCGTCATAGAGAATTTATAAACGGTTTACTATTCATATGTAAATAGATATAACTTCCCTTAAACATAATATCTACACTTATAAAACAATTAAAGTTATTTATCACTAAACCTTCGATCTGAGACGTTACAACACGGTTTTTTAATAGTTCGATACTGTTCGGATCTGTGGTATAATTTTTCGTCTCTGTAGTGAAACGGGTGTTTCTAGGTAGATCAGTTTCGATATTAAAAAGGTCATCAGTACATGTCTACACTCTCAACCTGGTATTTCTTCGGACTCCCTGTTTCTCAACTACGAAAGTTTGACACCACGACCTCTTCTGAGAACTTTCAAGGAACCTGACTTTCCTCTAGTTTAGTCAGTTGGGATTTCCTTTAGTACGGACTTATAGGTAACCTTCCTGACTACGACTTCCACTTCGAGGTTATGAAACCGGTGGACTACACTTTTAGACTACTACCTTTTCGGGGACTACGACCCTTCTAACGCTTGTCCTCCTCTTCCCTTGTTGTTTCCTACTACACCAACCTACCGTAGTGGTTGAGTTACCTGTAGAGAGTGTAGACCCTCCATCACTTCCTGTCTCTTTGGACCGTACAACGTCAGGTACCCCAACGTTTCTCAACCTGTACTGAATCACTGACTTGTTGTTAGTGATGGGTTTAATATTGTAATCCCACTAGAATGGATGACGGTTACTCAAGGTACGTAACACATGAATAAGATACCAAATGACTCTCTCTTCACAGCCTCAGAAGTCAAAACGAAAATTGGTGTGTTACGTAGTACATTGTACTTCAAGAGAACAATCTACATATGTACGAACCGTGACGATATAGAAGAACAACTTGACTGGGGAAATTGTATTCCTGAAACCAAAACATTACATAAAAGGGGTAATTGATGCACCCTCAACTTTTTTGAGTCTGTGATGGAAAGGTCTTGGGAACCCTTTGCGTCAGGTACATCCGGGTTTCTGACGGAAAGACACTTGATCCCTGTTCTATAGGGGAGAATTCTCCGTGTGTAGGTACCCGTATATAGAACCATTCGTTTATTAAGGTAGCATACTTAATCTAAAGGAGTATCGATCACCTATTTCTTAGATGATCGCCCCGTCCTCTGGACCCAAGTTAGAGACCCAGCCCGTCTAGGGGACCTCTTCCTTTTCCGTTGGGTGAGGTCATGAGAAGGGATCCTTTAGGATACCTGTCTCCTCGGACCGTCCGATGTCAGATACCCCAGTGTTTCTCAACCTGTGTTGAATCGCTTATTTGGTGGTACTTAATCCTTTTCCACGGTGAAGATACCAACGTACCTCGGGAGTGTCAATGTATGTTGAACCACACTTCGTTCGAGAAAAATTTTTAATTAATTAAAGAAAATCAACCTCCTATTAAAGAAATGTTATAATACCACTAAAAGGGGTATGTAACTGTACTTAGTGGGAGGTAGGACTTTGGGGGAGGGTACAGGGAGGGGTGAGGTAGGGAGAGCCAACAGGGTCTCGTGGTCGAAACTCACTGAATGAAGTACGGAGTTTGACTTCGTTCAATTGAGAATTACATCCAGAAGGACACGAAATATCATTGACGGGTTGGTATACATTGGTATACGTCACCAGGACCATTAATGAAGGTTAATTCTATAACATATATCAATACGAAACTACAAGATAAAAGACACTGTCTGGGTAGTACTATTATGTACTTCATACCTTTCCTTTCGGTTTTAGAGAATCCCTAGTTCGTATTGTATTTTTAGAGGTACCGGTATTTACTTTATTTTTATATATACTCGTTCTACTTAAGTACCCACACGACCGACATGATGGTCACAGGACGTCATCACTCTTTCCCAGTCCCCTTCATTTACAAGTCACACTCTACCACCTACACTCGGCTCAAGAGACGTACTTATATCCTCAAACTAACCGTGACCGGGGTGGAGGGTGGACACTTTCTTTCACCTTTTTTTAAGATCAACGAAAGATAAAAATACCCTTATCCTTTACCATTCGGACCCCTGTATTCTCCTTTATTTTGTCCTAGTGATCGTCCTAGACTTTGGCTAAAAGGGAGACGAGTCACTGATCTATAGACGTTATAGACATTATAGTGACGGAACGTCTTTTCTGGTGTTAAAGTAAAATTCTAGAATAGGACCTGACCCCTAAATTCCTACTTAAAGACTGGAACGTTCTCAGACGAAGGTCAGAGAAGACGAAAGGCGGTCTTCATCTCTTGTTGTCTAAAATGTCGAATTCTCAGATGATAAAATGTCGAAATTAAAGCCCTGTAAACCTTTCAAGATTTACACCTACTATACAACTCCCACTATTACTGTAACATAAAAACATCCTATTTCAATGTCAAGAATCCTCTATTGGACCACTTCATAAATCGTAATTCCTCCGTTACTGCGGACGTTTAAGATCTACTAAATCATCTTTTTAATAGGTAGATGTATGGTAGTAGATAATAGATAGACAGTAGATACCTCTCTACCTCTTTATGTTACTTTATAATTGTAAACTATTTATATCTACTTCCTCGTACCAACAAATAAAGTCATAAGATACATCTAAACTTTAAAAAGTTTTAATTTACTTATTTTGCCAAATTAAATCTGATAGTACGACATCGACAACCTTCTTTACCGTTGGGTGAGGTCATAAGAACGGACCTCTTATGGTACCTGTTTACTTGGACCACACAATGTCAGGTACCCCAGCGTCTCTCAGTCTGTGTTGACTCGTTGACTTGTATGTGTGTGGTTCCACAATTATGTCGTCTTCACTCATGGAACACTTGGACAATGTAGGCGAGTACATTATACGGACACAAAGTTCCTGGACGACGTCAGGTTAGAACACATATTATGAAGAATTATCCTTACTACACGTGTAGGTTTGAATACCTATACATCTAGTCTATTTGAGTCGAATATTATTCCGTAAAATCGAACGTACTAATAAATCATATGGTAACAGTCGGTGACTAGAAGACATTCCGTGTCTTTATAAGGTCTTTAACTACTTCTTCTGAAACTTGTGACACCGAAAAATAATCGGGTATTTCTAGATTTACTTCCATATTAAGTGACTTTTAACTTGTACGATGTTTCGCAAAAAGAACAATTCCTAGGATTCTAACCTTTTAAACTATTAACCCAGTTTTTTCAGTGTGAAATATTATGTCATGTGCTTCGAAAGTCTTAAATTTCTCCAAATGGTTCCGAAAAGATTTTTACCTCTCATGTTCCATTTTTGGATGTTACCTCTCCCTTCTCGAAGTGTCTTTTTTATTCAGCGTCACATGTCTCTCATTAATATAAGGTCAAGAGGAGGACATCGTGTACACAATCCTAACCTGATGGGAACGGCCTTCTCACCTTTACTCTACATAGGGGAACCTCGGTAACGTCGCGAGTGGTAGCACGACAAGAATACGGTGTCACTACTACTGTCATTAACGACTAAACCCCGGAAATAGTCTGATCTAGAGACTTACTAAAAGTAACTGATAAATCACATACGTTCTTTATGTGAAAACACTACAATTGTGTGACCGTAAAAACAACAACGAAACAAAAATGTCGTAGAAGTTCATCCGTAACTATGATGGGTTTTCCCTTTAGATCAGAGTTTCCCGACGTATGTTTATTTCGAAAGTCTTTGTCCTTCCATACCATTTCCTCTACTACCACTTGTAACTTCGGTAATTTTTTGTCAGTTCTGATTTATGATCAACCTTAATGTCAATTTTTTATCTTTTTACTTTAGAACCATTATATTTTTATTCTTGCATTGATTGTGTAAAGTAAATGTCACAATTATAGAATTATAAAATACTATCCTTCACTTTATTTCATATTTAATTTTAAATCAATTTTACTTAAATTGAATCAGTTCTCCCATAGAGTAAGACTTTTTGTAAGTAGATTTAGAACCTTTGAGGAAATGAAACTTAAGTCAAAGAGAAAGAAGACATTTAAATTCGTGTTATTTTGAATTTTAAATTAATTAAAAAAAGTAATATCATCTTATTAGATCCAAAATTTATGGTACGAAAGATAGGTAGATAGGTGGGTTGGTACGTAGACGATAGGTTGAGAGGAAAATAAACATATAAGAAGATAAAATGTATCATTAACCTCTACGGACTTTACGAGAAATATCATTCTATTAATATCAATAAATATTCACTATCCTAAGTATCTCTATAAAGGGGTATACAAAACATGAAAGGATAGAATCTACGGAAAAAAGATAGTAAAAAAAGGTTTCGGTGTTTGAGTATTTAGAATTTTTTACACTTTTTATGTTTAAAGAACCGAAGTTCACGGAGTTCATTGAATAAATCCTTTGTACTTTAGTTTTCAAGGATAATACAAAGTCAAGGATAGTTTTAAGAAAAGAGAGTCATTAAAATTGTATGACTTTTTCTTCTGAAACTCACTTTTATTCTCCTAGACAACCTCCCCCAAGTCTCGGTTACAAAATTTGTGTGCAAAATTTTTGACTATTTTATGTACCTTTATTAGACTCTTCTTCTCGAACTTTCCCCACCGATCTTCCTGTGTAAACGAACTTCAGTGTATTATTCGGGAACCTTTATTTATTCTGGGGTACAAGAGAAATGAAGTGTGGATTAAATAGTTACTTATGTAGGTATAAAAGTTTGCAACCTAAGTCTTTTAGCTTAATAATGATCAGACCACTAATTTGACGGAATAGGTAGACGATCATATAACAGTAGTAATAAACTCGGATCGAGTTCACTATTGTCGGTAATATTTAGTGAAAGTAAATAATTATTAATGTGACGAACACATTAAGTTCGTGACTAACATACTTTAGAAAATCTTTTTTACTTTGTAACTTACTCTAAAAAAAGGACATAATCGTAATTCTGTTTTAGACTTTATGTCATTTAACTTGAACCTCCTCTAAAAGTCTTTAGATAACTACAGAGGTCCATCGTCGTGAAACCTACTACGAGACAACCAACTCTAACGTAGGTCACTCTAAAGACGAGATTACCTATCGGTTCACGACCACTCGAACACACAGACAAATTAATCACCCTAAACACGATGAGGATGTTATTAGAATTACGACAATCACGTGAGTAGTTCGAAAAATTGAGTGACTCTTAGAAACAATAAAATCTTATTTGAGAAAGACTTCAGTGTCTTCCTGTTAACACCAATAGTAGAATTTAGTGTCAAACCACAGACACAGTAAATATACCAGATGATTCTTATAAGTACCCTGAGTTTTTTCCTATGTCATTTCAAGATAGTCTTGGAATCACAAAAGAATGATATGGTGACAATTTATCTTACCTTTCGTAAGATGATGTTAGTCGGAAAGGTCAAAGAATAATGATACTTAACTTATTTATGAAATTCAATAAATAGGTAGATCATTTATGATAAACTTACGGAGGATAAATAATGTTCCCGAAGAAAACACCGAGTCGACCATTTCTTAGGTGGACGTTACACCCTCTGGACCCAAAGTAGGGACCCAACCTTTCTAGGGGACCTCTTCCCTTTCCGATGGGTGAGGTCATAAAGTCGGACCTCTTAAGGTACCTGACATATCAGGTACCCCAGCGTTTGTCAACCTGTACTGACTCGCTTAAAACGAAATGAAGTGATGAATAATGTTCCATAGGACCTCCACGGTGAGTTTCGTAAACGGTAGGTCCTTACAAGGAGGTCCATTTATCGACCTGGTACAAACGGTGTTCAAAGGTATTATAAGACATAAACGAAAGTGTCGTTAAACCGTGAGAGAAAGTCCATTAAAATAGTAGTGTCAAACAAATTTGACAAATTTCTCAAATTTCTCATATCCCAGGATATGACATACACCCACCTTTGATACAGGGTAGACAATTACCGAGATAGGGATCACGGATTGTGACGTTATCTGTGTAGTATCCGTATACATATCTACATTGAGTGTGTTCATGTGTGCCCATTCATGTTTACGTATATGTGTTAGTGACGTGTATCTACAGGAGTGTGTGGGTGTGTGTATGAACACTCTTTGTTGTCTATTTTGTAATCCTGATAAAACATTCTTTGTGTTTGTTTTGAGTCCTTTAATAGTTCCTTTTATCGTACTCTTCCCGTCTACTTATTGTCTACCTCCTCCTAAATTTTCTTTTTTTAATTTCTTATTTCTCAAATAAGAGGTACTTCTCCTCTGTAGGATTCCTCTAATCGTGTAACATCCGTCTAAGGGTTTAAGTATAACACGTAACGGTTTCTGAATAAATGTGTAGTGTATAATAGATGTAATCTTAGACTCAGACCCATTTGAAGTATTAGTACAAATGGTTTAATCTGCAAATTAAAAAAAGGAAATGACAGAAGTTCGCGATCAAAATTTCTTTTACTTTTTTATATCCTTTTATCTTCACTTTAAATAGTGGTATTTTGGGTTTACCTTTATCACGATTTAAAAAAAGTGAGGTTAAAAAGTTAAACATGCTGTCCGCACAAACTCAGACTGAACGACTCTATTGTGAGAGATTCCAAATTGACCAAAACAGATGAGACCCAGAGTTTAATATTAGAAACACTCAAGTTCTCTAAGTAAACTGGACTAATCGGTGGACATTTTCATAACCTTTCCCGATAATTGTAATATAAAGTACGCATATGACTTTCCTGACTCTCGCTGTTTTGGTTGCAATCTTTTGAAATAACAATTAAAGTTGTAATCACGTATGTTAGTTGTCACCAGATATTTTATAAAGTCCAAAAACACGGAAAAGTAAAAAAGGACAAATCCATCTGGAAAAATCCAGTCCTACGACCTCTTTTACACTCAGTCTAATAATCCTAGGCTACACTTCCCATTTAGACTACCATTGTTAAAGAGAGGTTAAAAAAAAGTGACCTCTTGACGACCCAACGGTAAAGGAAGAGGTCCCCTCGAAGGGTTGAGTCCCTAGTTTGGACCCAGAGGGCGTAGGATCCGTCTACTAAATGGTAGACTCGGTGATCCCTTCAGGAGTCTAAAAGGGATCTCAAGACATTTACTAAAGTGACCTACATTTTAAGACCCAACCGTCCAGGGAAGAAAGTCGAGAACTTTTTACTCATTTTTGTATATAATCGTGATAAATTTTAAATTAACAAAAGGAAATGTCCTAAGTTTATGAACAAAATTTCTTTTACCCTTTTTATATCTTTTTTATCTTTGTTCTTATTTCAGATAATGGTGTTTGAGTTTAAATTTGAGTGACATTAAGTTTAACAAAAAGTGGAGATCTATTGTACACCAAAAGAAAAAAGGGGGTGACGAAAGTTCTACAAAAGAACAGAAATAGAAGTCTTCGAACTTACATTACACAGAATAACCTAAAGAAACCCAAATAGGACAAACATCAAGTGAGTCAAAACCCCATGCATCCAAACAAAGAAAACGGTCTAAGTCTTTAGAAAAACGTCATATAAAACGTATGAAAAGGTCGGGGGAGGGAGAAGTAAAAGAGGAAGACCCAAAGACTACCGTGTTTACAATCTAGGAAACAATATAAGGGTGTCCAGGGAACACTGAGAAAAGTAAAAAGAAAGTAAAGGAAAAAAACCTCTCAAATAAAAGGAGAGACAACAGGTCTAAGCGATTAAAGATCAAAGGTGTAAGTTCAAATGACTAAGTAGAGGAGCGAAGTAGACCAAACTCGAGTAGGTAACTCGAAAAATAATAAAGTCAGTAATATAAAAAGACAAGACTTTAAAAGTAAACCAGAAAAAATATAGAAGGTAAAGAAACGACTCTATCAGACAAACTACTCAAAAATATAAAAAGTTAACTAAATTTGTGTAAGTATTAACGAACAACTTCACTAAAATATTACCAACGAAAGAGTCAATTAAGATCGTAGAAATAGAAGAAAAGGGAACTGTAAAAGGACCAAAACCAAATCATTCACTGAAAACTAACTATAAAATCACAAAGACTTTGATATAACACTTTGAGACGCAGGATAAATAGGAGACAAAATCTGCCAAACAAATTGTAATAGGACCGTCCCTGTCGAAGGGACCGCCGAGTCTGCCATTTTCGCAGACCAGTGTTACGCCCTCTGGGCCCAAGGTCGGGACCCAGTCCTTATAGGGGACCGCTTCCTTTACCGTTGGGTGAGGTCATGAGAACGGACCTTTTAAGGTACCTACCTCTTCGGAGCATCCGATGTCAGGCACCCCAGTGCTTCTCAACCTGTGCTGACTCGCTGAAGTGAGAGTGAACCCGTCCCTGTCCTTTAGAAACCACCGAGTCCGTCAACCCCAACTTTTCTTAGACTGTGGTGACTCGCTGATTGTGTGAGAAGGACCGTCCCTGTCTCCCTCTTCTCCCTAGTCACGTCATAGAAATGAAGGACCACTTGGGTCTTCAGAATCCAGGGGGTGAACCGCAGGTTGTGTACTCGTCTTAGGGAGTAATGACGACCCGTCTCCACCTTCAGACCGAAGGGTATTTTGGAGGCGAGTGTGGAGAAACCGACTTTCTCCATCCTCACGGAGTAACGACGAGGGTGGTGGGAGGTGACTAAGGTACCTTCCTACCGGGGTAATAGAAACCCCCGACTTTCACTTTCACTTCAGTGAGTCAACACAGGCTGAGAAACACTGGGGTACCTGACATCGGATGGTCCGAGAAGGGAGGTACCCTAAGAGGTCCGTTCTCATGACCTCACCCAACGGTAAAGGAAGAGGTCCCCTAGAAGGGTTGGGTCCCTAGCTTGGGTCCAGAGTATGTAAGGTCCCTCTGCGAAATTAGAGACTCGGTGGTCCCTTCGTGGAGAAACCCCTGACCACTTCAGGATTAGAGGTAGGCGGGAGAAGACTGCGGTAGGATCTCCCACCTCCCTCCAGTGGAGTAACCACGAGCCAAAAGGTGAGACGGGAACGACAACGTTTGCTCCTACTTCGGAAGTAAAAAAAGACACTACACATGGAACTCATTTCGTCAATAACAGATTTACATAGAGAGACCCGACGGAAGGGACGAACAGATCAAATCTTTTTCGTCCAAAAAAAAAAAAAAAAGGAAAACGAACACAGACAACCGTAAAGATCCAACGACTAAAGAAGTCGAGGCTGAGACGTTATATACTCCGTTTTTCTTTTGAGGACTTTGAGTGGTAGCACAGTAAGAAACCCAGGGTTCAAGGGGTCGACAAGACGGATAAAGACAGGCAAAGACCTCAGAAGGATACAAACGAAATATCTTGTTACGGTCCCAAAACCGACATACACCCCCCTCTTCATTCCTTTTCGTATAGATGAATTAGAAGAGTGTACTACTTAAAACTCTTTTGTTTAAAACTCCTTTACTGTCCTACTTAAACAGCTTTTAGTCTTCAGACTTTCAATGAGTTATCACCAGAAGGTCAGGTAAGTTTGAGGTATGTCTCTAACCATTGGTAACGTAAGAAAAAGTAATCAAAAATAATTACTATTTTTTTGTCTAACTCTTAGTGTCTAATCCAGTATTATTGTTAGCAGACTGGTTAAAGAAATTCTCTTTAAAGAACTCATCAAAAAGATCCTCCTTAAGAAATTTTGTCTTGTCTAAAAACAACCTAAGACGACTGTCACAACACTGAGTTCTTCAGAATTCTCTATAGAAAGTTGAGAAATATATCTGTTATTATACCGAGGATTGTACAATACTTACAATATATTCGTAAATCAACAAAGTGATTTTCAGAAGATACATCCAATGTAAAGGAAACTTTCATTATCAGACTTCAGTTAAAACTCGAAAATAAAGGAATACAAAGATAGTTTCCCATTTAGTAAGGTCGAGGTCTTATCTTTACGAATCAGAGGACTCTAATGAGACGACTTGTCGGTTTCCTTATTAACAAACCGATGTACTTAAAGTTGTAAAAAAAAATCGTTTCAGTATCTATAGGTCAACATTTAAGACCGTTAAACCTTACAACCCAGTTATACTCCTTAAAGGTTCCCCTGAGACTTTGCGAGTACTATAATGATCCAATGCCTTCATTTGTCTTACCCGTATCAAAAAGTTATCAGTTTTGTTTCATACTAGATACATTGTATAAAACATAGTATTCATTATGTTCACATTATGTTTTGTCCACTGATTATAACGAATTGATAAATTCACATGGTATACACTAGTTTATATCGGTTTACCATTAAATTAATAACGTTACTTTTATGTCTATGTCAGGTTGTAAAATTTTTATCGACTAAATGACACAACACTTGAAACTCCGATACGTACACTAACACATACCACTCCTTGAAATGTCAAATAATATATCTTAGTCAATATTTTTTCATCTACTTATAAGTCTAGAAGACCCTTCCTTGGCAACACGAAAAATACACTCCTCTAGTCAGTACGTTTTTTTATAAAGGTTCTTTATGAAAGACGACACTACTCGACTTGTAAACATGATAAATTGACGCGAGGACTCTTGCGCTCCGAGTACGTACTCTAGATTGGAAACCACGTGGAACTCGACGACAAAATGAACCACCGACACCTTACCTAGGGATAGACTCTGACAGGGAATCTATTACGTCGAACACTTTAGGTCTACTCTTTATTTAAACTTATTGACCTTTTAGATTTGATAAATAGGACTATAACCTAGTCATTGTAATCAAAAGAAATGATACCTCTTTTAAATTTATTTAATTTACCTCATTTAATTTATTTATTTAATTAATTTAAATATTTAATTTACTCTGTATATATTCACTATTGATGGTACTCTCTTAATAATTTCAGGAACCAGGACTGGACAAATCCCGTAGACGAGTGTCTTGTATAGTTGAAGAGACCCTATATGACAACCGAACTTAACCATAGGTTTTAACAGTATAAAAGAAAGAATTTCAGAATAAGGTCATGGTTGTACACATAAAAGTGAAATGGTTCAGACGAACCGGAGTTGTTACACATACCAATTCACTTGTTCCGGTCACACTTTCCGATGTAAGAATGTTAAAACTACCATACTGTGTGACATATTCCGTCATGAGGTCCGGTCATTTATAATTATCTAGTCACCAACCGTCTTCAAGTCCACTTTATTGTTCTCCCTACTTATCCACCTTGTGTCTAAAAGTCTCGTCACTTTGAGAAGGCTTTCTATAAAATTACCATCTGTACACTGTACGTAAACAGTTTTCTGGTGTCTTGTAATATTGTGTGTGTGTGTGTGTGTGTGTGTGTGTGTGTGAGATTACATTTGACAGAAAGGTATTTTTACATACTTACAACCAAATAGTTACCATTGTTTACATGGTGTTATCTTCTCCTTTGACAAATCTCCTCTCTTCTATGTATCCTTGAGAGACGAGTGGAAAAGACATGTGGATTCTGACAAGACTTTTTATTTCAACTAAAGAAATTTTTGGCGATTTCAACATCTCGTCATATATTATACGTTTGAAAATTAATTTAAAGGATGAGACTCTACACGGGTAGGGGAGGGAAAGTTGGAACAGACAGACCATAGAATCAGAGTCCTCACTTTCAGGAGGGGTGGGGTACATGTTTGTCATCCACTTGTCTCCGATTCGCGAGATCGGAAAAAAAAAAAAAACTTTGTCTAAGAAATTGGTGAGAGAACTAAAAGACAGAGTTGTGAGACTGAAGACGTCTGGAACTCGGATTCAGACAGTAACGAGACCTAAATGAGTAACGACGAGTCATAAGAGGACAGGTCCGTCGAGTCAACTTTGAAAGAGATAAGACGATTAAATGAGTGATATGACACAAAGAGTAGAAGTTTTTAAACAACATTATAGATAAGACTATGACAGAGGAAAAAAAGGAACGATCAGATTTGTAAGTATTTAACGAAGTGGAAAAAAAAAAAAATTCATTTCGAAGTCCTCACTCTCCTTTTTCGTGTATATCGGTTTGTTGAGACAAATTAATTTTCATTTCCACCGAAAGACAAAGAGAAAGAACCGAAAGGGCAGAAAGAGAAAGAGACCTGTGTTAGCGAGAATAATTCATTTCAATTTATATTAAAAACGGTTATATAACGTGTTACTATACTTGATGAAATTTCAATTATTATTGACAAAACCCGTTACTTAATTGAACTACCCTAGTACTCTATTGTAAACTACATTAATAAATTAATTACTTTTACTTCATAACGTTATAACTCCCTGAACTTATGTATGACTTCCTATGATACCTATTCTTGATACCGAGTTTCGCTCGAGTCTCGTTAAGTGTAAAGTTTATTACTTTACTACTTAAAAGTAACGAAGGGGGGGGGGGGGG
>SJYO01048061.1:21817881-21989759 GCA_006410555.1 Capra ibex | reverse complement strand
GGGGGGGGGGGGGGGCGGAAAAAAACGAAGAGATTCGAAACGTAGGACTAACTTCGTTTCTGTAGACAGAAAAGGGTCTATTGTTCTTGAACCAACGACACCGTTGTATAACTGATCCCTTGAATTTTATTTCCACCGAGTTAAGGTCTAGTGAAAAAAAAAGGAGGAAGTGTTTTTGTCGTGTGTAACCGAGTTTTCGAGATGATCTTAGAAATATTAGTTATTTGGACAACAAACGACTTCCAAACATAGGGGTTTGAACGTAAAATTCGTCCAATCTTCACATGTAAACCGAAAATATATTAAAATTTGACACTTTATGACGTGACGTAGGAAAATATGTTTAAAAAGAAGGAGAAGGGAAGGAAAGAAAGAAGAAAGGAAGGAAGTAAGAAAAGAAGGAAAAGAGGAGAGAAAAAAGAAGTAAAAAAAGAGAGAGGGATCAAATTTTTTACCCTACCATCCCTGCATTCACGGACATTCTCCTCCCCATTTCCGTCACTTTCTTTGAGAAGTTTCCGGAAACGCTTTCGTCGCGGACCAACGATCCCGAACCTTTCTAACAATAAACATCGATTGTGTTTCAATAGGGTTTAACGTGAGTCGGAATCTTCTTTTGTTCAAGGTTTAAAAATTTCCCTCCGCACCTAACTATGACGGTTGTATACTTTTATTAGAAAACTGTGAAACTCTACGTATAGATAAACACGTAATTTTAAAGATTTAACGACTCACCCTCTTAATAACAACTTGAGAATTTACCTCCTTTATCTAAAAATTTTTAAGTATATAAATTTTTATAAACTTAAAAATATCATAAATAAACATTTAAAGTAGAAAACTCAGGACAACATTTCAACTCAAGTAGTCGTTGGTTGGACGTACCGTCCTTTTATTTACACTACGATGGAATCAAAATAAATAAATAAAAGGTTAGGATCTCGGATCATTAAGTAAAGAAAAGGTACATGAATTGTTTCATTGTGTTTCATTTACTATAAACTCTCTACCAGAATATATACTTGAATAAATTATATTCCAATAAATTTAATTAATTTATAATGAGGTTTTAAAGGATATTATGGTCCGGTTCCATTAAATGTACCCTAACCATTAAAATTGTTTATTATTTAAACCATTCGTTTCCTTTATTTTCACTATAATAGAGATAATCGACAATCAATATACTAAACTCTATCTATAAATCAAAAGTTTCGATAAATTCGTTGTTAATCTTGGTATGTACCCTGTTACCTAACCAAGGTTTAACCCTTTCCTCATGCAGTTCCGACATATAACAGTGGGACGTATAAATTGAATATATGTCACATGTAGTACGCTTTATGGTCCGACCTACTGAGTGTTCGACCTTAGTTCTAACGTCCTTTTTTATTGTTAGAGTCTATACGTCTACTATGGTGGGATTACTGTTTTTTACTTCTCCTTGATTTGTCGGGAAACTACTTCCACCTTCTCCTCTCATTTTGAGTTGTAGGTAATAAAACTTTCATCAAAACTATAACGTTTAGGGGATTTTCCTAGAACCTCTGAAAGTCCCCAGGTGTCTAGTGTAAGACTCTTGACGATAAAATCTTTGATGGGACGACAATATTTCTGACTTATTATTATGAAAGGAATTCAAGTAATTATCTTTGCTTTTCTTCTTGATCTTATTAAACCTTTTTGTAGTTGATTTTATAAGTTGATGGAATCAGTGGTTACGTCTTCGGAGAACTTTCTTAACATAGAAAATGATAAACTTGTTGTAGAATCCATACGTCATTTATTATTATTATTATTATTATTATTATTATTATTATTACTTTCAAATTTTTTTAGTTGTAGGTTTTTTAATTCTGATACCGTAGACCAGGGTAGTAAAGTACCGTTTATCTACCCCTTTTTCACCTTTGTCACTATCTAAAAATACAAGAACCCGAGATTTTCGTAACGCCTACCACTAATGTACGAACGAGGAACCTTCTCTTCGATAAAGTCTAGATCTATCGTAGAATTTTTCACCTCTGTAGTGAAACGACTTTTTCAGGACATATCAGTTTCGATACCAAAAAGGTCATCGGTACATGCCTACACTCTTAACCTGGTATTGTTTCCGACTCACGACTTCCTGACTACGAAAGTTTGACACCACTACCTTTTCTGAAAACTCTCAAGTAATCTATCGTTCCTCTAGTTTGGTCAGTTAGGCTTTCCTTTAGTTGGGACTTATAAGTAACCTTCCTAACTACGACTTCGACTTCGAGGTTATGAATCTGGTAGACTACTTTTCTCGACTGAATAACCTTTTCTGACTCTACTACCCTTTCTGACTTCCGTCCTTTTCTTCTCTTACTGTCTCCTACTCTACCAACCTACCGTAGTGGTTGAGTTACCTGTACTTAAACACGTCTGAGACTCTCTACGACTTCCTGTCCCTTCGGACGGTATGACATCAGGTACCCCAACATTTCTCAACCTGTACTGAGTCTCTGACTTGTTGTTGTTGTTCTATAAGTCAAAAGTTTCCATAAATACCCTGACCTTATTATATCTATTTACTAAAAAACTCTTGTATATTTATATTTTTTCATTATAAAACCTCATTACTAGTTTACGATTGGAAAGAAAAGGGTAGAGAGACCATTCCTACATCCAATAATATTACGTCAGTTCATACTATAAATGAACTAATCTCTAAAAATTTTATCTCTTCTAACCTCTGTATTAAAGGGAAGTATGCACTCTTAAATATCCTGTGACTCGAATGTCTAAACTAGAGTTTTACAATATTAAGAAAAAAAGGGGTACTTCAGAGGATACTCATACTCATTACTGTCGTTTTCTTTTAAAGAAGGTACGTTTCGAATTACCTATATTGTTCTTCCACGAATAATTATATAATTAAAGGAATCTACCAAGATAGTAGGTTTCTCACTTCATATATAGAAAGTTATGATCCCTAGGGGACGACTAGATCTCTCAAACATTCCTTCTATCTTCTCTGACTAACCAGTAGAGGTCGAAACTGAACATATGAATGACGGAGGCTAAATAGGAGGAGGATCCCGAGATAGAACGTCCAGGTCGTAGGACAAAGAAAGATGTCCAATACTGTGGGTTCCCTAGATCGAAATAAAGAAACTATAAGTGGAGTGTGATATTTATAGGAGAATCAGAAGACTAAAATAAAAGAACTACGAAATACAATAATCTTGAAGGGATTACCGAGAGACCATTTCTTAGACGAACGGTCACGTCTTCTGCACCCAAACTCGGGACCCAACCCTTCTAAGGGACCTCTTCCTTTACCGTTGGGTGAGGTCATAAGAACGGACCCTTTAGGGGACCTGTCTCCTCGGACCGTCCGATGTCAGGTGCCTCAGTGCTTTCTCAGTCTGTGCTGAATAGCTGACTCGTTGTTGTTTTTGACCTGGGGACCGGGTCATATTTATTAAAGGAGGACGAGTACATAGAGTCACTCATTCAGAAAGACTGAATAGAGAGGTCTTCTGAAGTCCTTTAAGAAAAGTACTCAGACCAAGGACTAGGTTGTTGTATTTCATAGTTCTTTTATTTTCCCCAGGTCTCCATTCTTTATAACTTTTCCACAAATCGAGTAAGACTTCCCTGTCCAAAAAAAAAAAAAACGAAAAAAAATTTTCAAAAAATAAAAAAATTAAAATTTTAGAAATTAAGAATGTACGCAAGGGTTTGTACTTGGGGGGAGGGTGGAGGGAGGGGTATTGTAGAGACTTCCCTGTCAAAACTTACGACCTATGATACGATTCATACACAGGAAGGATCCCTTCCTGGTTAGGTTGTCTACTCATCATGTAGACATATTCCGTTCTCTTTCCTATGATGTAGGTAAACACTTGATGGGGTCTCGTCGTGACCTAGAGTCTAAAGTTTTATATAGATCAATTCTATTAAGTTTTACAACGTGTCCTTGTCCGTCCCCATCTACACGCGTCTATTCTGTCTCTTGAGTCTTTGTCCGATTGTGTGTACGTCTTAGAATTATAGAGTCTCTCCTTTTAATTTTGACCTATCTTCTACCCAATAATTTTTTGTTTATCACGATCATGTTAACGGGTAGGTATTCTTTCTGTCATTTTGACATAGGGACGAATTATGATATGTTTGTTATTTCAAGATAAATCATATATACTAATTTTTTACCCTATTTTTATACCCATGTAGACACATAGAAGGACTTTAAGGTTTATTTTATGTTCTTACGTTATGACTATTCCCCGACTTCTCCTTAATTTTTAGTTATCTCACTTTCTTTTACTTCAGTCAGTCAGTACAGGTTGAGAAACGTTGGGACACCTGACGTTGGATAGTCCGAGGAGACAGACACCCTAAAAGGTCCGTTCCCGTGACCTCACCCAACGGTAAAGGAAGAGATCCCCTAGAAGGGTTGGGTCCCTAACTTGGGTCCAGAGGGTTTAACGTCCGTCTGTGAAATCGTAGACTTGGTAGTACCTTCGTTTTTCAGTTATCATTCCATATTAAGGGTACCGTATATATTATTTTTTATTAAAAGGTAATCAAAGTACCATTGTGTACATCTCTATTTGTTCAGACCTTTATGTTCAAGAAAGTTGTATAAATCTTTTTCTTTACTGTAGAATTTTACTTTTTATATATCGACATTACTGTCCAAACGTGAAGGGACCTTCGAGACTTTCATTTCTTAGACGGACGTTACGTTCTCTGGGTCCCAAACTAAGGACCTAGCCCTTCTAGGGAACCTCTTCCCTTACCGTTGGGTGAGGTCATAAGAACGAACCTCTCAGGATACCTGTCTCCTCCAACCACCGATGTTAAGTACCCCAGTGTTTCTCAACCTGTGTTGACTCACTGACTGTGAAAGTGAGTCACTCTCCAAACTATAAATAAGAAGTCACGATTACTCATATATCTTTTACTTTGTTATTTCTTAGACTTTTACAGTTTAGTATTTTAGTTATCTGTTATAATATATATATGTTACTACTTCTTACTCATTTATTCATAACGATACATTTTTAGTAAATAGAGAATGAAGAAATTTTTATATAATTTAACCGGGATATAACTAGAGAGGAACTTTTGAAGTTGTTTAAAATGATCTACGTCCGATGTTACGGAGTCGTAACCGGTAGTAGTGAACTTTAATTCATTTTATTTTAATTCGTGTATGTATGGTTCTCAATTTGTAGAATTTTATTTCTTATTATGAAAAATTTTTTTAGATTTTATTTCCTTTTTTTGTTTCAGTGTATTAGATCTTATATTACCTTTCTCACTCGTTCTAAAACTCGAATATTAAAAACTCACTAATAAGTTATAATGATTAGAGTCGTATTAAATAAAATCCTGTTTAGTTTTATCTAGTTATACCAGTTTAATGGTCTTTGACTTTGTCTTAAACCATTTTGAGTGGTCCAAAAGATTTAATTTTTTTTTTTTTTTCAGGTACATTTAGTTTTACCTTATCTTGTATTTATAATGTATTTCTACTGATCTTTGGTTATCTTAATCGTATTAGTTATAATTACACATATCGGTGAATCTGACCCTAAATTTCGATATTTCGATCCTAATTCTCTATGTTCAACTTTCACTTTCACTTCCGAGTCAACATAGGGTGAGAAACTCTACGGTACCTGATATGTCAGGTAAGAGGTCCAGTCTTATGACCTAACCCATCTGAAAGGGAAGAGGTCCCCTAGAAGGGTGGGTCCCTAACTTGGGTCTAGAGGACGTAACGTCCTTCTAAAAAATGGTCGACTCGGTGTTTCCTTCACGTCTCTATGTTCAATGATACAGATTTTATCTATGTGTTTGTTCCTGTATGATATATCGTGTCCCTCAATATCGGTAATAGGACATTATTTAAAATTACGTCATATTACATATTTTAGTGATACGATATGAGGATTTGATCGGTTAGATTAGTGTACCTGGTGTCGGAACAGATTGAGTCACTTTGATTCGGTACGGTACATCCCGGTGGATTCTGCCTGTCCAGTACCACCTCTCAAGACTGTTTTACACCAGGTGACCTCTTCCCTTACCGTTTGGTGAAGTCATAAGAACGGAACTCTTGGGGTACTTGTCATACTTTTCCGTTTTTCTATCCTGTGACTTTCTTCTTGAGGGGTCCAGCCATCTACGGGTTATACGATGACCTCTAGTCACCTCTTTATTGAGGTGTTTCCTACTCACCTACCTCGGTTTCAATTTTGTTGTGGGTCAACACCTACACTGACCACTGTCTTTGTTCCAGACTACGACATTTCTCGTTATAACGTATTCTTGGACCTTACAATCCAGGTACTTAGTTCCGTTTAACCTTCACCAGTTTGTCCTCTACCGTTCTCACTTACAGCTGTAAAATCCTTAGTCGTTTGATTTTACCTGACCTTACCCCCTTAAATTGAGTCTACTGGTAATATAGATAATGACACCCGTCCTTAGGGAATCTTCTTTACCTCATCTCGGTAGTACCAGTTGTTCTCAGGATTTACGTCATGAACCTACATCAAAGTTTTTACTATCTTACTGGAGACAAGTAAAGGTTCCGTTTGGTAAGTTATAGTACCATTAGGTTCAGATACGGGGTTGGTCATTGTGACTTCTTCGACTTTAATTTGCCGAGATACTTCTGGATGTTCTGGAAAATCTTGATTGTGGGGGTTTTCTACAGGAAAAGTAATATCCCCTGACCTTACGTTTTCTTCCTTCAGTTCTTTGTGGACCTTATTGTCCGTTTAAATAGGAACCTTATACCTTACTTCGTCCCGTTTCTGATTATCGCAAAACGGCTCTCTTGCATGATCAGTATCGTTTGTGGGAGAAGGTCGTTGTGTTCTCTTCTGAGATGTGTACCTGTAGTGGTCTACCAGTTGTGACTTTAGTCTAACTAATATAAGAAACGTCTATTTCTACGTCTTAGAGATATATCAGCCGTTTTTGTTCTGGCCCTGAACTAAACTGACACCGAGTCTAGTACTTGAGGAATAACGGTTTAAGTCTGAATTTAACTTCTTTCACCCCCTTTGTTGAGCTGGTAAGTCCATACTGGATTTAGTTTAGGGAATACTAATATGTCACATTCACTCTTCATCTAAATTCCCTGATCTAGACTATCTGTCTAATGGACTACTTGATACTTACCTCCACTAGTTGTAGTAGGGGTTCTTTTTTTTATGTTTTTTCTTTTTACCGACAGACTTATCCGGAATGTTTATAGACACTTTTCTTCTTTTCGGTTTTCGTTTCCTCTTTTCCTTTCTATATGGGTAAACTTACGTCTCAAGGTTTCTTGTCGTTCCTCTCTATTCTTTCTGAAGGAGTCACTAGTCACGTTTCTTTATTTATCTCCTTTTATTATCATACCCTTTCTGATCTCTAGAGAAGTTCTTTGAATCTATAGTTCCATTTTAAAGTACGTTTCTACCCCAGTTATTTCCTGTCTTTACCATCCATGGATTGTCTTCGTCTTCTATAATTCTTCTCCACCGTTTTACGTGTCTTCTTGACATGTCTTTTCTAGAAGTACTGGATCTATTAGTGTTACCACACTAGTGAGTGGATCTCGGTCTATAGGACCTTACACTTCAGTTCACCCGGAATCTTTCGTAGAGATGTTTGTTTCGATCACCTCCATTACTTCAAAGTCAACTCGATAAAGTTTGGGATTTACTACTACGACACTTTCACGACGTGAGTCATACGGTCGTTTAAACCTTTTGAGTCGTCACCGATGCCCTGACCTTTTCCAGTCAAAAGTAAGGTTAGGGTATCTTTCCGTTACGGTTTCTTACAAGTTCGATGGTTTGTAAAGAGTAGAGTGTGCGATCGCTTCATTACGAGTTTTAAGAGGTTCGGTCCGAAGTCGTTATGTACTTGGCACTTGAAGGTCTATCAGTTCGATCCAAATCTTTTCCGTCTCCTTGGTCTAGTTTAACGGTTGTAGACGACCTAGTAGTTTTTTCGTTTTCTCAAGGTCTTTTTGTAGATAAAGACGAAATAACTGATCCGGTTTCGGAAACTGACACACCTAGTGTTATTTGACACCTTTTAAGACTTTCTCTACCCTTATGGTCTGGCGGACTGGACGGAGAACTCTTTGTATATACGTCCAGTCTTTCGTTGTCAATCTTGACCTGTACCTTGTTGTCTGACCAAGGTCTATCCTTTTCCTCATACAGTTTCGACATATAACAATGGGACGAATAAATTAGAGATACGTCTCATGCAGTACTCTTTGTGACCCGACCTACTTCTCATTCGACCTTAGTTCTAACGACCCTCTTTATACTCATTGGAGTCTATATATTTACTGTGGTGGGAATACCGTCTTTGACTTCTTCTTGATTTCTGACAAAACTACTTTTACTTTCTCCTCTCACTTTTTCAAAAGAATTTCGAGTTGTAAGTCTTTTGATTCTAGTACCGTAGACTAGGGTAGTGAAGTAACTTTTATTTACCCCTTTGTCACCTTTATCACAGTTTGAAATAAAACCCCCCGAGGTTTTAGTGACGTCTAACACTAACGTCGGTACTTTTTTTCTACGAACGAGGAACCTTCCTTTCAATACTGGTTGGATCTATCGTATAAGTTTTCGTCTCCGCAATGAAACGGTTGTTTCCAGGTAGATCAGTTCCGATACCAAAAAGGTCACCAGTACATACCCACACTCTCAACCTGACATTTCTTTTGACTCACGGCTTCTCAACTACGGAAACTTGACACCACAACCTCTTCTGAGAACTCTCAGGGAACCTGACGTTCCTCTAGGTTGGTCAGGTAGGATTTCCACTAATCAGGACCCACAAGTAACCTTCCTGACTACGACTCCGACTTTGAGGTTATGAAACCGGTGGACTACGCTTCTCGACTGAGAAACCTTTTATGGGACTACGACTCCTGCTAACTCCCGACCTCCTCTTCCCCTACTGTCTCCTACTCTATCATCCTACCGTAGTGACTGAGTTACCTGCACTCAAATCCATTCTGAGCCCTCAACCAATACCTGACCTTCCGGACCACACGACACCAGGTACCCCAGCGTTTCACAGCCTGTACTTACTCACTGACTTTACTTGACTTATGAGGATTTTGATCATATAACATTCAGCTAATATAAAGTTATGTGTTATCTATTTTTATACTTCGGTCGAAATGTTTAAGCTACTAAAAAAATTCAATACAGAGTACATCATTATGTCCTTTAAATTTATTACATTTGCACAAAAATGTACGTTTTTTATTATTAAACTTAATTAAAAATGTTTTTTAAAGTCATTATTTATATTAATAACTATCTAACGGGATATGGTCAGTGGGACAATTCGTTAAATTTTTCACTAGAGTAAAATTAAGAGAGTCACCGGGTTCTAAACAGAGTAGAATGTCTACTCTCAAAACCCCAAAAACCTACAAAAAATTCACATGTCTTAATTCTTCACCATCTTAGTTCTAAGTGCATATCTAAATTGAGTTTTCAATTCAATATTTGTTTGTACGGTGTGAAGGGAAACGTGACTTCTGAAGACTGACACCTACTTAATTAAGTATAAAAACATATCAGTTTTTAATTTTTAAGTCTTTTTATTTTTTAAAATCATATTTATTGTCAAGTGAAATATTACTTACCTAACGGAACGTCCTTATCAACTTGGTAACTTAGTGAACATAATCAAAAAATTTTAATTTATAGAGGTAAATTAAAAACAGAAAAGTCAATTTATGATCTGGACAATCAATAACAATTAATTGCTACTTCTATTTAATTTATCACGTGTTCTTAGTAGACAGTTAAATAATTTTGTTCAAAACCTATGAAAAGAGATCTTCCTCACATTATTTTGGTTTCCTCGGTCAAAGAAATCACAATAGTTTTGGTGTAAATATACTCTTGAAACCTCACTTGTATTTTAAGTGTATAAACCGGGGTACATTTAGTTCGGTATTTAAATTATTCATTTAACAAGTGGAAATTGACGTAATAAATAGTACTTTCTCTTCACTATACACTCATCGAATTTTTAAAAAAGAACTATAAAACAATAGGACACGTGTGATAGTATTGGGTCTCACCTAGGTAGGAGGATGTGTTATCTTTTGAGGTTCAGTTCCCTCCTCTCTTCCTTACTCAGTATTGAGAGGTTGACTTCGTCGATGTCTCACTCAACCGTGGTCATTACATGAAGTCTTATAAACTAAAATTTTCATTAATATTTTTTAATTTTTTCGATTATAGTACCGTCGGTCAGGGGAACGAAGTGTCGTTTATTTAGCCCTTTCTTTACCCTTGTCACCGTCTAAAATAAAAGAACCCGAGGTTTTAGTGACACCTACCACTGACGTCGGTACTTTAATTTTCTGTGAACGAGGAACCTTTCTTTTCGATACTGGTTGGATCTGTCGTACAATTTTTCGTCTCTGTAATAAAACGGTTGTTTCCAGAGATCAGTTTCAATACCGAAAAGATCACCAGTAGATACCTACAATCTCAACCTGGTATTTCTTCCGACTCGTGGTTTCTTAACTACGAAAAGTTGACACCACGACCTCTTCTCAAAACTCTCAGGGAACCTAACGTTCCTCTGGGTTGGTCAGGTAGGACTTCCTTTAGTTGAGACTTATAAGTAACCTTCTTGACTACGACTTCGACTTCGAGGTTATGAGACCGGTGGACTACGCTTCTTGACTGAGTAACCTTTTCTGGGTTGTATAACCTTTTCTGGGAGTACGACCCTTGCTAACTCCCGTCCTCTTTTTTCCCCACTGTCTCCTACTCTACCAACCTACCGTAGTGGTTTATTTACCTGTACTCAAACTCGTTTGAGACCCTCTATCTCTTCCTGTCTCTTCGGATCACACGACGTCAAGTACCTCAACGTTTCTCGACCCGTGCAGAATCACTGACTTGTTGTTTATAAACTTGTCAACTAAACCTGTCGTGTCTTAAGATTGAAGTACCACGTTGAATATGAAACTCATACTATTGACAATGAATAAACTTTTTAATAATGCTATTTTATTTTCTGATTAATACAAAAACCTCCTGTGAATCAATGAAACTGGAGTGTTAAGTAGAAGTAGTAGACTATAAATACCGTAAACTAGTGAAACATGTGTCGTAATAAGACATAAGTTAATTCTAAGTCTAGAACTAAAACTCTCATACTATACAGTACTTTATTCATCCAATAATATTTAGTGACAAAAAAAGTTATTTACCGTATAATTCTTTTCTATTACTACGTCAATGATAGTAAAAATTTACACTATGAAAACGTTGACTTATGTAAATAAACAGAGACTTAGGTAATACAACTTCTTTAAATTCACCAAGAAACGAAAAAAGAATAAAGTCTTGTAGATTTTTTACTATTATTGGTTTAGTTTAGGTAAACATTAAGATTCTTCTACTTCACTTATATACTAATACTTTACTTAAATAAGGAATTAAAGTCTGTGTAATTGAACTTATCTCGGAAGATTTTGGAAAATTACGTAGATAACAAAATCCTTAAGTTAGCACTGGTTGAAAAGTCCGAATATACAAATTCCAAAGAATTATAACGAGAAGGAAAGACATGGACGTGAGACTTAATCATACAGTCAAGTACAAATATTTAAAGTACTACCTTTCTTAATTAAAAATTTTTAATAAAGAAATACGGTCATCCAGAATTGGTCCCCTCAAAAGGTAAGTGTCCTGTGACCGTTACAGACCTCTATTAGGACTAACAGTGATTTTAACATCCCTCTCTACGACGACCGTAGGTCACCTATTTCCTGACTCTACAATGTAGAGGGTGTCACGTGTCTTGTCAGGAAAGGTAGTTTCTTAATAGGTTGAGTTTAAAATTATCGCGGTACCGACTTATTAGACGAAATGTATTATCGGAACATTTTCGATACTAAAAACGATTTTCTACTCTATCTAAATTAGAGAAGTAGTACTCATCGTACATACCTTACCGTACTTGGAAGTTTCCCGTGGAAGTACTACTATCTTTTAGTTATCCACCTTTATTTACAGTTCGTCAAACTAAGGTCATTCAACCCTAGTTTCGAAAGTCTACGAGAAATCCTGTTTTAGAACTTCCAGAGGTGTGTTGACTTTCGATTCGATTCGTGTAAATTAGGTTATCGAAGCGGGAACATCGTACACCTCGTATACTCTTACTCGTCATAGTTGAACTCTCTCTCTATACATCTTCGTCCAAAATTATAAAAAAAAATTCCTTTCACTCCAAAACTAATTCTGTCCCTCCCCTACCTCGTACTACTTTTCCAACTCGTATACCTACTTTCGTTAAACTTCACCTTCCTTTGAACTCTCTCGTCTCACCCATAGTAACTCTCTCCAGAAGAAACGGCCCTCTTAGACCCGTGTCGAAATACACCTGTACCAGAAAGACACGACGAGTCCGACTCCGGGGTTCCTTATTTCTCCCAAATCATAAAGTATGACTACGACCCTTTCTAACTTCCGTCCTCCTCTGTCCCTACTGTCTCCCACTCTACCAACCTACCGTAGTGGCTGAGTTACCTGTGTTCAAACTCGTTCGATACCTTCTATCACTTCCTGTCTCTTCGGACTACACGGTGTCAGGTACCCCAACGTTTCTTAGTCTTTACTGGCTCGTTGACTTGTTGCTGTTGTTTCATAAAGTATTAAGTTATTGTGGTTGTTCTACCTCTTCTATTTAATGAACCTTGACATCGAAGTGTACCCGAAGGGACCATCGAGTCGACCATTTCTTAGGCAACCGTTACGTTCTTTAGGGTCAAGTTGACGTTGTAATCGAAAATTTTTAATTGACTTAAAAGATTATATACTTAAGTAGAGTCTCGCCCTCTACTCTCATTTATTTTCAGTAAAACTCGTTACCGGGTCGGACTCTATTTTCCGTCTTGACCTGACTAACAGAAACTTGTATACTTTCTGACTTACGTTTTCGTATAATAAGTAATTATGTAAAGAACGTGTCCAACCGAAATCTCTAGAAATATAGCCACTGCCTACGTCTTGTCGAATTCCAACAACTTTTTATATCTTAACAACCTATGACAAATTTTGACTAGTACGAAAAGACTCGATCTCCTTTTACAAATAACCTATCTTGAAAGGTACTTTGTGACTTCTCTTAATATCCGTGAATAGAGAACGACCTCAGTGAACTCGGAAACTACTAGCCCTTACCCCTCAGATCCAAATCCTTAATTTAGTCTCTATTCCTTCTTTTTCCTCGTTCCCTTAAAGTCGAACTCTTCGAGTCTATCGTGGGAAGGTCTTTCCTTCTCTTCTCCCCAAGTCAAGTCTTTTTAGTATCCTAAGGAAATAGTGTACGACGTGGATCTTAATCTAATGGTTCACTCCTTCTTGGTTCATAACTGTATCGAAGAGTACGTCATCTTCCAACCTGAACTGACCCGGAAGTTTATAACGAGTTCTTCACATGAGTCGAATCCCGTTCGTATTTCTCTTAATCTCACCACTCCTCTCCCTAACCATAGAAATTTTATGGCGAAAAACGATACGATCAGATAATTAAGTTGCGTAAAACAAACCCACGTAAAATGGGTAGTGTTGTGACTCTTAACCATAACTAGTGTACAGACCGAACACTATTTTTTCTTGTTTGAGTGCACAGAACTCTTTACCTTATTTCTGACTACTACAGAGATCGTAGACTTCTAAATAAGTCGAAATCTTACAAAGACTGTTAGATAAGAAGGAGAAAAGAAGAATATTCGTGTAGAAAAGTGTATATGATGAATAATCTGATGAACTATGGACTTATCAACGAAGGAGAAACGATAATTAAGAGACATAAAGAGATCTATAACGAAGTAACTATATGTAATCATAAAGAGTTGATGGTTTGTCTACTTGATTTAGGTAAATTGACATAAAAAAAAATGTTCTGTGACACTCTCTGTACTCAAAAGATTTTGTATATTAATAAATAAGTGTGGTTTTTCTTTTCGTGTTAATAAAAATACTTATATTTATGATTAAGAAACTCTACTCAATTGATTATTAGACCCCCACGAAATTTCTTATGAGTAATAGACAGGTAGCATAAACCTTTGGCCGGTTGTATTGTCACTAACGACATTCTGTTAAATTAAAGTTACAAACGACTAAGTAAAGGAGAACCCTTTTTATATAGGATTCATGTTTAAGTTATGTCTTGTCTAATCGAAATCCTACGACAAAGACGGGACATTCCTCGTCCTTTTATTACACTACAGATTCCACCCGATCCGTTATTCTTATCCACCCCTAACATCTCTCTGCTTTTCGTGGACACCACCATTTCCGTTGTGAAATAAGTCAAGGATAACGGACGATGGTAGACACCTTTATCATACCTACACTACCTAAAAAACTTAAAAGTTCGTTCTAGTTTAGTTCTTAAAATTTATATATAAAGGAATAAAAAGATTCCATCACCACTAACTTTCATACATGTCTAATGGGTAAAAGAGAAATAAATACATTTTTTCTTCGTAAAAATCTTTACTACAAAGTATAGTATTATCAAAATGTGAAGTTTTACAGACGAGAAGGATAAATTTTAATACAAAGGTACTTTAGTATTTGTCGTTTATAAAGACTCACTCTTTATGTGAACTTCACAAAGGTTCAGTCTTTTATACGACATATTTACGACACATAGCATTCTACGAGACCCACCTTTATGAACTTTAATTGACATTTTAGACAGTTATTACAATTGTGACCTTAAATTAAGTAAAATAAAAACTTTCGTGAAATAACTTAGTTACGCAAGAACTAATTTTCATACGGTCTTCCTCTTAGGGTTCAAATTAATTTTCTCACTTTTATATAGATGGGAGAAGAAAGTCTTAAGTGGGAACGTCTTTTCTTTTCCTCTTTGTGTTAGGATTCACTGTAAAACAATATTAAACAGTTTCAAGTATTAGAGGGGGATTAAATGTTTGTACCTTTAATCTGTCGTTTTATCGTTTATTAAGTCTTTTCACTTCTTCCTAGTCTTAATTTACGAATGTGTCTCTTATAGTTTGGTCACCGACTAAGTGAAGTTTTGGGAGTTTTTACTTTATTATTTGTATTTTCCGAAATCTTATATCTCAATCTTGTTTCTAGACCTTGTCCCCCTAACAAATTTTCAAACATAACCTTCGTCAATCTGGAGATTCCAGTGTTAAGTTGGTTCACGTGACTCTAAGGATGACGATAAAGAGATCCTCTCTGGTATACAAAAATCTCGTTAAAATAAGTTTCATGAGGTATGTCCAAGAGATCTATCTCTTCCAATCTGTAATCCCGAATTCATTTTTATTACCCAGTATATAGTCCTATATGACTTATAATGATTGTAAAGGTCAAGGAAAAGTATAATCACAGTTCAAACGATCATCGACTCGATATAGGGTCCGTTCGTTGACTAGGAAGAGACTTCTTTGTTACGAGGTTTCTTTTATGAAGGTTTAAGACTATGGACCTTCAAAGGACTTGTTTCAGACTAGACGTTGAGTAGTGAGATATCGGGTGACTGTTGTAAGGTTATGTGGATCTTGAACAGGAGTCGAAATTACGGATGAAGAACTCGTATTCACACTTTCACTATCAACGAATTATCATAGGCTGAGACGATTGAGTACCTGACCTTGGGTGGTCCGAGGAGACAGGTACCTTAAGAGGTCTGTTTTTATGACCTCTCCTAACGGTATGTGAAGAGGTCCCCTAGAAGGGTTGGGTCCCTAACTTGGGTCCAAAGGACATAACGTCCGTCTAAGAAGTGACAAACTCGATGAGCGGATCACTCCGGTAATTTCGACGAGACTACAAAGAACACGTATATACTTGTTCTTTCCCAGAGGTCTGTAAACTCCTTTCCGAGGGGCACTTTCTTCCTCCGGGTAGGGACGGAGAAGGTGGGGTAGTCTCACCTTGTCTTACGTCTGTGAGACGGAGGTCGACTCCAGTCGATTCAAGGACAACCCGAAAGGACCACCGAGTCAAGTACTTCCCAGGTGGACATTACGTCCTTTACACCCAAACTAAGGACCCAGTTCTCCTAGGGGACCTCTTCCTTTACCGTTAGGTGAGATCATAAGAACGGACCCTTTAGGGTACCTGTCTCCTCGGTCGACCCGATGTCAGGTACCTCAACGTTTCTTAACCTGTCCTGACTTCACTGAGCCGTACGTGTGGGTGAGATAATATATGTGTAAAATATATACTCCGATTCCTTCGTGTCTCTCTAATTATTTTGAAGAGGTTCAAGAGTGTCAATTGTTCACTGTCTCGGGAGAAATCAAGGTAATACTTGTCTACGATATCGGTTCGTTGTGTCAACAGGAGGGGAGGGATGTTCAAGAATGTATCAGATAACACGAAATACCTCCCTGTGGTTGCAAAGTCATGTTTATAATGTTTGTCTAAGAAGAAATGAGTCCGATGGGTCCTAGTGCACTGAAGAGAGGGTGGGAGGACCACGACCGTCCAGGAACCGACAACGGGGTCTGAGTCTCTTGAGAGAGGGAGGAGAAAGTAGACTCTCGAGAGGGATAGAAAGTACTCGAGTGGAAAAGAGACCGGACGGAACTCCTGAAGCACACGCAGTAAAAAACCAAAATAAAGAACGGTCAGGGAGAGACCCTTGGAGAATGGGTGGAAAAAGACGGAGAAAAGAAGGTGGAAAGTAGAGAAAGGGATGACGGGAAGTGTCCCCTTGAGTTTCCAACGAGTCGTAGTAACGGTCGAAGCGACAAGAGTCGTTTTGAGATCAATAAACGTGAAGAATTAGGTTGACGAAAGAAAATATTTACCTAAAAACTGTTTGGACAATTCTTACTCTTTTCAGTTCAAAGAAAAACCTTTCCCAACTACAAAGGATCTGAAGATTTATTACGGTGTTAGCACACGTTCCGAAAGTGAATATGTACAAAAGACCGTCCTACTTTTACTTATTTTATTATCTTTCCATGGGACAGGGAGCATTATTTATACTGTATTTTCTAGTACATCAATTAGTGGTATCTCAATATGTCTCTCTTGTTTTGAAGTCTCGTTAAGAAGTAAATTGAAAATCCTATTGGACTTCCTTTTAATTGGACTTAAAAGTTTAAGGACATCAGACTACTCCTCTTTCGAACGGTGGAAAATTTCAAAAGGTACATCAGAGTCGAAACTAATAAAAAAGATTTTGATTTTACGACGACCTATTTTTAGACCTTAGTTCCGAAAGACCTATATGTAAAATAAATGTAATTCGTAAAAAGGGGAAATTAGTCAAGAACATTAGACGTTACTATCCGTTCAGTATATATTAAAAAAGAACCAATAACATGAGTATAAGAATACGTTTTTATCATTTTACAAAATAAAAAGAAAGAAATGACTTTAGCTACCGAATGTAGTATGCTTCTCCGGATGTACTCATAAACAAAAATTTAATCCTGGTATAAGAGTTAAGTGATGTGTTATTTCCCTAATATGTAAATTTTCTTGACATACGTTAGTTCTTCTTTAAAATTAATTAGTGTTTATCTTGACCGCGTTACCTTTATTAAACTGGGCTGTCAACCTCCAAACTAGTCGTATTGTGTCTCTAATTCTTCTGAAAACTGGACTTGTCTCAGTCTTAACCAAGTCAGACCTTGAAATCTTTCCCTTTCGATTATCCAAGTTTAGCGTGTTATAGTAACAAGGGTATTCCGATGGAAGGGTAATCGTTTGTCACTCTTTGGACGAAGCAGAGCCATCTTTGGTAGGTCATCGTATATATCGAGACCAGATGTTACTTCGTTGTCTCTAATGCGGTGTTGTGTGATATTAGAAAGAGGGTACAAGAGATACACATTTTGTGACTCGGTCGAGGAAACTTCGGGATTAACTGACAGACATAGTTAATCACCGGACTACCGAAAGGTCGGATGTAAATACAAAGGTATCATTGGTTGACCACAAACCTCTCCCTACCCGCATGAGTGACCCTTCATGAATTTACACATGTTATATCTTCTTATTAACTTTAAAAATCGATCGAACTCCTGGACCCGAGTCATTAAGTATAGTTCATTGTTGTATCGAATTAATTGTTGTATAATATTAAGTATAGAAGGTTATTCAAACTCACCTTTCGGTTTGTAAAATGGTTTTACTTTAGGAAATGACTTCATTGTTGTCATTACACTTTCTATCTATATATCTAATATGTCGTTATCATTCTATATAAAGTTGTTTTCTTCGTAACTGTCACTTTGAGGCTACTACTCAAATTCGTGAGACAGTATTCTTCTTTCCTATTTCTTTGTACTTCATGTCATTTTCCGTCCCATCCCCCAACCCTTCTTTAACCAAAACTACAGTCCCAAACGAAGAAAGAAGGTCAAAGAATCGACTATACTGAGAATCTTTCGTAACATTAGAGAAGATCGGTATACCATTCACTCTTATAATCATAGTAGAAATACCCAGATAACTCCCTTAAGTTATCCGATTATGTGCACTTTCTGATTCTTATAAAGGACTGAGTACCAAGTATGCATCATTTATAATAGTAGTAGCAGTAACAGTAAAGTCCCAAACCTTTTCTCCTTTTCCTTTCACGTCACATTATTGATTATGGGTTATAATTCGTAGGTAGTGAAACTTTTCTACCATCTGAATAAGACACAATGAGGTTTCCACTTTCATTTGGGTTACGTAATTTCAATACCACTCTTTTAAAACTGAGGTGTATTTATTCATTAAAAGATTGTTAGACTTACCTCACCTTAGACTTAATTGGACTAACACGTGTTTGTGGATAGTCTAATAATCTCTATCGTACCGGATGTGACTCCATTGTATCAACACTTCAAAGATAATCGATTCTATAAAATACTAATTTTATAAAGAATAATTTTCTCTTTATTTGGATACTGACTGGTTGAAGGACTCCTATTTAAAATCTCCTATTTACGATTATTAATATTTCCAAAGTCGGTACATTTTTACTTTCTTGTGACGTGTGTATACTTCGATCTTCTTTACTTTAATTACGTCCTAACGTTATTTATGTCTAACTTTTATAGATACCGATACAATTAATACGATAATATTAAACTGTTAAACTTTGACATATTATATACGTGGTCAATATCTTTGTTAATTTTCGATAGGTCGAACCTTATGTTACTTGTTAATTGTTATGTTGGATCTCTACTATATTAAACGCCTAATGGTTTTATCTTCCAAATTTATAATAACTTTCGTTTGACACCGAGAACTTGTACCCAGTCATTACTAAAAGCTTTAAAATACAATAATTTCAAATCCTTTCTTATCAAGAAAGTTTTTTACATTTACTAAGTTACATCGTTTATTTTCTCTTTATATATTAGTAATGTAAATGAAACACGGGTTAGTTTTTGTGGAGAAATCCTTTGTTTTTACACATGTCAGTCACTGTTCTACAAAAAATGGGAGGTCGATCCCCTATCGACATCCCATAGTAACCCCAAATAGAGAAGTATACTTAAGTTTCAGACTTTAATTCGTAAGTAAAAAGTATATCGATTATGGGTTCATTTTCACACGACACTTGGTATACCAAGTATGGTATACCTTCTGAGTCACCTCTAAACTACTACTACTCTCGTTCTGTGTCCCACTTCGGACCCTGATTGACCAATCTTTGTACCACAGATCAGTACTAATACCATGCTCAATCCTCATACGGCCCCAGGTCGGGACCACCTAGGTCCCTTAAGCTTCCACCCCTGCCGCAACTGCAGAACCCTTTTTATGTATAAATTAATGTCTATATATCTCTCTAATCTTTACCTATCACGTCATCCTTCTAATCACATCTTTTTCTCCGACTTATTGAACCTAATGCACCTTATCGTAGGTACGAGGTCTACCCTTAAGTCGGTCTTTTTGCCCTCGTTCTTTCTTCACTGTACCCCCTTAGTCAGAAAGGCCTTTGACTAGGCTAAAGAAATAAAAACCCAAACGAATATATGGAAAACAATGTGTATCCCTACTTATGTCTCAGTACGCCCCCAGTCGTCAGGACTGGAAATAGTTTTAGTCCACGAAGTGTATTTACATCTTTTTTTCCAGAATCCTTATAATGTAGTAGAAGACCGGTACTCACTCTGGACGACTGTAAAATACTAGGAAAGAAAGACTATTAGTTTTTTGAATAAAGAAGGTTCCCACAAAAAAGAATTTGGTCCGTGGTGGGAGGTTTATTTCAATGTAAGGATATCCCACTCCCACATCACTCAATGTTAGTTCTTTCCTTAAATAAATTGGGTTCCAATTGTACTAATTAGAATTTCCAATTATGAATAAAGAGGATATACGAATTTCCAATTACGAATAAAGAGGATATACAATCAATATAAGTAATATTCCCATCCCTTGTACCTCTAAATCGTCGTTTGTAGTCGGGTTGTTTACTTTTAGGAAAGTAGTTAAGAGGGGAATTCTAGATAAATCAGAATTCTATACTATTTCAATGTAAGAATGTATCTTTCCTGTGTNCACTAAATATTGTTTCATGTCACTAGATAATGTTTTCTCTTTTAAGTAATTGAGTTTTTCAGACCATAACGATTGGAATTTTTGATGATATAAAAGATATAAGGTTTATGTAACTAATTATATAAGGGTCCACGGATTCCTATACCTCCGGACCACCGTTAGTAACTGAGTTGTTCTTCTTTTTCAGGATACGATTAATTCTGAAAGTTTTATGAGGTTTTGAGAGACACGACAAATACCAACTCTCCATCATTTGTTAGAACACGGATCACCGTCGTCATACCTATTAGGACAGTGTGTTCGATCAGACAGTCGTGTCTCCAAACTGGACTTTGTAGGAACAGGGTGGGTCCCCTCCCTTAATCGTCGTTAATAACTGTGTTGTTTACTTCTTGGGAAGTGGTTATATTAAGGATTGGTTGATATGATTATTAAAGATTNTGGGTGATATGATTATTAAAGATTGGGGGGTTTTCTTAAACGGAAATCATTCAGATTTTGTAGAGCACGGAGAGTCCAACCCTCCGACATTTGTTAGTGTATACCGGCCTGTTTGGATATGTCCACCCGATCTATTGGAAGTCTTCTCAGGCATTCGACTTTGTGAGAACAGTACGGGTCCTTAAAAATAATTGAACCTCGACGTTCAAGTGAGGAAGAGGCTCTCTTTACCACTACCCCCCTCTCGGGGGCATTTCAGTCTCCACATCCACTCTCGTATTTTGTCTGAGACCAAAACCCCAATCTACGAGCCCTTGTCCCCCAAAGGACTCCGAACTAGTGCGGAAACGGATACGGTTCGGAGGAAGGAGTACTGGAAACGGTACCCGCCTCAAGGAGTACGACCGGGGGTCGTATCCTCACTTGTGGTGGAGACACTTTTGGTGGATTTAAGAGACTAAAGTTGTAGAGGTGAACCTTTTAACAACGACCTATTGGTGTTTCAATGGAGTGTCATCTTTAATTTTATGTAGCAAAGTGTCTTCGGTAATAAGATAAAGTTTGATTGTTGATGATTGACATTAAATAAATATCTCTCTATCACCGATCTTTGGAAGGACTTTTAATTAAAGGTTAAAACTTTTATGATATAACAAAAAGGGACGATATAGGTACCCAAGAATAATCTTCAAATCGATAGTTTAGAACTCTTTCTATAAAGAAACTCTCTAACTTTCGGATTACAAAAATAAATAAATAAATAAATTAAAATTTTAGAAATTAAGAATGTACGCAAGGGTTTGTACTTGGGGGGAGGGTGGAGGGAGGGGTATTGTAGAGACACCCAGTAGGGGTACGTGGTCGGGGTTCGTACGACATAGGACGCAGTCTGTATCTGACCGCTAAGTTAAGAATGTACTATCATATGTACAATCTTACGGTAAGAGGGTTTAGTAGGGTGGGAGAGGGAGAGGGAGACTCAGGTTTTCAGGCAATATGTGTAGACACAGAAAAAAGGACAGAAATTTTAAGTCTATAAAATTAATCTTTTGACACCGTTACTTTGGAGATATGAGGGTAAACGGTCAAGTCAAGTCAAGTCAGCGAGTCAGTACAGACTGAGAAACCCTGGGGTTCTTAGCGTCGTGCGGTCCGGAGGGACAGGTAGTGGTTGAGGGCCTTAAGTGAGTTTGGGCGTAGGTAGCTCAGCCACTACGGTAGGTCGGTAGAGTAGGAGACAGCAGGGGAAGAGGAGGACGGGGGTTAGGGACGGTCGTAGTCTCAGAAAAGGTTACTCAGTTGAGAAGCGTACTCCACCGGTTGAATGACCTCGAAGTCGAAATCGTAGTAAGGGAAGTTTCTTGTGGGTCCCGACTAGAGGAAGTCTTACCTGACCAACCTAGAGGAACGTCAGGTTCCCTAAGAGTTCTCAGAAGAAGTTGTGGTGTCAAGTTTGCATAGTTAAGAAGTCGGGAGTCGGAAGAAGTGTCAGGTTGAGAGTGTAGGTATGTACTGATGACCTTTTTGGTATCGGAACTGATCTACCTGGAATCAGTCGTTTCATTACAGAGACGTAAAATTATACGACAGACAACCAGTATTGAAAGTAAGGTCCTTCATTCGCAGAAAATTAAAGTACCGACGTCAGTGGTAGACGTCACTAAAACCTCGGGGGTTTTTATTTGAAACTGTGACAAAGGTGACAAAGGGGTAGATAAAGGGTATTTCACTACCCTGGTCTACGGTACTAAAAGTAAAAGATTTTCAACTCAAAATTCGGTTGAAAAAGTGAGAGGAGAAAGTGAAAGTAGTTCTCCGAAAACTCAAGGAGAAGTGAAAGACGGTATTCCCACCACAGTAGACGTATAGACTCCAATAACTATAAAGAGGGCCGTCAGAACTAAGGTCGAACACGAAGAACGGTCCCAATACAGTTTTCCCTTTCCTCTAAGTGAGTCGTTTAACCAAGACAGAAAATGGGTGAAGACAACATTTCATTGGACAAGACTCGAGACGCTGAAGAAACTTCGTACAAAAGTTTATACCTCCGAAGACTGAAGGAATCCAAATTCCAGTTATAATAGGTAGATTAGATACATACGGAACTGGTCATTACGACTTCTTCGACTTCAACTTGCCAAGATACTTCTGGATATTCTGGAAAATATTGATTGTGGGTTTTTTCTAAAAAAAAAGTAATATCCCCTGACCTTACGTTTTCATCCTTCAGTTCTTTGTGGACCTTATTGTCCGTTTAAACCGGAACCTCATGTCTTACTTCGTCCCGTTTCCGATCATCTCAAAACGGTTCTCTTACGTGATCAATTTCGTTTGTGGGAGAAGGTTGTCGTGTTCTCTTCTGAAATGGGTACCTGTAGTGGTCTACCAGTTGTGGTTTTAGTTTAACTAATATAAGAAACGTCGGTTACTACCTCTTTGAGATGTGTCAGTCGTTTCTGTTCTGACCCTCGACTGACCGAGTCTAATATTTAAGAAATAACGGTTTAAGTATACATTTAACTTCTTTCCCCCCTTTTGGTGATCTGGTAAGTCCATATTGGATTTATTTTAAGGAATACTAGTATGTCACCTTCACTCTTTATCTAAATCCCCTGATCTAGACTATCTGTCTCACGGACTACTTGATACCCAATTCCGAGTACTGTAGTATGTCCTATGTCCCTCGTTCTGGTAGGAGTTCTTTTTCTTCACGTTTTTTCGTTTTACCGACAGACTCCTCCGGAATGTTTATCGACACTTTTCTTCTCCTCGGTTTTAGTTTCCTCTTTTCCTTTCTATATGGGTAAACTTACGTCTCAAGGTTTCTTATCGTTCCTCTCGATTCTTTCGGAAGTCACTAGTTACGTTACTTTATCTCCTTTTATTATATTACCCTTTCTGATCTATAGAGAAGTTGTTTTAATCTCTATGTTTCCCTTGTAAAGTACATTTCTACCCGAGTTATTTCCTGTCTTTAACATCCATGGATTGTCTTCGTCTTCTATAATTCTTCTCCACCGTTCTTATGTGTCTTCTTGACATGTTTTTTCTAGAAGTGTTGGGTCTTTTAGTAACTATCACACTAGTAAGTGATCTCGGTCTACAGGACCTTACGTTTCAGTTCACCCGGAATCCTTCGTAGTGACGTTTGTTTCGATCACCTCCATTACCTTAAGGTTAACTCGATAAAGTTTAGGACCTTCTACTACGACACTTTCACGACGTGAGTTATACGGTCGTTTAAACCTTTTGAGTCGTTACCGGTACCCTGACCCTTTCCACTAAAAAGTAAGTTTAGGGTTTCTTTCCGTTATGATTTCTTACGAGTTTCATGACGTGTTAAAGTGAGTAGAGTGTGTAGTCATTTCATTGCGAGTTTTAAGAGGTTCGGTCCGAAGTTGTCATGCACTTGACACTTGAAGGTCTACAAGTTCGTCCAAAATCTTTTCCGTCTCCTTGGTCTCTAGTTTAACGGTTGTAGGCGAGCTGGTACTTTTTCGTTCTCTTAAGGTCTTTTTGTAGATAAAGACGAACTAGCTGATACCGTTTCTGAAACTGACACACCTAGTGTTATTTGACACCTTTTAAGACTTTCTCTACCCTGATGGTCTGGTGGACTGGACGGACAACTCTTTAGATGTACCAGTCCTTCGTTGTCAATCTTGACCTGTACCTTGTTGTCTGACCAAGGTTTACCCTTTTCCCCATATAACAATTCAGACATATAACAGTTCAGACATATAACAGTGGGACGAATAAATTGAATATACGACTCGTGTAGTACTCTTTACGACCCGACCTACTTCGTGTACCACCTTAAGTCTAACGGTCCTCTTTATAGTTATTGGAGTCTATACGTCTACTGTGGTTTGAATACCGTCTTTCACTTCTTCTTTATTTCTCGGAGAACTACTTTCACTTTCTCCTCTCACTTTTTCAACCGAATTTCGAGTTATAAGTCTTTTGATTCTAGTACCGTAGACCAGGGTAGTGAAGTACCGTTTATCTACCTCTTTGTCACCTTTATCATAGTCTGAAATAAAAAAACCCGAGGTTTTATTGACGTCTACCACTAATGTCGGTACTTTAATTTTCTGTGAATGAAGGACCTTCCTTTCAATACTGGTTGGATCTGTCGTATAATTTTACGTCTCTGTAATGAAACGATTGTTTCCAGGTAGATCAGTTTCGATGCTAAAAAGGTTATCAGTACATACCTACATTCTCAACCTGACACTTCTTTCGACTCGTGGTTTCTTGACTACGAAAACTTGACACCACTACCCCTTCTGAGAACTCTTAGGGAACCTGACGTTCCTCTAGGTTGGTCAGGTAGGATTTCCTTTAGTCAGGACTTATAAATAACTTTCCTGATTACAACTTCGACTTTGAGGTTATGAAACCGGTGGACTACGTTTCTCGACTAAGTAAACTTTTCTGGGACTACGACCCTTTCTAACTTCCACCCTCCTCTTCCCCCGACGTCTCTTACTCTACCAACCTACCCGTACTCAAACTCACTTGAGCCCACTACCTGTCCCTCCCAGACCGTACGACGTCAGGTAAACCCATGTTTTTCGGTCTGTATTGTCTCACTGACTTAACTCGACTCGACTCTTTCTAACTTCCGTCCTCCTCTCCACTACTGTCTCCTGATCCACCAACCTACCGTAGAGACTGAGTCACCTGTACTCAAACTCGTTCGAGACCCTCTACCACTTCCTGTTCCTTCGGACCGGACGACGTCAGGTACCCCAACGTTTCTCAACTTGTGCTGACTCACTGACTTATTGTTGTTGGGTAGATTAGTTTACGTTTAGAGGACTTTCAAAGGTTTTACGTTTTCAAGTAGACTTTCTTCTGTCGAAAAAAAAAGTTACAATAAATTTATAATGGAGATGCAAACTCTAACACTTCACAACTAAAAGAAAAAGAAAGGAACAAAATTATAACAACCCAATCTAAACGAAGTGTTGTAAACGATCACAGACGACATGTCGTTTCACTTAGTCGACATGTATATGTGTATAGGGGAGAGAAGACCTAAGGAGAGGGTAGATCCAGTGGTGTCTTGTGACTCATCTCAAGGGGTACGATATGTCATCCAAGAGTGCTCAATGGATAAGGTACATATCGTCACATACATCCAGTTAAGGTTACAGGGTTAAGTAAGGTGGAGGGAGGAGGGAACCACAGGTATGTAAACAAGAGATATAGAAATAGAGATAAAGAATGTTATGAAAAAAAAAGTAGATATCTATTATCTCGGTAATCCTCCTTCACAAGAATTCATTTCTTTTATTTGTCGTTATATGTAATTATCGTATCTTCCACAATAGTGACGAAATATCAATTTTCTAGAGAAGGGGATGGGATGGGGATTTAAGACTGTATAACAATAGAACCAGAACTATAGAAGATCAAATATTAATGAAACTTGATATTAAGAGATATCTAAGGAAGATATCCTTGGTTCATCATGTTTTCCAATTATATTAGACGAATCTTATGACAGTGTACGGGTTCGGATTTGACGACGACGATTCAGCGAAGTCAGCACAGGTTGAGACACGTTGGGGTCTCTACCGTCGGGTGGTCCGAGGGGGCAGGGACCTTAAGAGGTCCGTTCTTGTGACCTCACCCCACGGTAAAGGAAGAGGTTACGTACTTTCACTTTTCACTTTCACTTAAGTGAGTCAACATAGGCTGAGAATCGCTGGGGTACCTGACGTCGGATTGTCCGAGGAGGTAGGTACCCTAAAAGGTCCGTTCTCATAACCTCACCTCGCGGTAACGGAAGAGGTTTCGGATTTGATTAGAGTCCATTTTTCTTCCTTTATTGCCTTAACCAACTTATATGAATACCAAGTGAGGTACCCTGACCCCTATAGGAGTAAAAAATTACTTCCAGAAACAGATTCGAAACAGTTTCTCCTCCTATTGACTTATTTTAATTTTCTCTTCTTCAACCCTTATCAACAACTCATTGGTTGGACGACCAATCAAAGAGTTGACATGTTCGGTCTCTTTCTTTCGGATACCGGAGTGACCATATTTTTCGTTTCCTGTAATAGTGGTAGGTAGAGGACAAGGTATTTATTCTAAATAAAAGTTATTCTTTTTGATAGTGAATCTCGACATAAAGAGTTTAAAGTTCACTTATACTTAATACATTCCTTGAAAACACAAACGTCTAACACTGAGTCATATAGACCCCTCGTCGGACCTAAAGATAATTATGTAAAGGTTGTAGGAGGGCCCTGGATAGGTACGTCGTCCGGGTCTCTGGTGTGAAACATATCCTTCCGTGCACTACTGTTAGATGGCGGTGAAGGAACGATTATTTGTAGTGGACGAGTTTCATTAGTGTTTATCAAGACCTTAATGTCTTCTCCTATACTAAAGAACTTCAAATCTACTTTAGAAAACTAAAGTATCCTCCAACGCTCGGTCAATACGGTAACAACAAATATACAGACAGTAGTGTATCCTATCAGAAAGCCTTCCGGTTACGTACAATAAAAAGGCATTAGTTTCAGTCATCTTGGTTCCTACTAAATTAGGTTAAAGTTATCAAGGACTAAGGATCTTACACCAAATAAAATGAGTGCGACTTATTTTGTTTCTTACGTCTCAAAGTCTAAAGACAAATTGTTTCCTTCCTACACCAATTAACCTTCTCTTTAATTATATACAGTGATAATAAAAGTCTTAAAATACTTCTCATAATCCGTTACTAATTTATGTTCAAACCGACCGTGTTGAACCATTCTTAGATTACGTTCGTACATTTAGTAAACTATTATAATTGTTATCTTATAGGGAGTCTCAAAATATTTGTTCCGAGTCTGGTCCACGAAAATCTCCCGATATAAGTTAAAGAGTTGGTGTTCAACACTTGAAAATGTTACGTGTTGTTGACGAACCTTACCTTTATTAAATCTGTTAGTTATATCAAATCGTTTTAACTAAAAAACTTTACCTACTGTATTTACAATGTAATTTAAATGAACGTAAAATCGTAACACTTTGTAAGTATATATTGTAGAGTTTGTCACAAGTCTCACTTTCTCTTCCATCCTCGGTACCAAATCATAGACTGTGTCCGTTAAGTAATGGACGTTTGTTATAGACTTCTGTCAAAAAACAAAAAAAAAAAATCAAACGTGTCATTAAAATAAAAAAATAAAAATAAAAAAAAATTTAAAATTTTAGAAATTAAGAATGTACGTAAGGGTTTGTCAAAAATACTTTGGTGTCGTCTACGAAAACTATCGGTGTTGAGTGTAGACACCTACACGGAGTTTGCACTTGATGTTGTCACCACTTTTAAGGGACGACCAACTACCGTAAGATGGATCTTATAAGTAATGTGTAGAGATTAAAAGACGGAGTCCAAGAAGAGTCTTCAACTCGGACTTGCTCAGACGAGTCGAATTCACGTTAGTGTCATACTCTCAAACCTCTCGGTTAAAGAGACTTCATAATATACAAAAAATCGACAGACTCAGATGTCTTGAGTAAGAATGTTATATGGAAGAAGGTCTGGAGAGAGTGATAGGGATAAACACGTAAAAAGGGGGGGGACCCTCGGGAACGTGGATTTGGTGGACGTACAAAGTCCGAGCTAAAACCCACTTGAGTTTAATTAAACCTTTAAGATATTTTTGGACAATATATTATGACAAATGAATAAATAAGTGACTTATATATGACTTGTGAATTATACACGGTGTGGAACACTATTTAGGACCTTTATCTCAGGTTATCCCTTTTCTTTTCTTTCTTTCTTTCACTTCAACGAGTCAGCCCAGATTGAGACACTGGGGTACCTGACATCGGATGGTCCAAGGAGGCAGGTACCCTAAAAGGTCCTTTCTTATGACGTCACCCCTCGGTAACGGAAGAGGTCCTCTAGAAGGGATGAGTCCCCGACTTGAGGTCAGAGAGCATAACATCCGTTTGCGAAATGGTAGACTCAGTGGTCCCTTCAGGTTTCCTTTTATATTTTGGTTTATTCACTTTATTCTGAAATCCCCGTACTGTCTGGGATGTTCCACGTTACCTCCGTGCACTCTCCGTTATGAAAAAAGATACTCCATTTCTCTCACAAACCACAGTGTGTCTAATACATTATCCTTAACTCTGAACTTGATTATATTAAAAAGATCCACACCTCATCCTTTTCTCTTGTCTTGGCTCAGTCTCTTTTCAGTTTTATATTTTATGAGGATGTACGAACAAGGTTCTTGAAGTTCCTTAAAAGATTCTTATTGACAACAAATCACCGATTCAACACAAACTAAAAAACGAACGGTCCGAGGAGACAGGTACCCTAAGGGGTCCGTTCTTATGACCTCACCCGACGGTAAAGGAAGAGCTCCCCTTAAAGTTGTGTCCCTAGTTTAGGTGGAGAGGCGACAGAGAACGTAACCGTCCGTCTAAGAAATGGTCACTCGGTGGACCCTTCGGGGATTTTATTACTCCCCTTGGTTTTCCACTGACTCTCTATCTAGTAGCCTACAGAACACAGACAATCGTTACACTTAAGTCCCTGAAGGGAGTATCAGGTCACCGATTCAGAGGTGTTAGGGTTACGTCCCCCGGACATAAACTGTGGACCAGTCCCTTGATCTAGGGTGTGGAACGTTGATTTTTCTAGGACGTACGATATTGTTTCTAAGACACACGGGGTTGATTCTGGGTTGTACCGGTTTATTTATAAAATTTTTTACACTTAAGTAGGTTATTTGTTTATTCGTTTAAGTACCTAACACACTAAAATTACATACAATTGATTCCCATCTATAAATACAACTTGAAAGTAGGATTTGAACAAATGAATCAAAATAAAACATTACCTCAATCTTTGTTATTTCTCGATAAAAAGTCAGTATCAAAAAAACGTAAGTCAAGTCAGAGAGTCAGCACAGGCTGAGAAACGCTGGGGTACTTAACGTCTTGCGGTCCGGAGGGAAAGGTAGTGGTCGAGGGTCTCAAGTGGGTTTGAGTTCAGGTAGCTCAACCACTACCGTAGGTCGGTAGAGTAGGAGACAACAGGGGAAGAGGAGGACGGGAGTTAGGGAGGGTCGTAGTTCCAGAAAAGGTTACTCAATTGTGAAGCGTACTCTATCGGTTTCATGACCTCAAAGTCGAAATCGTAGTCAGGAAGGTTTCTTATGGGTCCTGACTAGAGAAAATCTTACCTGACCAACATAGAGGAACGTCAGGTTCCCTGAGAGTTCTCAGAAGAGGTTGTGGCGTCAAGTTTTCGTAGTTAAGAAACCGTAAGTCGAAAGAAGTGTCAGGTTGAGATTGTAGGTATGTACTGGTATCGGAACTGATCTGCCTGGAATCAGTCGTTTCATTACAGAAACGAAAACTTATACGATAGATCCAACCAGTATTGAAAAGAAGGTTCCTCATTCGCAGAAAATTAAAGTACCGACGTCAGTGGTAGACGTCTCTAACACCTCGGGGGGTTTTATTTCAGACTGTGACAAGGGTGACAACGGGGTAGATAAAGGGTACTTCACTACCCTGACCCACGGTACTAGAAGTAAAAGACTTACAACTCGAAATTCGGTTGAAAAAGTGAGAGAAGAAAGTGAAAGTAGTTCTCCGAAAAATCAAGGAGAAGTGAAAGACGGTATTCCCACCATAGTAGACGTATAGACTCCAACAACTATAAAGAGGACCGTTAGAACTAAGGTCGAACACGAAGAAGGTCGGATCACAAAGAGTACTACATGAGACGTATATTCAATTTATTCGTCCCACTGTTATATGTCGGAACTGTATGAGGAAAAGGATAAACCTTGGTCAGACAACAAGGTACAGGTCAAGATTGACAACGAAGGACTCGACGTATATCCTAAGAGTTCTCCGTCCAGACCACCGGACTATAAGGGCTGAGAAAGTCTTAAAAGGTGTCAAATAACACTAGGTGTATTGGTTTCCGAAACCGTATCAGTTAGTTCGTCTTTATCTACAAAAGGACCTTGAGAGAACGAAAAAGGTACTAGGTCGCCTACAACCGTTAAACTAGAGACCTTCCCAATGTTACGGACTTAATTCCTGAGATCTCGTCCGTCAGATTCCCCGAACAAAATCTACATGATTATGTAGTGGAAAGTCTCGTTCTTTTTTTAGAGTCTCCACACACACGGAAGACCCCTTTAAAACAAAATTGAAATTAAACTAATGTTACAGGAACTTTTTATAAGGGATCTCCATATATAACCTCTTCCGTTACCGTGGGGTGAGGTCATGAGAACGGACCTTTTAGGGTACCTGGTTCCTTGGACCACCCGACGTCAGGTACCCCAGTGATTCTCAGCCTGTACTGACTCGCTGAAGTGAAAGTGAAAGGTGAAAGTACGTAACCTCTTCCTTTACTGTTGGGTGAGATCACAAGAACGGACCTCTTAGGGTCCCTACCCCCTCGGACCACCCGACGGCAGATACCCCAGAGTCTCAACCTGTGCAGACGTCACTGAATCGTCTCCACATATATGTATATATATATGTGTGTGTGTGTGTGTATGGACACAAACTCACACACAACACGTACAAACATAGGTTCTCTTTTGACACTCTTGAAGTCCCGTACCCTCTACACTCTATCGAAATGGTGTATTCCCACCTCTCTGGGGTCTTCTCCCTTGAACCGTCGAGGTGGTGTGATGGTGTCGGGGGTACCCAAATAGTAAAATCTAAGACCATGAGTTTGAAACCTTAAATATGACGACATCCAAAGACTCTGACAAAATAAAAGGACGTACTTTTTTCCGATAGATAGGACGATTTCGGTATCACGTACCTCAAACGACTTCTTCGACCAAATTCACTACTTCCTTGACTCCTCTCCCTATAATCTCACCTTGAGTTCTGTTCCTTCGTTCCTACTCCTACCTCGCCCCGTAGTACGTTTTGTTGGATTCCTAAGTCTTCGTCACGAATCGCAGCAGTACCTGGGATGACTTTTGATCATTACAGTCCGTTGACGGTTCTATATAATTCGAGGAAACTAAACACTAGTGTTAATAACAAAGGTAATAGTATGTAAAGAAACAGAAACAAACGTTACGACCGAGGAGTAGTCAGTCAACGATCTGGATTTTCTATACTTTCCAACCTACCCTTAATGATCGTATCACTGACTACACACCATCGACAACAATGGTCACCGTAGAGATGGATCGGCGCAATGATTATTTTCTCCTCTAAGCACTATGCATACACGACGTTTGTCGGATTTTATAGGATACGTAGATCACCGACCTGGAGACGTAAGGAACAAGTGAGTGAGTGAGGTGTCGGTGTGACAGTTCCGAGTACCGATGAGCCCCTTCCACTGTCTGAGGATGTCCTTTAAACAGGAGGGTAAGAATTGTTTGTCCTTCTACCATACTTTGTCTATTTGGTATACTTGAATGTTTCATCGTGACGACGACGACGACGACGATTCAGCGAAATCAGCACAGGCTGAGACACGCTGGGGTATCTGCCGTCGGGTGGTCCGAGGGGGCAGGGACCCTAAGAGGTCCGTTCTTGTCACCTCACCTAACGGTAAAGGAAGAGGTTACGTATGTTTCATCGTGTTTAGGGTAATTTACCCTTCACAGAAGGAAAGAAATTTTTTGAAATGACTCCATATTAACTATATGTTTCTTGACGTGTATGAATTACACATGTTAACTTACTACGTTTGTACTGGTAGTGCCACAATCTGTGTGGGTCTCAAAGGAACCCAGGAAGAGAGAGAAATAAGAGAACTAATTTTTTTTTTTTTTCGAATTATCTTCTAGATGAAGAATTACTAAAAACTTTACGTGTTGTGACACAACAATTCAGGGTCCTTATACAAAATGTCTTCTACATTCTAAGGGGATCGTATAAGTACCTCCTATTGACTGTGACCCATAAGTAACTTGTTGAGGAGTAAAGAGGTCCGTTCACCAAGGGACCGTTGGTGACAATATTGGAGACAAAATATTCAAACTGATAATGTCTAAGGAACATATTCACCTTAGTACGTTATAAACAGGGAGACACTCACCGAATATTTCTTGACATATGGATCCCTTTACAAAAGGAACTATTTCAAAATAAGAATACTTTAAAGTCTATTTCGTATAAGAAGTAACCTTGGGTTTGGTATAAAAAGGAAGACCAAGTACACCCGTATCTAATAAAGGAAATTGAAGAGATTTACTGATCCTATACTCGATCAGAGCAGATGAAGGGACCACCAAGTCTACCATTTCTTGGACGGACGTTACTTTCTTTGGTCTCAAGGTAGTGACCCAACCCTTCTAAGGGGACCTCCTCCTTTACCGTTGGGTGAGGTCATAATAACGGACCTCTTAAGGTACCTGTCCCCTCGGACCACCCGATGTCAGGCACCCCAGTGTTTCTCAGTCTGTACTGACTCGCCGATTCGTGTGTGTTAAATGAATCGCATTAATTGTATCAAGTTTCACCGCTTTAATGAATACCCTACCTTTATTAAATTTTAATGATACGTATCCATCATAAGTAATTTAAAACGTTCTTTCCGTGATTCAGTATCAACCTACTTTTTTTATATTGTAATAAACTTATAAAGTAGTTACTGAACGACAAAACTCCAGAATAAGAATGTATAAGAGTTAAGGAGATTGCAACGAACATACACACACGAAAGGTGAGTCAGCACAGGCTGAGACGTTGAGGTACCTGACATCGGACGGGTCGAGGAGACAGTTACCTTAAAAGGTCCGTTCCTATGACCTCCCCCTTTATCCTTGAGTGAGGACATATCTATGGTTCTATACATTTTAAGAAATATATAAATATGTAAATCATTCTGTATGAGAAACATAAAGGTTTCATGTCAACTGAGGGTGTCAATTTTTAGGTTTATACTGAAATGTCAACCGAGAGACAGAGGTGCCAAGACATGGACACATAAGTTGGTTGGAGTCTAGTACATCATGACATGATATATCAGTGACCTTTTTTTAGAGGGATAGTCACCCGGTCAAGTCAAGTTTAGGTATCAAAACTTCCAGTTGATATTAAGGTTAAGTATATAACTGAATGGGTTATCTGTTCCGATATTGTAACTTTAAACATTTTTCATTTTTTCATTCATTTTATTTCAGTCTCATAGTTCTATTTCCATCCTACTCGTTAGTTAATATGTTTTAGTTTAAATACGTTCTAATAAGATCTCCTGTAAGAAAAAACTCGTTTTTTCACCGTCTATAATTACGAACAGGGTACGGTGTAAGATCTGAACGATTTCATTTTTTAGACTTATGTATGAAGTGCTTTGTAACTAATGTAAGGAACAGAACCGTGGAATATTTACTTCTAAACAATGTAACTTCCTCAGCAACTTATATTAAAACGGTTACCTAACCATAAAATGTGATTCTCGACTAACTGTAGACGACTATTAATTTGTGGATACTCGTTTTATGATATAGTCCGTAACACCTCTTATATTTTTTGTTCAGTTTTGTTTTGTTCTTCTGTCCAGAGTAGGTCGGGGACTTCCTCAGGTCAAGACCCTAACAGGAAATTTTTTATTTGTATTTAATTACTCTCGACAATTTTCCTCTCACTATTCCCACCACTTCCACTTTTCTACGTTTTGGTACGAGACAGCACGACTGATCGTTCTCTTCCCAACCAAGTCGTTGTCTCGACCTCTTCAATACAAGATGTCGTCTCTAACCGTTAAAAAAGACATTTCCCGATCTCTTATTCATAAAATCCGAAGAGTTCGGTATACCAAAGATGATGAGTCATGAGAAGATAATGTGTTGATGAGTCGAAACGACAACTTTACACTTTCGTAGTGTCTATTATATATTTATACTTATCCACACTGACACAAAGTTATTTCGAAATAGTAAATCTTTTTTTCAGATGCCGTCAGAATTTTTGACTTTAGTCGTTTTTATTTCCTACTTTCCTATCTATGGTCCAAACGTCTTTATACTTACGTTAACATTAGTGTGTACATAAATCATATCAAAACAAAGGTGGTTAGACTGAAACCAAATGAAAAAACACAAGGACGTCTATCCTAAACAACATACACAAACAATTAACAAGTCAGTACAGGTTAAGAAACGCACTTGACATCAGACGGGCGGTCCGAGAAGACAGATACCTTAAGAGGTCCGTTCTTATGACCTCACACAACGGTAAGGGAAGAGGTCCTCTAGAAGGGTTGGGTCCCGAGTTTGGATGTAGAGAATGTAAGGACGTGACGTCCGTCTAAGAAATGGTAGACTCGGTAGTCCCTTTGGGTCCTAGAAAAGTCCGGTTACTTGTTTAAATGAAGTTTATCCCTTTGAACAGTCGGAGATCAAAAGACCTCCTCCATTCGGTGTGTAAAGTCTATTATCTAAATTTTCCAAGACGTAAGTCAAGGTTATATCCTACACCCCCAAAGGGGTGTAGATGTTCGTCAAGACTCTGTGGTAGACCCACAAGATGCACGAATCAGTGAGTCAGGAAAGACTATGAGAAACACTGGGATACCTGACATCGGGTAGTCCGAGGAGACAGGTACCCTAAAGGGTCCGTTCTTATGAACTCACCCAACGGTAAGAGATGAGGTGTCAAACTGGGTTAAGAATGTAATAGATGAGTCTTTAATGTTGTCTAAGGTGTCCAATTCACAAGTCAGTATATTCTGACTAGGGGTATGGGGTGGAGGTCTACAGTCAACGTTTGATTTCAACAGTGGATACGATGACTGGTTGACCGATTTCCAACCTTAAAGGTAACTGAGAGAGGAACCAAATCCAATCTTACCGAGTGTCTTGAGTCTCCTTGTAAAATGAATGATCCAGTAGTCAAACATTATAATATTTCTCTATTCTCAGTCCTTGTCGGTCCACCTTTTCTACGTATCCCGTTTCGTACGTCTTTCTCACGTCTTGAAGGTTTGGGAGAGGTTCCTACGACGAGAAGACCGTAGAGGTTTCACAAGTGTTGGACCTTCGATTACGTTGGAAAACCCCAAAAGACTTTCGAAGAGATTTCCAGATTAACTATTTCGTAACCAGAACCTCTAAATTGAGTTAGAGAACCTCCTTTCTCCCTACTCTTACTTTCGAGGTTGGAAGATTAGTACACCAATTGAATTGAGAGGATGGTTGGTTAGGAGTAGAAATCCACACCAGGTTTTCAGTGGAATCATTGTATTGTTTTCTGTGAAAACACCGAGAGTGGTAAACCCTTAAGGTTCCCTAAGTCCTCGAAACACTGTCTTTCCCCTATCTCCGGTTTATATGTGAAAAAATTCAATATTTAAGTTATAGTGTGTTATATTGAAAAAGTCTTTCGAGTCTCTTTAGTCTCAGTCACTAATCTCTACCACTTCGACGTTTTTAATAGTGTCTCTTACCAGAATTAAGAGTGATCTGCCATGTACTTCTGGAAGGTACTTGTACCGGCGACGTATGTGATCACTTTAAATTCACTTTCAGCGAGTTAACACAGGTTGAGAAAGACTGGGGTATCTGATATGTCAGGTACCTTAAGAGGTCCGGTCTTATGACCTTACCCATCGGGAAGGGAAGAGGTCTCCGAGAAAGGTTGGTCCTTAACTTGGGTCCAGAGGGAGTAACGTCCACCTAAGAAATGGTCGACTCTGTGTTCCTTTCGGGTTCTTATGACCTCACCCATCTAGTTTGACCCCAGAGGACGTAACGTTCGCCTAAGAAATGGTTGACTCGGTAGTCCCTTCTGACGTATGTCTTCACGTATCATTATTTGTGTTGTTTTCCCTTTGAACTAAATTACCGATACGGAAAGTTTAAAGATATAATTTATTCAATGTAAGTACCGACACATTTTGTAATTATTTGGTCTTTGGAGTTAATTTATCTCAACCCTCTAGTCCTCTTGCTCAGAGAATGGGACGGTGGTTGTCGTCTCGGATGGTCGTTCTTAATTCTGAGGAGAAGAAAGGACCGTTCCTGAGTCGGTTACCTTTCAGGACCTGAAGAACAAATGACATCGAGGGAGTTCGAGAAAAAGGGGGAGACATTTACAAGAGGAGGGGAACGACACACCCCCTGTACATGTGTCGAACGACACTACCGTCTGGGACCTAACGACAAGAGATGACTAGGGGTGTATTTAGATAGGAACGACCTCTTAATATACCGTTAGACAAAACCTAGTTGTCGTCAGTAAACAAGTTCTATCAAGACATTTACCGCATGTTTTATTAGTTAGGAATAAACTCAACGAATTAGAGTCACTAATCTGATATGTGATCCCTTAAAGTACTTCATCAAACCATAAGAGACCAGAAGAGTCAAATTGACATACACATTTCAGTCGATAATTAGTTAATTAAAAACAAAAACGATGAAAATCGAGATCTAAATGATATAAAAAAAAAAATGATCAGAGATTGTACTTAACTGTCTCCTATTCTACCGACCTACCGTAGTGGTTGAGCTACGTATACTCAAACCCACCTGAGACACTTAACCACTACCTGTCCCTCCGGACCGCGTGACGCTAACTAAGTACCCCAGTGTTTCTCAACCTGTGCTGATTCGCTGACTTGACTTGTACATAACTTTTTCGTTTATTCGTACTTTTGACTTTATTCTTGTACTGTTTGCTTGATTGAAATGAGAAACGATGGTTCGGGTATATCGTTCCGAACTACCTCAGCTATCACCAAGTATGGTGTGAGGTCAGTCGAGATGTCGAACACCCTCGCAGATTCTGATTTCTACAGACCCCCGGGAAGAACCGTTTCGCGACGTAGACCTGACTCCGTTTTTCAACGTCCTGAATACACTGAACAAATAAGAACCTTGTAGAGAATCGAAAGGACAAACAGACCATAGAATGTATGTGAGTTTTAACCCAGAGGTTTACGCGGGACACTTCTGTGGTAAGAGTGGTATTCACCTGTTTTCAGGGCGTCGAAAGAGATACTTAGGTAACAGTAACCTCCCTCAAACCTGTAACGAAGGTCTTGGTACACTGTCAATACAGTCCTGAGACCTGTACAGACGGTGGTGATAAAGGGGTCTCCCTCAAGTAGTCGGGAAACAAAAGGAACGAAACGAACAAAGGTACAATTTCAGACATGACTCTTGTAGACAAACTGATGAATGAAGTACGTAGATGTGAAATTGACACATCCTCAAACGTTTTCATAGGTCGTAAAATCTGGAGTCAGTACCCTCTATAAGAAACAGATTTATCTACCTCTTATGAAAATCTGTGTCGTTTCACATACCCTAGTTCTACTAATTTTTTACCGGTGACATAGAGAAAATACTGGGTCGTCTTTCTTATGTCTGTGTGAAGTGAAATACCACGTAATGAAATAACATGAAGTGGCTATAATGTAAAAAATGTTCGACTTCCAAAACCAGTTAGAACACAACTCGTTCAGATAACCGTGGTAAAAAGATTATCCTAAGAGTGATAACGACTATAAAACTCTACACCTTTTTTTCTTTTTGAGTCACTCCGTGGTTTAGTAGAAATAGGTGTCCTAAACTATAACGTCAGTATACTGTTAGGGACATCCCTTTTTTCTGTTGTTGTTTTCAATTACCGGTCTACAGAAAAAGGAAATTCATTTCCTCTTAGTCCAAATTACATTTGTAGTAGAATTTCAAATGTTTATGATAGGTAAATATCTCCAATCCCCTTAGAGGTTCATTCTCATCAGTTCAAAAGACTATGTTCTTATACCGAACGTATCTTCTTGAACACGGCAATTTCAATGTCGTCAATGAATCCTGGATTTTATTAGTTTAAACTCCTTTACCTTCGAAAGTCCCCCTTCACGAACTAGGTACAACTATTGTCTCCCGAACCCGTTACCAAAACCCTTTATGTCTAGTGAGACTTCTAATCTCTCTTGTTTAAAGGTGAAGTTTACATACAGGATCCCCTAAAAGGTGTATCCGTCTACTTTTCCTCTAATTGAGTTTCTTTTCTGTCCGACTTCTCCCTCCCCTATATACATATGTCTACCAACTAAGTACAACAAGATGTCGACTTTGAAACGACTGTTTCCAGACAGATCAGTTTGGATACCAAAAAGGTCATCAGTGCATGTCTACACTCTCAACCTGGCATTTCTTCCGACTCGCGGTTTCTTAACTACGAAAGCTTGAGACCACCACCTCTACTGAGAACTCTCAGGGAACCTGACGTTCCTTTAGTTTGGTCAGTTATGATTTCCTATACTTGGGACTTATAAGTAACCTTTCTGACTACGACTTCGACTTTAAGGTTATGACACCGGTGGACTACACTTCTTGACTGATCGACCTTTTCTGAGACTACGACCCTTTCTAACTTCCGTCCTCCTCTTCCCCTACTATCCCCTACTCTATCGTCCTACTGTAGGGACTGAGTTACCTATACTCAAACTCGTTCAAGACCCTCTACCACTTCCTGTCCCTTTGGACCGTACGACGTCAGGTACCCCGGTGTTTCTCAGCCAGCCTGTACTGAATCACTGACTTTTTGTTGTTGTCGTCGACTTTAATTGTGTTGTAACATTTCGATACCATCAGGTTATTTTTACACTTACCCAATTTTATTATTATTATTAATTATGTTATCTTTTTCTTTTCTGTGTGTCTGTTTTCCATGACACTTCTAAGGTTTATACACTACAAAAACCAGCAGTGTAGTTTTAGAGATCACGATTTGTGAGTTTCATGGGCACAACGAGACTTTAAATGAAAATCTTCACGTTCGTACCCAAAATTACTAAGTTCAATTTGGAAAATATATTAAGTAAGTAAGATAGTACAGTCAATGGAAGGTAGTCCTCGGTTTCTTTCATTGGTTTCTACCCACTTTGTGGTCTCCTTTAACTTTCCTTCCCTGAGTTTTGGAGTTTCTTCTCGACTGCAGTAGACGAGAAAGAGTTGACAGTATTACGGTTCAAGTCCAATTCCCACTCTTCCTCCCGTCTTATTGTACTTTTGAACCGAAATTAAATGGAACAGTCTTTGTGTTTGTTGAATAATTATTCCATTGTCACCCCGTCTCCACTCCTCTCTCGGTACGGTACATCCACGACCATTCTTCTTTATTCCCCTATAAAGGAATATTAAGTAATTTGTACCCATTTTAAAATTAATTCGTCTTAATAATCTTTCAAAATGACCTAAATGTAAAAATAATTTACACCGAAACCATTGGACATCCTTATAAAACGTATATAACCGTATCTAAAAAAAACCATCTTAAAGTTTTAATGACATACACTGAAAAGTAATCATTTCCGAAAATTTCAAGGTTCAATATAAACTTTTTGTGTTATTATATATTCCCTTGATAACTGAAAAATTTGACTATGTAACTACTTTACCTTAAGGACTGGAGTCTTTTTAAACACTTTATGTCTTTTCCACTTGTATGGATTGTCGCTTTCTAAATTTCACGTTTCCTTAGATTACTTTAAATTCAATTCCAACTTGTTTGAACCCTGTAAAGAAAGGTTTCGAGGTGGAATGAAATAGGTGGATTGAGAGTAAAGAGTCAGAAGTGACAAATTTGTCTGAGGAATACGATGAAAGACTTATAAGGGGTTTAGGGAAAGCAGGAATGAGGGTTTGTATGGACGTATTGGGACACTCGAATCACCGAATCACGACAGACTGAGAAACGTCTGGAACCGTAACATCCGGTGGTCTGAGGAGACAGGTACCCTAAGAGGTCCGGTCTCATAACCTCATCCAACGGTAAAGGAGGAGGTCCCCTAGAAGAACTGGGTCCCTAACTTGGACTTAGAGGACATAAACGTCCGTCTAAGAAATGGTGACTTGGTGGACCCTTTGGGTTTCTAAATTGATTTTGAGGGAATTAATAGTAGTTGTGATAAAATGATAAAACGATCGTAACGTTCAATTTATACATGTATTAATTTGCGGAGTAAAAGGGTCGGTTTAGTTGAATAATATTGAGGTAAGAGGATACATAGACACGAGTTGAACTCTCGAATAAATTGAATAATGAGAAAAACCGAGAGGTGGTAGTTAATCAAGTTAGAAATTGGTCAGTTCATAAAATTTGTAAAAAAGAGTTCAGGTTTTAGATTACGACACGTCAGAAAAAACTGGATATACCACAGTTGTAAAATCCTAACCAACGGATTGTAGTAAAAAAAGAGTCACTAGTGGGAGTTGGAAACGTTAAGTAACACAAACCCAAAAAGTTCATGAAAAGAGCTTCTGATGGAGTACGGTGAAGTGACGGGTGGTTTGTTTGTGTGTAATCTGAAAACTACCGAGATCTATAGGTCTCTCATTTGAAGTCAAAGAAACCGTGTCATAGATTCCACGAAGTGATAGGTCGGTTTGATGCACCGTACCTGTAATATAGTATCTTAAATACGTGTACGGGAAGGATAAGGACCTGATCTTATCTTAGGACCTTCAGTACAAAGGATCAATTAAATAGTAACAAAAGGGACTCATTGTATTACGGACGGGACCCCACAAATGGATGACCCTCGATTTATGCGAACAACTTGTCTGTTAACAGACTCGGTTTTCCTAAGGGAGTCAAAGAGAATAGAGGAAGGTTAAAAGTGAAGTCATCTTCTCATTGACAGAAGAAACTCCTATTTAAATGACTATTTCAGGAATGAATTTCCATAAAAAGACTTCCCTCCATTCCCCCTCACAAAAAAAAATTTGTACTTAGAAAAAATAATGAAAAAATAAACCGGTACTCCGTACGACCTAGAATCAAGGAGTTGGTTCCTAACTTGGGTGTGGGGGACGTCCACTTCGTACTTCAGAATTGGTAACCTACAGTCCCTGCGGGATCACCCTCACAAAACACTTTTCTTTTCCAAAAGGATGTCTACGGACAGCACGTGTGTACGTGTGAGGATCTAATCTTAAACCTTACGTAAAAAGTCCATTTTTTTGTACACATATATATATATATATATATCCAATCTATATCACCTTTATTACGTTGACAACGATATAAAAGACTAGACTATGAATATGTTATATAAAAGAATTTCTTTAGTAGTTCCTGAGACCTTTGGTTTGATGATAATGACACTAAAGATATTTCTTTACGAAAGACTTGAATTTTTTTTACTAAATGTTATTCGAAAAATTATGTTGTTTTAAGTATTGAACCTGAGGATGGTACGTCGACTCCATTTGTTTTCCCTTTCATAAAATAATGTCACCTAAGAAATAAAATCTTTTTACCGTAGGCATACAAACAATTTAACAACTTTATAATACCTAAAATATATTAAAGTTTTTATGACAGAGACAGTTCAAAAGGTTTATACACATTATAATCCACGTTATAGGAGTGAAGTGAAAATCAAAACCTTCTCAGAACATAGACAGAATTTGTACTGAAGAACTTAAAGAGAATCAGGTATAAATCTTTATCGAGAAACGGACGTTTTTATCTGATTTTTCCATTAACATGGAAAATTTGGAAATTTGTTCAAACTAGACCGAAAACAAATTTTTAACATCGTTTTCAGTCTTAATCAAGAGAAAACGATGTTTTGAGTATGGAAAATGAGTAAAAATTCAAAAACAAACAAAAGAAACGCTTATAGTCTTCATGATCCGTAGTAAAAACACTTATTAAAAGGTCTACAATGGGGTGATCAATAACCATATTTACGTAAAACGTCCTTTCAAATTAACGACGATTAAGCTGAGCTCTAGGACAAATAAAAGAATTAACGACGGTCTGTAACTTCCTCACCAATTATATAATCTTTGGAGGACAAAAGGACTTGGAAACGGAATCGGTGACCGTTAAAACAATCCCTCTTTTTTTTTTAGACGAAAAGTAAATAAAAGGGATGGAACTTTCGTGAACGAACTCCAAACCGTTACTATAAGACTTCTGTCGTGAACGCATTGAAAAGAGAAAACGTAGAAGAACACACTGTTATGGTAGAAAAGAGTAAACCGTGTTTACACACTGTTGATAGTAATAGCGTAGACACAATATATTATCATAATAAGGGTACTGTTTTTTTTCATGAAAATCATTAAATTGTAACACTCTACGACTGACATTCGATATATAGTCCTATTGACTCTACACCAGGACAATCCTTGTCACCCAGTTCCTGTACTTCATGACCATTCCGTTTACATACGTCCCCCGACATCATAACTACCGGTTCACCATGCTACCTCGCACCTCTTCCGACCGTTCTAGCCTCACGCATAGGATAAGTTTTACAAGGTAGCATAGTTTAAATTGTCATCCTTAAAAACGACATATTTATTGACTCTTTAATACTTTCTTCTTTACTAAATTTATTGAAAGAAAACGTGTGTAGAAGAGAAGTGTAGTTACAAAAGACTGAAACTTCACTGGGGAAGTTTCCTTCTTAAAAGGGGAATAGGAACGGAGAGAGAATGGAGATGGTCTACTTATAAAAAGGGTCTATAAATTTTTATTACATAGTGACTACAAAATAAAGTTTATGCGTTGAGCTAGAGAATAACAACAGAAAAAATAAGTCTTTCTTTTCATTTTGACACCAACGGATGAACCGATGGTAAAACATAGACGAGTTAATTCAACATGACAACTCCGTCACCAAGGAGTCTAAAGTCTTATCGAACAATGAATAATCTCCTTAAAATTATTTAATCATTGACTGTGATAGTGTAAACGAAAAACTACTGAATAGTAAAACAAGAGAGCAGGAAGAATATAAGACACTGGGTTCTTTGAGAGGAATGGAAATAACATTTACTTAGTAAGGGAACGGGACTTGGGTACTTATTAAAAAGTGGGTTAAGAGAAGGTAAGACCTTGGTACTGTTGTGACGTAGGGAGAAGAGTGAAGAATGGTAACAAGGTTTCTTTCAAGATGTAAAAGGAAACGATTTCAAGACGTTTGGCTGGAAGGAAGAATTATTAAGGTCGGTGTACTAGAGGCCTTTCAGTGAAGTTGAGGTACCGTATACGTTAAAGATAAACATTTTTACCCTAAATTTGACCGACTGTGGAATCTCAGGCAAGATCCACTTACCGGTCAGAAATAGATTCCAATGGACTGAAAAGGACAAAAGGTATTTGATTAAGATACTCTGGTTATATATAAGACCGGTTAAAGTCGGTCTTTACAAAAATAAAAGTCATTACAGTTATCGATTTATAAAATAACGGATTGTTAGTTAATAATAATTTAAATGACTATTATATACCCGAAAGGACTACCGAGTCACTCTTTCTTAGGAGGACGTTAAATCCTCTGTATCTTCTGTGACCAAGTTAGGGGCCCAACCCTTCTAGGGGACCTCTTCCTTTACCTTTGAGTGAGGTCATAAGAAAGGATCTCTTAGGGTACCTGTCTCCTCGGACAGATTTCCCGATATCCGGTACCCCAGTGTTTCTCAACCTGTGTTGGTTCGTTGATTCTTTCGTTGTATTGACTACTATATATCAGTTATAAAGAAAAGTTTATACAAGTAAACTGAAAAGAATCATTTAAAACTAAGTAAAAAAGTGTATATCATAAAGATCAACTACGTTCACTCATTACATTAAATGTGAAAAAATCCCAATGGAGGGAAGGAAGTATAAAGATTTGGGAACGATCTTAGGATGGGAATAAAGTCTTTTATTAAAAATATCCAGAGGACAAAAATAAGTAACACGATTAATCTAAAAGTCTCGGGACATAAAAACACAATACTAAATTATTTTTATATGTTAGAAAGAGAATTTGTGTGTGTATAATATGTTCAGAATGTCTCTGTATAAGTCCCACACGAAAAATAAAAACGTTGTCATTGTTAGAATTATATTTTATTTAGTGAAGGAAAGGGGACGTATACAGTCACGAATGGTGAACACAGTAAAAGAAGTGTGGGAAAGTGACATCTTTGTCTACAATATATGGTTGACCTTCTTTTGCACGATCGTCCGTGAAGGTCTGGAGGACCGATGGACCAACTACAAAACACAAGGATACCGACCAAAAAGGTGGAAGCACTAAGTGAATAGGAATGAAGAACCAATCGGTCTATTAAAGGTCGGTTTTGGTTTACTGAAGCACATTTCCGTAACTTGTTCCTATGCTACCGGATACAGTGTTCTGTTGATCGGTACATCTGGGAAGGGGTAACTTGTAAATCGGATTTCTTACAATTTATAATTAGAGTTACAGTCGTTTCAAGGACTGCCAATTTATATGTGAATGTTTTCGTTAAAGTTTTACAAGGGTTCCTTATCCTATAAAGACTTTTACAAAAAACTCTGAACAAAGATTATTTACGAGTTGGTGACTTCCTCCTCTTGGATATTACTACTGACTAAATATTTTGTACCGATTAACACGAAACACATGTCTTGTACTCGCATGATATGTCGAACAGAGACTACTGGTCTTCAAACTAAAAACAGAAAGAAGGAAAGAATGAAAGTGGAGATGACGAAAACTCTGTAGAAGGCCAAAGATTGCGACTTTAGGAACGGTTATAAGGTCAAGAAAGGGGAGAGTAGGTTAATCAGTCACTAAAGAAGTTTTAGTGAAAATACAGGAAAGAATACGTCCCTCTCTAACTCCCGTCCTCCTCTTCCCCTGCTGTCTCCTACTCTACCAACCTACTATAGTGGCTGAGTTACCTGTACCCAAACCCACCTGAGGCCCTCAACCACTACCTGTGCCTCTGGACCACACAACACCAAGTACAACGTTTCTCAGCCTGTGCTGACTCGTTGACTTGACTTGACTTGGCTATACGTAACGAAATCACCTTATACCGATATCAATCATCGGAGGACAGGTCAAAACACGTGTAAATTATGTACAATGTGTAACAACGATATTATAGAAGAATTTTAAATACAGACTATAAAACAACAAAGTCTTAATGTCATCACGTTTAACCTCTAGGATCTTAAGACTGAGATAATGTACACTAAAATCCGTTTAATCAATTCACAAGAGACACGAAGTCAAACGACGACGACGACGATTCAGCGAAGTCAGCACAGGCTGAGACACGCTGGGGTATCTGCCGTCGGGTGGTCCGAGGGGGTAGGGACCCTAAGAGGTCCGTTCTTGTGACCTCACCCAACGGTAAAGGAAGAGGTCAGGAAGTCAAAGTCAAGTCAAGTCAAGTCAGCGAGTCAGTACAGGGCTGAGAAACGCTGGGGTACTTAACGTCGTGAGGTCCGGAGGGACAGGTAGTGGTTGAGGACCTCAAGTGAGTCTGAGTGCAGGCAACTCAGTCACTCCGGTAGGTCGGTAGAGTAGGAGACAGTAGGACGGGGCTTAGGGAGGGTCGTAGTCTCAGAAAAGGTTACTCAGTTGGGAAGCGTACTCCACCGGTTTCATGACCTCAAAGTCGAAATCGTAGTAAGGAAGGTTTATTCGGGGTCCCGACTAGAAGTCTTACCTGACCAACCTAGAGGAACGTCAGGTTCCCTGAGAGTTCTCAGAAGAGATTGTGGTGTCAAGTCTTCGTAGTTAAGAAGCCACGAGTCGGAAGAAGTGTCAGGTCGAGAGTGTAGGTATATACTGATAACCTTTTTGGTATCGGAACTGATCTACCTGGAATCAGCCGTTTCATTACAGAGACGAAAAGTTATACGATAGATCCAACCAGTATTGAAAAGAAGGTTCCTCATTCGCAGAAAATTAAAGTACCGACGTTAGTGGTAGACGTCACTAAAACCTCGGGGGGTTTTATTTTAGACTGTGACAAAGGTGACAAAGGGGTAGATAAAGGGTACTTCACTACCCTGGTCTACGGTACTAGAAGCAAAGGACTTACAACTCGAAATTCGGTTGAAAAAGTGACAGGAGAAAGTGAAAGTAGTTCTCCGAAAAGTCAATGGGTTGACGTTTTCATCCTTATTACTGTCACGGAGTGTATCTCAACCAATCCCACTTTAGGTATAACATATTTACATATAAATCTCGCAAATCTCCCAAGAATCGTGTGTAATTCGTCATCCAATCACAAAAAACCATAACAAATTTTTGATGACGACCAAAGGGTAACCAAGATCCTGTAAAATTATCTTATCGGTTATAAGAAACTCTAAACAAGTGTACACATGAGGTCATTTGTTAAACTCAGACCTATTCTCCTTTATTACTGAAAATTCTATTGTTCACCGGTTAACCTGTTGACTACCTTTTTTTTATTCCGTTTATTTGTGAAGAAACCTAATATCTATTCTTTTTCGAACGAATGATCGAAGGGGGAGGGGATAATGCACATATTATCACAAAAGTGACAACTAAAATAATCCTTGTGTCGTGAATGGTGTTAAAGTGATCTTGTATGAAGTTTACTAACGTTGTGTCAATAAAGTATACAAAGTATCAAACGAAGAGGGTGATGTGATACGTTGGAAATTATATATACCGGACTGGTATATTATAAACATGGTTGTCTATGTGACACATCGTATTACGTGTCGGATCTTATCCAGAGGATTCTTACGACAATAGTTTGGAAACTCCTTCATCGGTCAATTTAGAATGAAACGGTTAGACGAACGGAGAAAATAGTTCACAGGAGTACATGTAAATAAAAGTTCTACGCTACCTCAACTAACACTTTCCATAACTCATTCCCTGAAAAAAAAAGGGTTGTCCGTAATTTCGTTCTAAACCCTCACCCCAATCGTACTACTGATATTAAATTCGATGACGTCACCAGGAATATTTCACAGACATGTAAATTGTGAGGTATACCATTAATACTGAAGGGATCTTACTCAGTCCCAACAAATACGAAAGTATTTAGTTCGTCGACGTCACCTCGTCTGTCTGAGGCATAATCGTGAAGGAGGATTCTGACACTTACACAAATTTTCTAAAAACGTTTATGGAGGACTTAAGTTCAACAAACAATTTTCACTATCAAAATACTCTCACGGTGTACCTTTTACAGGAAGTGAGAGTCTAAAAAGGTAAACACTATATTTAAGTGTAAGTCAGGGCAAAAATCTCTCCGTGATTTCGAAGATATTATTGGGGGTTGACTCAAACTATTTTCTTTTCAAATTAAATGTACATATCACACCAATATACTCTACTGTCGATCCCTTTAATACTCATTCTGACTTTTTTTTTTGTTTTTTGTTTTTTTCGCGTGATTGACCAACTATTAAATAAAGGACGTAAGTTAAAAGACTGTCCTTTTTAGGACGATTTTGTTTACGTTTCATGAAAGAATTTGTATTATTCATCTTAAAACTTTAATGTAACTTTATACACCTTACCGAATACATGAAATACATAGAAAATAATTTATACCACTCCACTTATAAACATTATTAACTATGTTTATTTTGGATCAATATGTATACTAATAACTACTCTAAATTAGTACAGCGGAAACCACTTAATAAAACATAAAGTCCGAGTCTAAATAGTAGGTATTGTCTCACAGGTTGAGGTGGTATTAAAAAAAAAATTATACTCTTTAGAAACTTTATCACCATCAACGTATATAGTCTTTTGTTTTTAAGGAAAATCCTCTTTATTTATCATATCAATTTCTTGATATTATGATCCATTCTTTATCCGTTAATTTACTAAATCTTTTATAATTGATAAATCAAAAGAGGAGGAGGAGAAGAAGGAAAGAAATTCGATCTTTCCTAGATTTTTATAGTTAACTTACTAAAAAGAAATAAAATATACACCTTTTGACTTTTCGTTTCAAATCAAGTCCAGTCAGCGAGTCAACACAGGCTGAGAAACACTGGGGCACTTGACGTCGTGCGGTCCGGAGGGATAGGTAGTGATTGACGACCTCTCGTTTCTCCGATTCACTTTACGGACACTAATCCATAGTTGTTCATTATTTCAATCTTGATCTTTCGTCAAGGAGACTGAAGTTCCACTAACGAAAAAGGTAGTAAAGTAAAGATCTGGACCTCAGACGTAATTTCATATGATGTGTACCTTATTACTCAAGAGACTTTTTAATCACCTTATCACCAGTCTTTTTTTTTAATCACTTCCTTTACTCATGTTTTATAGTTTAACTTAATATAATAATGAAAGGAAGGAGATTTTTATTGTAAGATAAAGACACTATTTGATTGATCGAAAATAAACTAGGTAAAAATACGAAAACATGAAAGTTTTATATAATGTTAATAGGTTTACAGGGATGTTTTACGATAATCTTCATCCTATATAAAATCATTTTAATTTGTCTGGTAAAACAGTGTAAATCGTAAATACAGGAAGAAACATAAGAGTGGGTGTCGAAACTTTAAGTTTTCTATACAGGATAAGTAAAATTCACGACTAATTTCGTTTTTATCTTACTAAAGTCGTAGTTATAAGACTCAACTGAGATTTCGTTCTTCCATTGTTTATTTACGGAAATCCTCACTTCTCAAGGACTCCTTTATGAACTTCCGTCCTCTCTTTGGTATCTTATGTATTGATCACTAATGTTTTCCTCGAACTACGGGAGTGTCGTACTCAGTGGTACGGGGACGACGACGCCGGAGTGGACAGGAGAGAGACAGGAAGAGTAGTCAGGACGGTGACGTCTAAGGTCCGAAGGTTGAAGTCCGGTATGTACGTCAATTTGTGTGGGAATGGTCCCTCGTGTCTTTTCGAGAGACTGATTTCTTGTCTAACGAGTCATTAGTTCTGTTAAACATAATAACGGTGAAGTTTAGATAAAAAGACAACTGAAACGAAACAATAAAGGTTGAACGAGTTTTACAAGAAAAGGTCGACGGTAGTTTTGATCGAAGAACAGGACGGAAGACCATAGGAGTATGGATTAAAAAGTCTCAGACAAGTCGAGACTTGGAATCAAAAGGAACTGGGAGCTCCACATACATAAACGGATGTACATCAAGACTGAGTCACTAAACAAGACTTAGTGAGAAGAACGGACGGAAGAACTGGTTCGAAGAGGTTAGTAACGGAATTGAGGTGTTGACCGACGTAAGTCGTCTTGTTCTGACTCATAAAAAGGAATTCTCTCAACTTCTTTTTAAAAAAAAGTCAAAAATTAACATTATTATATATAATGAATACCCAGAAACGACCACCAAGTCTGTCATTTCTAGACGGACGTTACGTCCTCTGAACCCAAACTAGGGACCCAGTCCTTCTAGGGGACCTCTTCCCTCACCTATTATATATAATGAATATGTGCAAATACAAAATATTAGTATTATTATATGTAACATTAATAAATGTTACAGGATTAAGTACCCCAGTGTTTCTCAGCCTGTACTGACTCGCTGACTTGACTTGACTTCATAGATCGTCGAACATAAATTTTTATTACCAGTAAATAACTCGTGAAGTGATACACGGTCAATGTCCTGTTAGGTAAAAAATGTATCCGGTAAAGGAATAGTATCATAATACCGTATCTAGAGTACAGGAGTTATAAAGTTTATTCTATGACTTCGATTCACCCCAATTTAACAACTCGAATCAGGAGTATTAATAGTTCACCGTCTCGATCCTAAACTTCCGTTCACGTGACCCGAGTCTTCAATGTAACACAACAATATATTATAACGTAGTGTCGGGTGTTTTCAAAACTAGATTGGAGGGTTGTTTATATAAGTAAGGTCAATAACCACCTCTTGTTTCCACAGACGTCATGTAGGAACATAGTAAAACGGATTAGTAATTCACTGACAATCTTATAGAACAACTTTTATAAATAATTACTGACTTATACGTGTGACAAAACTTGAATTTTACAGATGGACCAACGTAGTTATAGGTCTGTACATTTTTTTTACCGGAGTTCGACAAAAGACAAATCATATATGACACTATGACTCTCTTGGTCTTGAATAGTGACCATCAAAGACCTAAATAAAAACTAGTCCCCAAAATCCAATTGCAAATACTCGAGAGTACTCAAGGTCCATAAGAAACTTAGTGAACTTTTTCTTATAACACACACACACACACACACACACACATCGGACACGTTTACAAATTCATCTGTACTAGATACCTACATAAGTAAATAGATATACTCATACATAAGTATAATCGTACAAGAAAAACAACTATATGAGTAAGTTTAGAATTCACCGGACTCAAGGGTTTATCCGAATCTCAGTTCTCGAGTTAGAGGGGTTTAGATGATAATCCATATTTAGATAAGACCATACCACGAGAAATCCATGTCAGTTGTCCCTTACTGAAATGATTTTATATAATAGGAAATCGACGGAAAAAGAAGATTACACGTTAGTATCTTCCTCAATAGTATTGTCAACTGAATTTAGAAATCGACTTGTATTTAGAACGAGTACAGTTAGAGCCTTAGAAAGGAACTTCTTTCTCTCTGATATCTTGACCTTCTTTCTTTGGGAAAAGATTTGAGAGATGTTTATTTGGTCCTACTAAGACAGACGTGTGTATTAGTCCCCGAGTGTTCATACATACAGGAAGGATCGGAGTCTTAGAATTGGAGAACTTAGAATCTTACTTGTTGTCTTGAAAGTATTGAACCACACACCCATCCACGATTTCTGTTATCTCCTAAACAACAACAAGGAGAAATCACGTCTGTTCCTTTTCTTTTCTCGTCTAATCCCACTCGTCTATCATCTTTTTTCCTTTCTACCAGATCATAGTAGTATCCATCCGATTTCCTAGAAAACTTATCTCTAGTCTAAAATTAGAGACAAACGAAAGAATTGATATTACATTATTATAATTATTCATTATAAATAACCCGAGAAACACAGGTCAATAATACGATTACTTTATACATAATAGAGTAATTGAGGAATATCGATTGTAAAATATTATGTTCATACACTGGTTTTAGTATGTTCCTTATTCGTCGTGTTGAGTTCAGATCTAAACGTAAATATAGATTAAAAATGGAATATAAGAGGACATTTAGGGAAGGTCGAGTAAACAAAAGTTATAGACGAGATGGATTTTTGTCGACAATAATTATCACACACACACACAAACATACAAACTATAAACACAAACAATCGAATGAAACCATTTTTTGATTCCATTTACTCAAGAGGTAAACGAACCTATTGATTAATAAAACTTTTCTAGGTCTTAATGGTTTCGTTAGAACTTTTTCTTGTTTCGTGCTCCGTATTGGGAAGGTCTGAAATCTGTCATGATATTTTGATATTATTAGTTTTATCGTACCACTGAATTTACAATCAGTACTCATGTTAAATTTTTTATCAGACCATAGTCGTGTTTTTGTCTGTACCTAGTTACCCTATCTTCTTTCTCGGGTTTTCATTTGGATATGTGTATGTCAGTTAATTGGAAACTGTCTCCTCCGTTTTTATGTGTTACTCCTTTTGTCAGAGGAGTCGTTCACCACAACCCTTTCAACCTGTCGACGGACACTTAGTTACTTCAATCTTGTGTAGGAGTGTGGTATGTGTTTTTATTTAAGTTTTACTCGTATTTCTGAATTTACATTCTGTACTGTGGTATTTTGAGGATATTCTCTCAAATCCGTTTTGTAAGAGACTGTATTTAATATAGTTATATAAGAATTCAGTCAGAGGGTTTCGTCATCTTTATTTTCGTCTTTATTTGTTTACGACAATGACTTCAGCGAAGTCAGCATGGACTGAGACACTCTGGGGTGTCTACCGCCGGGTGGTCCGAGGTGGTAGGGACCCTAAGAAGTCCGTTTTTGTGACCTCAGCCAATGGTAAAGGAAGAGGTTACGTACTTTCACTTTTCACTTTCACTTCAGCGAGTCATTCACAGGTTGAGAAGCACTGGGGTACCTGATGTCGGATGGTCCGAGGAGGCAGGTACCCTAAAATGTCCGTTCTCATGACCTCACCCAACGGTAACGGAAGATCCTGGATCAGTTTAAATATTCGAAAAGTGTTGTTTCCTTTGTTATTTGTTTTGCTTTTCTGTTTGATGTCTGACCCTTTTTTATAAACAATTACTACATTGGTTGTTCCCAAATTAAATGTTTTATATATTTGTCGAGTATGGTGAGTTATTGTCTCGTTATTTGATGCCTTTGTTTTTTATAGGGGTCCCTTCTGTATGTCTACAGGTTATCCATGTACTTTTCTACGACCTATAGTAATAATCTCTTTACGTTTAGTTTTGATACTACTCCATAGTGAAGTGTGACGAGTCTTACCGGTAATAAAAAATTTTTTAGATATTTATTTTTACGACCTCTCCCATACCTCTTGGAAGGATGTGACATCCACCCTGATATTTAACCACATCAGTGATACTTATTGTTATACCTCAAAGGAGTTTTTTGACTTTTTTCTCAATGGTATTCTAGGGTCGTCAGGTGAGGACCCTTATATAGACCTCTATTATATTAAACTTTTCTGTGTATGTGAGGATACAAGTATCGTGGTGATAAATATTGTCGGTTCTGAATCTTTGTTGGGTTCACAGGTAACTGCCCACTTACCTATTTCTCACACACACACACACACACACACACACACATATGTGAGTGTACTATCTTATTTTATAATGAGTCACGAATTTTTTTTTTATTTTATCACGATAAATGTAGTCGTTGTACCTACAGGGATCTCCAATAGTATGATTTGTTTCATTCAGTCTTTCTCTTTATATACTATAGTGAATATACACCTTGAATAAATGTTTTGTCTTTGTCTGAGTGTCGGTGTCTCTTTTTCTGAACACCGACAGTTTCGCCTCACCCACACCGTCCCACAACCTAACCCTCAAACCCTAATCGTCTACGTTTGATAATATATACCTTACTTATTTGTTGTTTCAGGATAACATATTGTGTCCCTTGATATAAGTTATAAGACACTATTTACTTTTACTTTTTCTTGGATAAATAGGTAGACATTGACTTAGTGGAACCCAAGTTAGGGACCCAGTCCTTCTAGGGGATTTCCTTCTTCATTTACCGATGGGTGAGGTCATAAGAATGGACCCTTTACGATACCTGTCTCCCTCCTCAGACTACCCGATGTCAGGCACCTCAAAGTTCTCAGTCAAATCAATCGTTGATTTGGTAGGGTGGTGGTACTGAAGTTGACTATAGACTCAATGTCGACCTTAACGTGTTGAACCAGAAACCCTCAAATACGAAGGAAAATGGTTATTATGGTATAATAATACATTATATTAATAATTCAGAATTGTATTAATAATACGAATTAATAATTCGTATTACTATTATATCGATTATTAGAAAAGATGAAAATAAAATAGACCGTTAAAATGTAGTTTTATCGGACTCAATATCAAACTCTGTGTCATGGTAAGAAGAAAGAATACACACCGTATAATAAATAGAGATCAAAATTCTTTCCACTTGTGTACAGGGTCAAAAGAGTTACATCAGAACAAAATACAGAAAACAGAATCTTTTTAATAATTATCTCAGGATCAGATATGTTATTTAGTGTGTTAGTGGGATAGAAAATCGTGGTATGGATAAAAAATAAGAGAGACTACGTAAGGATTGTCTTTAAATAATCAAAGTGGAAGTTTAAAAGTTTCAAGTGTTACGACATTAGGTTGATCTGTTTTTTATACTTGAGTAATGAGCATTACGTCAAAAAGTCTTTATACTGACAGTACATAGACATGAACTGAATTCCATCTACATTCTCTTATGTAGGGGGTATGAATCGAAGATTCCTTTCGTATCTAATTGTCTATTTCAAAACCCAAGTCACTACGGACCCAAGTTGAGAGTCGAAACCATTATTAATTGGTACTTAAAGTCTTGAATAAAAATTTGATGATAAGAAACTGATAAAGAAATAGGGATTTTACCCTTACGATATTATTTAGTTAGTACAACGTCTCCAATTTAAACCGTGATATTCTATTGATCGTAATACGTACTGTGTTTCACCTTTATCCGAGACTATTTACCAGTGAAATAATGACAATAATAATAGAAGACAATTTTTTACTGGACGTCCTTGAGGAACGATCAGGCCACCAATCCTGAGATACGAGGGTGACGACTCCCGTTTTTTCTTTCTTTACTGGAAATTATAGTTAGTCCATAATTCACTCAATGTAAACCGAGTTCGTAAAGACCTAAATTTATTCACGTCACAAGAATAAATGATAAAAAATTCTATATTTTTATTAACAATTACACTTTTTATTCGGGATAGTAATTTTCTTTATTACCTTTACCTATATAAACTTATAAAGTCTTTGTCTTTATTAGTAAAAGGAACACAAGTGTTTTTTATAAATTGAAAGGAGTGTATCAGACCATAACGAAGTTTCGAAAAAAAAAAAAAAATTTCTATAGATGAACTTTTTATAAAAGACTTTACAGGAGTCAAAAATTTAGAGACGGAGAGTAAAGTAAGAGTATAAAAGTCTATTTAACTCAAGGAAATAAAGACAATCCAAAGAGAAATAATCCTTTGTGAAAATAACTCTTTACTAAATGTATAGTATTTAAATGGGTGGAATTCATATGTTAAAGTACTAAAACTCATTTAAATGGTTCAACATGTCGGTAGTGATATAGACTAAAATCTTCTGAAGGTAGTGGGGTTTGTCCTAGGAAGTATAACAAAATGACAATTAGGGGAAAGGGTGGGGTCAAGTCAAGTCAGCGAGTCAGCACAGGTTGAGAAACACTAAGACACCTGACGTCGTGGGGTCAGAAGGGACAGGGAGTGGTTGAGGGTCTCGGATGAGTTTGAGTACAGATAGCGTAACCACTACGGTAGTTTGGTAGAGTAGGAGATAGCAGGGGAAAAGGAGGGTGGAAGTTAGAAAGGGTCACAGTCCCAGAAAAGGTCACTCAACCAAGAAGGGTAGTCCACCAGTTTCATAACCTCGAAGTCGAAGTCGTAGTCAGGAAGGTTACTTATAAGTCCTGACTAAGAGGGTGGGGTTGATCTCCGTTTTTACAATCAAAAATATACTCGTTAAAATCACAATATCACCTCACAATCAGCGAGTCAGTACAGGTTTAGAAACGCTGGGGTACCTGATATTGGGCGGTCCGAGGTGACGAGAACCTTAAGAGGTCCTTTCTTAAGACCTCACCCAACGGCAAGGGAGAGGTCCCCTAGAAGGGTTAGGTCCCTAACTTGGACCGAGAAGACTTACCATCCGTCTACGAAATGATAGACTCGATGGTCCCTGGTACTCGTTAATATGATTTTGAAAAAGGGGAAAGCTTCCGATGAGACTTGTTCCTCGTCGTAATCTTTCTTTCCGATATAGAGAATGTCGTTTTTCACGTTACCTCACTCTCTTCCCAACGTCTATGTAGTCTTCCGTCTCCTTTTACCCTCTCTCGACACCCGTCCACTCCAACTCTACCGTAGTAAGTTAATCTTGAGTCGTCTCTAGACATAGGAGAGTCCCGTCGTATGTAGGTCTTAGAATCACCTTCAAGTACGGGGTCACTAACATCTTCGGAGTAGGAACAGAGTCAAGAAATATATATTGTAGAATCGTTATCCTAAACATTTTATAAAAATTTAAATAATACAGATATTTTATGGTAAGTTTCATATATTATACGAAACTAAGATGAATAAACGTTGATATGGTCAAGAAACGACTTTAAAAGAACCTCTATTTACCTCCTCCAAAGGTTTAAACCTTCGACTTTTGAACTTAGGTCTGAATTAAAAATCGAAAATTATCACAACAATAAGGTAGATAGTTTCCTCAACTACTATAAAAGGAATAGACAAAAAAAGAAGGAAAAGAAGAAGTAGAAAGGAAGAAGAGAAAGGAAGAAAGTTATAAGTTTCCGCTTTTCTGAAACGTCAGATCTTGGAAAGATTAGTAGAGAGTGAACCTGTTCACGAGTCAAGTCAACTCAGTGAGTCAGTTCAAGTTGAGAAACACTTGGGTACCTGACGTCGTGTGGTCTGGAGGGACAGGTAGTGGTTGAGGGTCTCAAGTGAGTTTGAACACAGGTAATTCAACCCTTCGGTAGGTTAGTAGAGTAGAAGACAGTAGGGGAAGAGAAGGGTGGGAGTCAGAAAGGGTCGTAGTCCCTGAAAAGTTCACTTAGTAAGAAGGGTAGTCCACCGGTTTGATAACCTCAGAGTCGAAGTTGTAGTCAGGAAGGTTACTTGTAAATCTTGACTAAAGGAAATCCTACCTGAGCAACCTAGAGGAACGTAAGGTTCCCTGAGAGTTCTTAGAAGAGGTTGTGGTGTCAAGTTTTCGTAGTTAGAAACCACGAGTCGAAAGGAGTGTCAGGTTGAGAGTGTAGGTATGTACTGATGACCTTTTTTGGTATCGGAACTGATCTTCCTTGAAACAAACGTTTCTTTACAGAGACGAAAAATTATACGACAGATCCAATCAGTATTGAAAAAAAGGTTCCTCATTCGTAGAAAATTAAAGTACCGACGTCAGTGGTGACGTCACTGAAACCTCGGGGGTTTTATTTCAGACAGTGATAAAGGTGACAAAGAGGTAGATAAACGGTACTTCACTACCCTGGTCTACGGTACCAGGGTAGACTAAAAACAAAAGACTTACAACTCGAAATTCGGTTGAAAAAGTGAGAGGTGGAAGTGAAAGAAGTTCTCCGAGAAATCAAGAAGTGAAAGACGGTATTCCCACCACAGTAGACGTATAGACTACAATAACTACAAAGAGGGTCGTTAGAACTAAGGTCGAACACGAGGTTGGGAGGGTTGCAAAGAGTACTACATGAGACGTATATTCAATTTATTCGTGTCACTGTTGTATCAGTAGTATCAGTTGTTTTTTTCAGGTTTTACGTCATGTACCTATGTTAGACTCTTTGATGTCTTACTAGAGGTAAATAAAGGTGCCGTTTGGTAAGTTATAGTGTCATTAGGTTCAGATACGGGGTTGGTTATTACGACTTGTTCGATAACTTACCAAGATACTACTGGATGTTTTAGAAGATCTTGATTGTGGGGTTTTACTATAGGAAAAGTAATATCCCCTGACCCTACGTTTTCATCCTTCAGTTCTTTGTGGACCTCATTGTCCGTTTAAACTGAAACCACATGTCTTACTTGGTCCTGTCTTACTTGGTCCTGTTTCCGATTATCTCAAAACGGTTCCCTTGAGTGACCAGTGTCGTTTGTGGGAGAAGGTTGTTGTATTATCTTCTGATGTGTACCTGTAGTGGTCTGTCAGTTGTGGTTTTAGTCTAACTAATATACGAAACGTCGGTTTCTACCTCTTCGAGATATGTCAGTCGTTTTTGTTCTGGTCCTCGACTGACACCGAGTCTAGTACTTGAGGAATAACGGTTTTAGTCTGAATTTAACTTTTTTCATCCCTTTTGGTGATCTGGTAAATCCATACTGAATTTAGTTTAGGAAATACTAATACGTCATCTTCACTCTTTATCTAAGTTCCCTAATCTAGACTATCTGTCTCACGGACTACTTGATACCTGTCTCCAAACACTGTAACAAATCCTCCGTCCCTCGTTCGGGTAGGGGTTCTTTTTCTTTACGTTTTTCCGTTTTGACAACAGACTCCTCCGGAATATTTATCGACATTTTACTTCTCTTCGTTTTCCGTTTCCTCTTTTCCTTTCTATGTGGGTAAACTTACGTCTCAAAGTTTCTTGTCGTTTCTCTCTATTCTATCGGAAGGAGTCACTAGTTACCTGTTCACGACCATCGAAGGATTGACCAGTAGGACGGAGATTAAAAAGAAAGAGTTTTGGTGAGACAGATCTCGTTAGTTCCTACGAAAAATTTTATACTCCGTATAAATTTTGAAGAGGTACGGAAAGGTAACTCTTGTTTTAGGTTTTAACAAAGACTTAATACTCCCGGTGTTTATTAGGGTATACACAGGTATAAAGGTTTGGGTGGTATAACAAAACAAGTATACGAGGTCTGTTTGACCGGCAAATAAGGGGAGTTTTTCTAGAACCGAGAGGAAAAAAAAAAGAAGTACACTTAACAATGAATGACTCATATAAGAAGTAAATTTATATCCTCAGGACTCTCGTCCTTGTATTCATGGATACTATCACGGATAGTGTACGTACACGGACGGACCAACGAGTCACGACAGACTAGAAACACTGGATTCTCTGGTATCGGGTGGTTCGAGGAGACAAATAACTGAAAAGGACCTTTTTTATGACCTCGTCCAACGGTAAAGGATGAGGTCCCTAGAAGGGTTGGATCCCTACCACGGGTACAGAGAACATAGAGGTCGTAACGGTTCACCTAAGAAATGATGACATGATTGACCTTTCGGACAGATCGTGTGTCCTCTATGATTTATTTCTTCATAATTTACTTGAACGAAAGACAAGTCTGTAGTTTCAGAGAGTATTTAATTTTCTTCTTATCTGTTTCTTTTTCGAGTTCATAAAATTTGTTTGTGACATACAATTAAATAGTAAAAAAGGTTTCGGGGTTTATGTAAATTACAGACATTAAGACCGTAACATGACTCCAATTACCAGAAATAACATAACTAAACATAGACTTTCACATAACTAAAACACACGGAGAGAAATCAAGTCAAGTCAGCGAGTCAGTACAGGCTGAGAAACGCTAGGGTACTTAACGTCGTGTGGTCCGGAGGGACAGGTAGTGGTTGAGGGCCTCAAATGAGTTTGAGTACAGGTACTCAGTTTGAGTACAGGTGAGTACAGGAGGTCGGTACAGTAGAAGACACGGAGAGAATAAGTATATATTTACTATTGGGGAGTTAATTTTTATGCATTTTCTTTTCAATATCCTCTCTAGATAGAGTATTTATATTTCTCCTTTACTCAGTTCTGAAGGTACTCTTTCGAGACGTGGAATGTTTCTACTGTTAGTTCACTCTTACTTACCTTCTGACCCTTTAAAAAATAAACACATACAGAATTCAAATACCCGAAGGGACCACCGAGTCTGTAATTTTACAGACGGACCTTACGTCCTCTGGGCCCAAGTCAGGGACCCAGCCCCTCTACGAGACCTCTTCCTTTACCGTTGGGTGAGGTCGTGAGAACGGACCTCTTAGGGTACCTCCCTCCTCGGACCATCCGATATCAGGTACCCCAGCGTTTGTCAGCCTGTACTGATTCGCTGAAGTAAAAGAAAAAGTGAAATCAAATACATTGAGATACTTAATTATAATAGAAAACTCTAAATAAAAGATGATTCAAAAGTGTCAAAATTTGAAGAATTTTTGAACGTCAACGGTAATATAATACTTGAACCTATTCCGATAAACGAAAGAGAATTCTTTTTAGTACTGTATAGAGGTCCCATTCACAATGAATCTAAATTTTAAGTAAAAAAGTTGTTCGACCTCGTGTCGACTCTCCTTTTCTCTCTTCGACACTACTTTTTTACCCACAGTAAAACGGTATGTCACCTTTTATTAAGATATTGCCAAGATGTCACCTTTTTAAACCTACAGTTCATTGTTTCTAACGGTGACGGGGACGAAGGGGGACGGTTTTTTTTAGTCATCTACACTAATTGGTAGAGGTTCTCCTTTCCATACAAGAATTCTCTGTCTAATCCACTAGTATGAACAGAACCTAATTGTTAGATTCAATTGGTTTAGAACATGAAAAGAATAAAAAAAAAAGGAAATACGAGATCCTCTTATGGTTTTAATAGAGAGAAATGGACATACATACGTATATGTATTTAAGGGACTGTAAGTTCCCGAAGGATGTACAGAGATCACCATTTCTTGGGTGGACGGTTACGTCCTCTGTATTCTCTGTACCCAAACTAGGGACCCAATCCCTTCTAGGGGACCTCCTCCCGTACTGTTGGGGGAGGTCACAAGAACGACCTCTTTGGGAGTCTGTCTCCTCGGACCACCCGATACCAAGTGTCCTGACGTCTCAGTCTATGTTGAATTCGTTGACTCATACGTACGTGTGTGGGGATGTATACTTGGAAGTCCAACGTTTGAAAGTTGCACAATAGTGGGATTGTAAAGACCTTGTAAAAAAGTTCTCACATCTATCTTAACTCAGACCGTTCCTTGGTCTTGTACGGTAGTTGTGGTCGGTACTCACTTTGACGTCGAACACGAGGTAGAGGACAACGACTGGTAGGAAATCGAGATGGTAGAGGGTGGAGGAGAGGGAGGAGGACAGTCATTGAGAAGAACGGGCAGGTGAGTGGCGGTCAGGGACATACGGGCGACAACATGACATGAAATGTTCCATGACATGATATTCTAATTTTTCTAAATAAATAAATATATAACAAAAACACTTTTCATGATATTTAGAGAAATGTCCCGTCTTGATATATCGACTAACTCAATCAACACATGGATCCGATTGAAACAACGTGAATTTACTTGTTTAACCTGAATCCTTGCACGAGAGTCTTACTTGAACAAGTATATATCCACTGAATAAGATCTGTGTGTATTTATACATGTATGTATGTATGTGTATATATTTATTTATTCTTCCCACGTAAAGGTTCGTAGAGACCGTTAGTACAACCCGGTCTACTGATCAGGACTGGTGACCTAACTTCACCTTAATTGTATATAGTGAAGACCTAGTTCGTTTACTCTCGCCTAAACTTAAGAGATAAGTAATAGAACGGAACAACATCACTATATCTTCGGTTCACGAAGTCTACCGTATCAATTTTTATTTTCGGTCGACCTGGTGACTTAGTGGTAAACCTTCCACTGTCGAGACTTAATCGTGTCACACTCATTCTTTGATCTAAATTACATAATTCGATGACTCTAAACCCTTTAACAACTAATAACGTCGTATTAAGACAGTCAGTTCTTGAACGATCTATCGTCAAGTCTAACAAACTTAACTCACGTAAATTACGTTCTTTAACTAACGTAACTACTACACTCTTATCTGTTTTGGTCCCTGTCATTCTTCAGTTCTGGTATACTACTCTCGATCCCGATGTCCCTCCTGACGTACTGTCTTTACCCTTTTTATTTCCCTCCCCGACAGATCACCACTGTACGATCTTTCTTTACGTTGTCTCTCGTTTCCGCTTTCCTATGGAGGGGTAAGAAAGGAAGAAGAGAAGGATTAAAATACAGTCCGGAAGGCTCGCCACGAAAATAGTTCTTGGGTCTCCACTTCCGTCGATTCCTTACATCAAGTACATCAAGGACGTAACGTCTTGTTTCACTCCCTCTCCGTCTCCTTAGAACTTCGTTTAACCGATAGTCAACCGTGTTATCGGATCTGATAAGATCGATCATCTGAGATACCCTCTCTCTTGTCTCTGACACATGGAGAGTTCAGACTTGTTAAGTAGGGAGAGAAACAATTTTACTCTTCCAGTCCCGGTCACGATTCTGGTCATTTGAGAAGGGAACTAACCTTGTTTAAGGACCTCCTCTTCCCTTCGTCTTACTCTACCCTTCAACCTTTCTCTTCCTCCCTTATCTTATTACAGTCTGAGGAGGATCTCCGGTCATAGAAAGTGTCGTAAGTAAAGAGAAGATTAGGTTACCCGACTTTTCGTTTTGTAATCATTTGATCCCTACGACTCTAACGAGAACTCCCTCTTCTACTAGTCTCTTGATCTTTTGGTCCCAAACTTTCTTACACCCTCACGTAGGACACCGTCTCTGACAACCAAACTTGGGTTAAAACAAGGTTAACTGAAACGGAGATCAGCGTAAGAATCGACCGGTCTTCGTTCAACTCCGAAACATTGATGAGTGATTAGTTTACTCTTTTTTGAAAAATTTCCCTCGACTATCGACCTCTGACCGGTAAAAATAAGAAGGGGAGAAGGAGAAAAGTAATAAACTTTGTGACTTAACTACGGACCTCGAGGTCACCGGGAAAAATTGGAACTTCACTTAGAGTTCATATACCCACAATTTAACAAGCTGGTGTCTAGTTTTTCTCTCTTCTTTCGACCTACGGACTAGGTACTCCTCGGTGGTCTAGATGGGACCTGTTACAATGCACCTTCAGACAATGTACTCGTTATACATTTTTACAACACCGAGAATGATGGAATCGAAATAAACAACTCATGGTTTATTTTTTATCTTTATTTATAATTATACAGATCTAATTAGTAATGAATAGACAGGAAGGGTAGGAATTGTCGAAGATACGAAGAAGGACTAAGATTCTTCTTTTTCGTATAAAGTTCCCTACGTCAAAAAGAAGTCACGCCGACTCGGGTAGTTTCTTCACAGACTTTTATGTGTACCTCCCTAATGACGTACACAACATACCTTAGAGATTGTCTCTTCGCACTTCGTCTCAACCGAAATCTATAGGGTACTGGTTCAGTACCTATACTTGTGCTACAAAAGAAAAGAGTAGAGAAAGACTGGTGGGAAAAATTCTCAAGTCTGTACTTGCAAATAACTCCCCTGGCTGGCCTCTATCCTACCTACAAAGTCTCTAGAAAATTCGTCCGATGTTCTTGACGGGGGACGGGGGTGGGTCAAGTCAGGATGGTGTTTAGGTGGTAACTAGGACCTCCATCCGAATGTCGACCGTTTCCTTTCCTTTATGTCTCAAGTGTCATTCCACTTCCCCGAGTACCGGTTCTTGAGCGTATGCGTCTCTGACGAATACCGGAAGGGGTCGGGTCTACGTTCAAGTGACGAAAATGGTAAATCTCAAGGGTTCTCTCGGACAGACCTTCCTCTTTATTTAGGGAGAGGGGTGAGCGTGGTCAGGGCCGGACTACGTATACCCTATAATGAGTCGCCCGCGTCGACGTGAACGTCAAAACATATTTGTAGGCTCCGGAAAGGATTGCGGACTCAGAATGAGAAAGAAAACCTCTCGAAAGGAGGATTAAAGTTCAAGGGATGTGTATATACTCGACGTCTTTACCTCGGTCTACATTTAGTACAATTTCCCACTTGTCTCTGCCAGAAACCCGGTCCTGGGTCGCAGAGTTCGTGAACTTAGCAAGGAAGTCGGGTGTGACGGGGGTGGGGACGGTACACGGACCTCTACACCCGTGTCTCCCGTGACGGTCCGATTGTGTGTCAGAAATAGTAATACACCGAAAACGGGACTTAGAGTCCCATTATAGTGGAGGAGACCGTCAATGGTTTATCTTGTCGGGGTATGGTCAGAGTGGACGGTTTACGCACCCTCGTGTAGAGTGGGAATGACTGAACCCGAAATTGAGGTGTGGGTTTTGAGAGGTGGGTAATCCTGACTCCGGTTTAGTGTAAACGACGGAAATTGTCACTGGGCAAGAACTACCTTCTTCCTACTCACTCCTCCTGTGTCCTCAACCAGGACAAACCAACCACCTACACCTTCTTTAACCTGTCCTCACAGTCGAAGGATACTTTCCGGTCCACGATTCTACAACACGAGTTCGATAAAGATAAGGGAACAAGGGACCACCGAGTCACCCTCGTCCATTTCTTAGGTGGACGTTACTCCCTCTGTGTCCTTTGTGTCCAAGTTAGGGACCCACCCCTTCTAGGTGGTCTCCTCCTTTACCGTTGGGTATGGTTATAAGAACGACCTTTTAAGGTACCTGTCTCCACAGACCGTTCGACCTCAGTGTTTCTCAACCTGTGTGACTCGTAAGTTCGTTTTACAACTATATATATTTACGATACGTGTGAAGTCACCTTTTTGAGAAAACGGACGTACTATAGGTAAGAAAGGTAATGACCAAGATCGAGGGATGAAAAGGAATGAGAAAGATCAAAATTGTTTCCTCCCCGGGAGGAGGAAACGAACGTCTACCTACTTGTTAAGGTCCGGACCTATTAGTTTCATGAGGGAAGGAGGTCGGTGTTGTTAAGTCTCAACCGTTTCTCCAAGTCACTTCGGTCACTCTGAGTTGAAACCTTGAAAGTAATTCTCGAGAACTTTTTCTTCAGTATGGAAGTTGATCTGAAAGACCTTGGTGACCGTCTGGAAGACAGTACCTATTTTTGGACGGGTTCTTACCTCGGTTACGTCTTCCTTTTCCGTAATAGAGATCTAAAGAGTTGAATTACTCCTTTGGTAAAAAGAAAAGAAGGAAGAAAAAAAGGAAAGAAGGAAGGGAGGGTGAAAAACAAAAAAACGAGTTCGAATAAATCCAATGTAAACACAGTGAGAACAGTTTATTTTCAAAAGATGTGTACAAATGGTCCTCTCGATGGAAAAAGTGAACATACAATTGACGTACACAGACCTTTTACGACACGTATAAAATAAGGATTTACGATAAAACCCCCTGAGATACCCAGTACAACCTGCGTGTGGGATCTAAGGTCAGAGTCGTTAGTTCCAACAACACTTCTCGAGAGGGTTTGTCCCCTGACGTCGAAATCTCTCGTACTCAACCAAAGTTCTTTAAAAAGGGATCCAGGGAAACAGTAAAAGTGATAAGGAGATTTTACTATTATGAAAACAATTGATGAAAGATGAGAAACCAGAAGGGACCACCGAGTCTACCATTTCTTGGACGGACAGTACGTCCTCTGGATCCTCTGAGACCCAGACCTTTTAGGGGTCCTCCTCCTTTACCGTTGGGTAAGGTCATAAGAATGGACCCTTTAGGGTACCTGTCTCTTCGGACCGTCCGATGTCAGTGTTTCTCAACCTGTACTGACTCGTTGATTGTGAAAGTCAAAAGAAATAAGAAACTCTAGAAGAAAAGATAGTCTGTCGTTTTAATAGATAGACACAAAGTAAGTGATCGCCTGAAACAAGTCATACCGGGTTCTCCTACCGCAACGACGGTAATCACTATGTCGGAACTCTTTTACAAGGTCTACCAGAGACGTGGGGAATAAGACGACAATTTAAGGTAACAGAGTAACTAATGTCAAATATAATAGGTGAGACATCTTTCGGACTCTACGTGTAGATATAACGAGAAAAGTACGAAGACTCGAATCTCCACCGTCCTATAGATTGGTATTGAATTATCTTACGTGTGATCACTCTACGACTTATAACTACCACCTTCTCCTCGGAATTTATCGGAACTTCGAAAAGTCACTCAACCCTGGTCCTTGAAGTGGATCGTCTACGTAACTCAGAGTAATAAACACTCAGAATCGAACCGTTTGACTTCCTAAATATCTAAGTAACAAAGGACTTTCTTTACGAGAGGGATTCAATTAGTACTTTGAAGACGTTGTCGAATTTTTAACAAAGGAATCAGTGTACCTGTTTCATTACGGTTCGCACTTCAGAAATAGAATTCGAAAGAACTGAAAGAAAATGGAGGTCTTATAAGATGAACGACCCTCTAAACGATGTGAGACAAAAGAAACAAACTTCTTAGAAGGTACGGAACTAAAATCGTGATTTATAAGGATGTCAATGAGATTAATATCTAGTCTTGGGGAGAAAGTAAAATGTCTTTTCGAAGGGGATGTCTGATACGACCTGAAGGGTCCCCCGAGTCACCATTTCTTAGACGAACGATTACGTCCTCTACGTCCTCTACACCCAAACTAGGGACCCAACCCTTCTAGGGGACCTCTTCCTTTATCTTTGGATGAAGTCATAAGAACGGACCTCTTAGGGTACCTGTCTCCCCGGACCGTCCTATGTGAGGTACTCCAACGTTTCTCAGTCTACATTGACTCACTGACTCGTACGCACGTACGTGTCTGATGGGATTCAAACGTCATCCTATGATCGGGCCCTATATAATAGATAGACGAGTCACCACTTGTTATACCTTTTTGTAACCCGAAACCCTAATCCGATCATCGGAGTGTGAGGTTTTGGGACTTTTTTACTGGTTTCAAGAGAGAGTTGAGAGTCTCTTCGGACCTATATGACATTCGAGTTGATAGTCAAAGATTAAAAAGATAAAGGGTCTATGAAGAACCTCCTCAAATCTAAAGTAGTCAAATCTTTTTAGTGTGTTTCATCGTATACCAAAAAAATAGGAGGGTGTATAGACGAGGATGAAGTATGTATTCCGAAGTCGTGGCGGACTTCATCAGGAAGTAATGACTCATTTCCACGGAGGTTTGAACGACAAAACATCTATAAACGTAAGGAATACACTTGGTGACGAGATCGTTAAAACATAGGACTACATAATACAAGACAATGTTGGGTACATCTCCCTGTTCTCTCGACCGTGGTGTGTAATAAGAGCTTGATAATTCTTTACGTGTAAGTTAGATTAGGAGACACTTTGTTGTTGTTATAAATTTTTTTAGTCCTGTTCATGATAAGACGGACACTTTCGATTATCATACTAAAAAAGTGTATAAAGATATCCATCAAATAATATATTTGCTACAATTCTCAAACCGTGACCACCATTTCTTGAGGGATGGTTACATCCACCCAAACTAGGGACCCAACCCTTCTAGGGGACCTCCTCCCGTACCGTTGGGTGACGTCATAAGAACGGACCTCTTAGGGTACTTGTCTCCTCGATGTGAGGAGGAGACAAGTACCTCAGTGTTTCTTAGCCTGTGATTCGTCCGTGTGTGTACATTCTAAACGTACAAAGAGAAAATAGTCGTTTTAGACTGGAAGTCCTAGGTAAGAGAATAAAGACTCAAAATAGTAATTCTAATGTATCGTAGGAAGGTAAAAAAATTGTACTGAAACCCTTTGAGAAACAAGGGCCCTATAGTTTACAGACTCGAATACTGTTAAACGGGTTAATGAATAGTACTGATTACTGATACGAATTTCTACTCTACCTGTTTAGAAAGTCCGATTGAAAGAGGTTGACAATTGACGAATTTAGGAGACGAGACTATAATGAAGGACTATTAATAACAGGTAAATGATCTTAGGTCGACGAAGTTTGTGAACACGGGTCGTTAACGAATGAGTCTAAGACTTTGCACTGAGTTAGGTTGGGGACGGGGTGTGGTGGGGGGCGGGGTGGGGTGGGGGGAGGCCTCCAGGACCCTCGAAGACGACTTGTCCCCTGACTCTAGTAGTGACACATACTCTACGACGATGTTTTTTGATCTCTCAACGTGTAGGGGCCTTTACGTCCTGAAAGGACAGGGAAGGTACAGACTCCCCTAGTGCAGTGAGGACTTCTACACGATCGATGATTGGGTATCCTGAGTAGACTCTGAAATCTCATATTCACAATCTACAAGTCAACACAGGGTGAGAAAAACTGAGGTACCTAACCTCGGGTGGTCCGAGAAGACACGTACCTTAAGAGGTCCGTTCTTATGATCTCACCATCGATAAGGACAGAGGTCCCCTAGAAGGGTTGGGTCCCTGGTTTGGACCCAGAGGACGTACCGTCCGTCTAAGAAATGGTAGACTCGAACTTTGGTTTTACCTGATTCAATGTACGTACCGAATTTTAAGTCTCGTTTAGAAGAACCCACAAACTTTTGTTCCAGTCACCTGGGAAAGACTAGACGTATGTGTGAATGACCTAACCTGAGAAGTAGAGCCGGGGACCTTACCTGAGACACTTCAACCCTTTTCAAGGTCCGACTTCTCTTGAAACAATAGTATCTAAAGGAGGTTCAGAACTAGAGTTGACTGTAACTGTAACTATAACTTCAGTGAGTCAACACAGGCTGAGAAACACTGGGGTACCTGACATCGGATAGTCCGAGGAGGCAGGTACTTTAAAAGGTCCGTTCTCATGACCTCACACTTCACCTTTCAGACCACTTCGGACTGACCCTTAACGTAAACTCGATTCAGAGGATTCAAAAATTCTTTGTGAAAAAGAGTATTATTAATTAGTCACTAGTGTTATCTTTTATTCCCGTCTTTTCCCTGGATTTAGAGTGATCCTATACAGAAACAAAGAGAGTGTTCGAATAAAGAACGAAAGATATTGAGTCGACTGTAGTTTCCGCGTTATAATATCACTGTTTTTAATTACGGTGACTTTTATTACACGAGTCCAATCGTACTTAGGTATAAATAAAGTACTGAAGTTAGAAGTGTGAAGTTACTTTTCTATGTATACGACGAGTTGTCACAGTTAATTCATGTGACTCAACACATAGTTTCTATATTCATAAACGGTCTCATTCTCGGTGGGTAAATAAATCATGGATAACGATCCACCATGTCACCATTTCTTAGAAGGACGGTTATGTCCTCGACGTTCTCTACGTTCAAACTAAGGACCCGACCCTTCTAGGAGACCTCATCCTTTACTGTTGGGTGAGGTCATAAGAACGGACCCATTAGAGTACCTGTCCTCAGACCACCCGATGTCAGGTACTCCAACGTTTCTCAATCTGTCCTGACTGTTGACTCGTGTCGTGTACACACGACCCTACCCCGAAGGGTCCACCGAGTCACCATTTCTTAGGTGGATGGTTACGTCCTCTGGGTCCTCTGTACCTAAGCTAGGGACCCAACCCTTCTAGGGCCCTCTTCCTTTACCGTTGGGTCATAACAACGGACTCTCTAGGGTACCTGTCTCTTCGGACCAACCGATGTTAGGTACTCCAGTGTCTTTTCAACCTGTGCTGACTCGTTGACTCGTATGTGTATACGTGTGTGTACTCGACCCTCTGACTATCTCTTTCGTCAAGGAATATTACTCGGACTACTCGTTACGATGGTAAAGTAACTACTTCTAAGTCTCTAAAATATAAAGAAACGGTGGTGGGGTATTGTGACGTGACAAATAGGATGAGTCTAACCGAGTAGTTTAGTGATCTGCATCTTCATTTCGTAAGGAGTGTCTCTGTTGACCAGAGTCTGAAGTCAAAGGGAAGTTTAAACGAAAGTAAGGAAGTAAGGTGGGTAATTTTTTATTAATGACTCACGGAGAATGTACCGTCTAAAACGACCCTTTTTACATATCTTTTAATAGAAATTTGAAACTTCTTCTAGTCTTAAGGGACCCTATACACAATTTTTACGTTTGTGGGTCCAGGTCTGAATGAGATAATCTGAAGACTTCCCTCCTTTCTTCGGGGTAGGTCACAAACAAATCCATACCAATCGTTTGAGGAATCGACTAATACACCAATAACAATGTCATTATTGTATTAGAGAGTTCATAGTCTATTTCTAAAATAATTGTTTGTAAAACTTTATATTCCGTCAATTAAAATGGTGTTGAGACATTCTATGATATTATAAATTAGTATATATTAAAATACGATCAAAGAGAAGAACCATATGAGAGATCGAAACTACACAGTTGGAGTTTGGAGTTTCGACTCTCTCTTTTTAGTTACAATGGATATTAAATTGTTCTTAGTCTGAACGGAGGTTGTTTTATTGTGAGATTAAGAACACAGAAATTTTCAATAATCGTTTCTTATTTACAAAAAACCCTTTTATGCAACTAAGTTTTAAAATAAAAGTCGATATTATGGAAAATTTACATTTTTGTATATAATCTGTATAAGTCTATACGTTCCTTTCTGTACGAAGGATCATAGGAAAGATTTTTTTAATGAAGATATCCATGTATTCATATTTTTTTTTAGGATTTTACTCTTTTATAAAGGTTTTGTGTACCGGTCCGTCCTTTAGGATTCCTATGTACTCCTTATCTTCTGTCAATGTTTACACACTAAGATAAAGTCTAGGAATACGGTCCCCTGGGTCTAAAGGAGAGTGAAGTCTACATGTCCCAGACAAACGACCGAACACAAGTCTTTGACTCAGACTACAATACTTATAGGTGATACCATTGAGTTCAGTGAAAAGATAAGTGACCTGGATCTCAAAACAAAACGGCAAAATTAGTATAAGTAATCCCATGTAAAGTGTACAAAAGAGTATTTAAAGTGAGAATCCCTGTGTCACTAATTGATCGGTGTTGGTAACAACAACAACTTCAACACAGACTGAGCAAACGATAGGGGTACCTGACATCGGGAAATCCGAGGAGACAGGTATCCTAAAGGGTCCCTTCTTATGTCCTCGAACAATGGTAAAGGAAGAGGTCCCCTAGAAGGGCTGGGTCCCCAACTTGGGCTTAGAGGACACGACCGTCCGCCTAAGAAATGGTGATTCGGTGGACCCTTCGGGGATCCCAAGAACACTGTTTCTCGTTTAGAGGGTTTAGACAGGGGTGATACAACGGGATTCAGAGGGACAACGGAAATTATTGGACACACACACACCAAAGAGAACGTAGAGAACGTAGCCGTCCACTTAAAAAAAAATTGGTAACTTAGTGGTCCCTTCGGGTCGGTGTTAGTATTTAGGAAGATCTAGTCTTGGAGGTAAAGAAGAGAGACAATATCATTAAAAGGGTAGAAGGGAGACTTCCAATCTTCGATGAGAGACCAGAGACGGAGACACCCCAAGAGAACAAAGATGACGTTAGTCGTTCAAGTTAAGACACCGTCGTAGAGGGTCGACAGTGGAGGTCGGAAGTCACCTGACGGTGGTGGTTCGAGGGGTGTGGTTGTGCAAAGGATCACAGAAGTCCTCCCTTCCGAGGAGACTCAGGGGAGTTACCTAAATCAGCCGTCGACAACTTGTCCGACGTATATTAACTAGGTGAAATTCTAAGGGTAGAGGGACTCGGAGACTTAAAACGGGAAATTACATACGGTCCCTTCAAGATCATAGAGTCCGTGTAACTTATCTCTAGTAATGACTCTACTCCGAAGTCAATTAGTTGGTTTGACAGTGACTCGTAATGAGTTTTGACTACGTAATTTTGGTCTTAGTGTCTTTAAAGGACCACCAGGTCACCAATCCTGAGGGACGAGAGTGACGGTTCCCGGACCGAACCTAGTGACCAATCTCTTGATTCTAGGGGTGACACCGTATACCACCGGAAAGGTAGAGGGAGGGTGGGGGCGGGGGGTTTATTTCTCTTTTCTTTTCTTTTGTTTTGTTTTGAATTCTAGTGTTACTCTCGTTTTACCGAATTAAGTTTGTTGAGGTTGGAATACAAGGTAGTATAGACTGGTGGTAGAAGTCTTTAGTAAATGTAAACATAAGGGGTCCAAAAATAACTTTATAGTATCCTTTCAGAATATTCGAGAAACCGTATAAGTGATAGAAAAAGGATTCACCGTAGGTCCGGTTTAGAAAAGTGGTAGACCCTGTAAGACTCTAGACTAGAAAATGTTTGGACTTTTGTCACTCTTCACCACCTTGGACTTATCCTTATTTCCCTCCTATTCTTCGGAAGAGACCCTTGTTGTTTTCTTTCTGTACACTCCTCCACGACGAAGACTGTCCCCACCGAATGTCCGTAAACCCTCTCTTACCAACAGTCTAAATAGACACAAACGGGTTCATAGGGGTAAGGTCCAGATTCCCAGTGTAAGGAAAGACTGGTCACGGATGGGAACCATACTTTCTGAACCTTTCAGTCCGTAAATCGATAAAACATTAAAAAGTCTAATATATTAACCTAAACTTCAAAATATAAATCGGTACCATCGTCCGTCTTGCTACTGGGGGTGTTACAAGTACCAGTTCAACAGTCTTCACCACTTAAAGAATAGAATAGACCGTTTTCCTGAAATCTCTGTACTGTTACTAGAACTCTACATCTCTAGTAAGTCCTGTAGGTCTATCTGGTGAGATTAGTGTACATTAGTGTCCTCAGGAGTATTCACTTTCCCCTTTCGTATCCTCAGTTTCAGTCTCAGTCTCTCTAACCTCTCTGATGACTGACCCATAGTTCTTCTTCTTAGACCCGTACAAGGTCTTTATATTTACCAGAGATCTTCAATCTTTTGGTGGGGGTTCTTTTTGTTTACACTTTTTCCGTTTTTCCAACAGAGTCCTTCGGAACTGTTTATCGACTCTTTTCTTCTCCTCGTTTTCCGTTTCCTTTTTTCCTTTATATGTGGGTAGACTTGTCTCGAGGTTTCTTATCGTTCCTCTCTATTCTTTCGAAAGGATTCACTAGTTACTTTTCTTTATCTCTTTTGTTATTTTACCCCTTCTGATCTCTAGAGAAGTTCTTTTACTCTCTATGGTTCCCTTGTAAAGTATATTTCTACCAGTGTTATTTCCTGTCTTTACCATACCTGGATTATTTTCGTCTTCTATAATTATTCTCCACCATTCTTGATATGTTTTTCTAGAATTACTGGACCTATTCGTGTTACCACACTACTGAGTGGATCCCGGTGTGTAGGACCTCATGCTTCAGTTCACCCGGAATCCTTCATAGTGATGTTTGTTTTTATCACCCCCATTACCTTAAGGTCGTCTCAATAAAGTTTTGGATTTTCTACTACGACACTTTCCCCGACGTGAGTTATACGGACGTTTAAACCTTTAGAGCAGTCACCGGTGTCCTGACCTTTTCCAGTCAAAAGTAAGGTTAGGGTTTCTTCCCATTACGGTTTCTTACAAGTTTGATGGTGTGTTAACGTAAGTAGAGTGTGTGATCATTTCATTACCAGTTTTAAGAGGTACGGTCCGAAGTTGTTATGTATGACACTTAAAGGTCTACAATTTCGACTTAAATCTTTTCCGTCTTCTTGGTCTCTAGTTTAACGGTTGTAGACAACCTAGTATCTTTTTCGATTTCTTAAGGTCTTTTTATAGATGAAGACGAAGTAACTGATACGATTTCGGAAACTGACCCCCAGTGATGTATGACACCTTTTAAGAATTTGTCAACCATTATGGTCTGGTGGAATGGACGGAGGACTCTTTGGACATACGTTCAGTTCTTCGTTGTCAATTTTAACCTGTACCTTGTCACCTGATCAAGGTTTAACCCTTTCCTCATATAGTACCGACATATAAGAGTAGGATAAATAAATTGAATATATACATCTCATGTAGTACGTTTTGTGACCCGACCTACTTCGTGTTCGACCTTAGTCTAACACACCTCTTTATAGTTATTGGTGTCTATACGTCTAGTGTGGTAGGAATATCGTCTTTCACTTCCCTTGGTTTCTCAGAGAACTACTTCTACTTTCTCCTCTCATTTTTTCGATCGAATTTTGAGTTGTAAGTTTTTTACTTCTAGTACCGTAGACCAGGATAGTGAAGTACCGTTTAACCATCCCTTTGTTACCTATGTCACTGTCTGAAATATAAAAACCCGAGGTTTTAGTAACGTCTGTCATTGACGTCGGTTCTTGAGTTTTCTGCGAACGAGGAACCTTCTTTTTGATACTCGGATCTGTCTTATAATTTTTCGTCTCTGTAATGAAACGACTGTTTCCAGGTATATCACGTTCGATACCAAAAAGGTTATCAATACATACCTACTCTCTCAACCTTGTACTTCCTCCGACTCGTGGTTTCTTAATTACAAAAACTTTACACTTTGACCTCTTCTGAGAACTCTCAAAGAACCTGACGTTCTTCTAGTTTGGTCAGTTAGAATTTCCTTCAGTTGGGACTTATAAGTGACCTATTTGACTACGACTTCGACTTCGAGGTTATGAAACCGCTGGACTACGTTTTTCGGTTGATTAACCTTTTCTGGGTCTACGACCCTTTCTGACTTCCGTCCTCTTCTTCCCCTACTGTCTCCTAGTCTACCTACCAACCGTAGTAACTGAGTCACCTGTACTCAAACTCGTTTGAGAACCTCTTCCACTTCTTGTCCCTTCGGACCACACGAAGTAAGGAACCCCAGTGTTTATCAGTCTGTAATGACTCGTTAACTTGTTACTGTTCTTCGATCTTTTCCATTCCTTTATATAAAAGGGATCTCTGAGGTCTTTCTCGTACTGGAACGACTACATTTAACTGAAAGTGAAGTAACTTCATATCACTATATGTTGTAATAAAATCAAAACCCTCATGGAGTCCCACTAAGTCATAAAAATATCTAATATTTTGTAAAAGATCTAATAAATTTCCATAATATTTTATTACTGATATTAAGGGTAACGATATTTATATATAGAAATAACGAATAGATAAAATATGTATCATCAAACATAGAGAATTAGGGTATGGAGACAGAACGAGGAGGGAGAGGAGAAGGGATGACCATTGGTGGTCAAAGATGTAAACAAAGACTTAGAGACAAAACGTATATATATGTACAAATAAAATTAAAAATCTAAAGTATATGTTCACTATAATATACCGTAGACAGAGAAAGACAGACTGCATAAAGTGATTCGTATGATAGGAGATCTAAGTAAGTACGACGACGTTTACCGTCTTAAAGTCAAAAATACCAACCCATTATAAGGTAAAATATATATATATATATACATATATATTTTGTATATATATATGATTTGTATATATAACTTGTATATATATAACTTGTGTGTGTGTGTGTGTGCGTGTGTATGTATATATGTATATGACAAACAGACAACTACCTTTACTTAAACAAGGTATAGAACCGATTACATTTACCACGATACTTGTAACCCCACGTACATAGAAAATCTTAATCACCAAAGTAAAAAAACATCTATATATATGTCCTCACCCTAACCAGTTATTTCTCATCTCTTTCTCAGCCCCGTATACATCTTATTGATCATATTCTATATTTGTATAATAAATTTTAGAACTATTCTTAATTATTTCTTACCTTTTGTTTGTATCTATTTATACCCTTGTGGTTCTCTACACTGAGTCTCGTAATGTCCCAAAACTCTCCTTGACCTTCTCTCCTTGAAATGTAAAATAAATTGATAATTCTTGGATGATATATCATGTCCCTTGAGATGAGTCATGAGACATTACTGGACATACCCCTTTCTTAGATTTTCTCTCACCTATCTATATGCATATCGACTAAGTGAATCGACATGTCGTCTTTGATTGTGTCACAACATTTAGTTCATATGCAGTTATTTTTGATTAATTTTTATCATAATCTATAATAACTTTTGAATTTTATTACAAATATTCACTGTAAATTTTAATTCTTATATATCTCCTTTTGAGAACATAAAAAATTTTTTAGACTTTTTGTGGTCTTTCAGTCTCTTCCATTTAATTTTAGTATACGTTAAGGTAGTGGATTTTTTATTGGTAACAACTAAAATTTTTTTATATATATTTAAATAAATAAAATTAACCTCCGATTAATGAAATGTCATAACATAACCAAAACGGTATGTAGTTGCACTTAGACGGTACCCACGTGTGCACAAGGGGTCGGGCTTGGGGAGGAGGGTGGAGGGAGGGGTAAGGTAGGGAGACCCAGTAGGGTCACGTGGTCGGGGTTCGTAAGACATAATGCGTAACTTGGGCCTGACCACTAAGTAAAGTGTATACTATAATATGTACAAAGTTACGGTAAGAGGGTTTAGTAGGGTGGGAACGGAAGAGGGCGTCTCAGGTTTTCTGACAAAATATGTAGACACAGAGAAAACGACAGAACTGTAAAACTACATAGGAAAGTAATAGAAAGAGAAGAAGAGAGGTGTGTATGTATATGTACGTACATATACATAATATATACATATAGTACTATATAAATATATAGATGTATATATTACGACGACATAGATTAAAATTTGAAGTATATGAATAAATCTGAATTTTATAACAATCCTATATGTAAAATTACCAATGTATAATAAGATACTATAAATGTATGAGTGTGTATACAGTAGGTATTTTTATATTTATATAAAGGATATAATATATATACATAAGGGACCACCGAGTCTACCATTTTTTAGACGGACGTTACGTCCTCTGGGTCCAAGTTACGGACCCAACCTCTCTACGTGACTTCTTCCCTTACAGATGGGTAAGGCCATAAGAACGGACCTCTTAAGGTACCTGTCTCCTCGGACCCCCGATATCAGGTACCCCAACGTTTCTCAATCTGTGTTGTCTCTCTAATTGTGAAAGTCCGTATATCTAATGAAATTTAAAAAGTTATAATATTTATTATGCCGTCGTTTAAGGGTACATGTATTTATAAACATATATAAAGTAACAAAGAAAATCCATTTAGGATTGTAAATAAAAATTAGAGGTTCAGTTGTTAAGAAATACTAGTAATGGGAGATCAAATTTTATTCACAAAAGGGAGAGACGACAAAGGGGACGGAGGTGAAGTGTTTCGACGGAAAAGATGAACGGGGGTTGGGGCTACAGAAGGTTCCTCGAACCCCAGTCATAGAAAAGACCCGTAGAGTGGAGTGACAAGAAGGACCGGAAAAAGTGTTGTGACTGGTCTGAGGGCGGGGACCAGACCAAACCAGAGTACCGGGTACGACCGGACCAAACGGGACTGACAGAACAGAGTTTACAAAAGAGTCCTTTTCGTCAGAGAAATCTCAAAAAGAATATGTCGAAGACAGAAAGTTTTGTCATACTTTTGTGAAGACCCGTATCACGGTCATTCTTCACACAGTGTATCTGTTTGGTCTGGAGGGGTCGGGGGTGAAGGAGGGTTAGGAGTAAAAAGGGAAGGTTTATGAAGGACGAAAAGACATCGATACTCTGTTCTCTGTTTTGAGAGGACAAATCATACGTTCTCGATTCAAGTGTTAGTCTACCGACAAAGCGGACATTCATGTAAAATAAGTGGGGGACTTTAAGAAAGAACGATAGTAGTCGTAAATTCAATTTTTAGTGTAACCTCTTTTTTTGGTGAATACATACGTTGTGGATTTTCAACAAGTGTCGTCTTCGACTAGAAAGTTTACTGTTTTTTAACTTCTATCACCATTAAGCCAATATAAGATGTAGAACCCAAAGTTGGAGTAAGTTTCGTGTCAGAAAGTCGTTAAAAATAACGAGAAAAAGTATATTAGTTCGTACTCTTCTCTACGTAACCTTAAAGATCCCGGACCCATTAATTCGTGGAGGAACGTACAAGATGTTTAAGATACCCTCGTCTTTTCGAATGAATATAACTACCTAGTAGGAGGGAATTCTGGGTCCTTTCGTGAGAGACACGGACCCCCAGTGGTGACCCCATCCCTCCTGGACGGAAGTTGTGGACCTCCGGAACGACCCGTTCACCTCGCCACTGGAGACCACCTTGTCTCCCGGTTTATCGGTAATACGAGATGTTTCCCGTCGACCCGGCCTTGAGAACTCCCGAAAATAAACACTTAAGGAATTCTTCGTGTAGGACGTTATTTTAAATGGTTGCGGTGACTCCTACATAGGATAACATACAAATAAAGTTTAAATATATTTGTGGGGACTGGAGTACAAAAAGACTGAGTAACGTCATCCAAAACAAAAAAAAAAATTACACACCTTCTTAAACATATAAACAAAAACTTAGGATTGTTTACAATTAATTAAAAGAAATGGAAAATATCAAGATGAAAGTTTCTCCTTTCATCTTGACTACCCTCCTATACATAATAATGATTAAATCCAATTGTTATAGTTAGACTCACGTATTTTATGACTGACTGATTCTTTGCATGATTAAGGTCAGTGACAACTTCGCAAATGATCGATACACTATACACTGACCGATGAGAAAGTGAAAGAAGTAAACATTTCAACCTTACTATTATTAGTGAACAGAGTATCCTAACGTCATCACTAAGGATCGTTATTACGAGATTTTAAGAATCAAATCATCGACCTTGTATCAGTAGACTGTTTTTATAATGATATAAATCCAAAAGTAATAATATGAAAATATTAATATGACACTAATCTAAACACGTATAGTTACACAACTGGTCATAAGATGAGTGTTCCAACATATTTAAAGAAGGTCGATAAACAAATGAAGTAATGAAAGGACTAAAGGTTCTCATTTTTGCGATTGTAACAAAAAGTGAAATATCACGTAGAAGTATAAAATAAAGCAGGAGTAATGTTGATTCACTTGGTTTATAATATTCGAGATGAACAGAAATTATTTTTTCAAATTCACCAAATGTTTTCAAGTAAGTGAATAAATAAGTATATAAAATTCGAAGATAATAATGATAAAAGTCATGGTAAAATAGAGAAACGGGTTTTAATGTTCATTCCTTCACCGTTGTGACTATAAGTTATGATAAGGAGACTAAGGTTTAGAGTATGTCAGGTAACGGACAACTGATGAACAGTTGGTGGACATGGTTCTTGTACACTTCATTAGTGTTGAATAAATGATTCAAATCCCATCTAACGAGTATTTGAGAGGGTTTGACCATTCTCTTACAATCAGTGAGTCAACACAAACTGAGAAACGCCGGGGCACCTGTACACACCCGAGGAGACAGGACCTTAAGAGGTCCGTTCTTATGACCTCACCCAACGGAAAGGAGGTCCCCTAGAAGAGTTGTGTCCCTACCTTGGGTCCAGAGGACGTGACGTCCGTCTAAGAGATGGTAGACTCCGTAATCTCTTCGATTTGTGATCATTCTTGAATTGTGAAAATTTTCTAGAGGGTTGTACTAAAGTGTTGAAAGGATCCAAGTTACAAAAATATTTTACTAAATTTTGAGATACTGTCTTTTAACATCAATCTAATTTGTTTCAGGGAGTACGAAATCAAACTCACTCATACAACGTACGGTCGATGTCTCTGTTTATTTCGTTGACCCTATCTTTTCCGACCCGACACCTTTTACACAACAATAAAATCTGGACTTCTTTTACTCCGGACCTCGGTACGTCCGTAGACTCTTTTCTTGTCATGAACATCTACTTTGACGTTTGTATTTTTGAAGACCCCTACAAACTCTCTGTGACTCTTCTCGTCACACAGTCTTCGGCTTACCCGTCCTCTTCCAAGATCTAGTCAAGTCTCTCGTTTCTCCCTCCTCCTCTGAAACACTCCAGAACCCGGGTACGATGACGACGACGACGGTTCAACGAAGTCAGTACAGACTGAGATACGTTGGGGTATCTGTCGTCGGGTGGTCCGAGGAGGCAGGGACCCTAAGAGGTCCGTTCTTGTGACCTCACCCAACGGTAAAGGAAGAGGTTACGTACTTTCACTTTTCACTCTCACTCCAGTGAGTCAGCACATGTTGAGAATCGCTGCGGTACCTGACGTCGGATGGTCCGAGAAGTGGGTACCCTAAAAGGTCCGTTCTCATGACCTCAACCCACGGTAACGGAAGAGGACATCACTCCTAAAACGAAAAGTCAGACTCTACACTTCCGTACCTGCCAAACCCTCACTCCTCGGGACACTAGGTGCAGTCGAAATGTTCCACTCTCATTCCCTGGTTTCCCTCGGTGACTGAGTGGTCTTCACTGAGAGGGATGTTGAAGTGTGAAAACATACACAAACACACGAGTTATCGAGTTGACACAGACTGGAAATACTGGGGTACCTGACATCGAACGGTCTAAGGGAACAGATACTCTAAAAGGTGTGTTCTTGTCACCTCACCCAACGGTAAAAAAGGAGACCCCTTAGAAGGGTTGAGTCCCTAACTTGGGTGTAGAGGACGTAACGTCCGCCTAAGAAAATGGTGACTTGGTGACCCCTTCGGAAAACATATCTACGTTTATTCTAGATATGTGAAAAGATTGTTAAAATTCTTAGTTAATTTTAACGACTATCTAATAACTTTCGACCGAAACTGGAACATCTTCTCAATACCTCAGTTGAGAAGAGATAGAATGTCTGGAGAACCTCGACATTTTGTCATTAGTGTGGTGCTTATTCAATTACTAAGGGACTGAAGAGTTTATAAAACAGAGAATAACGACAAACTAACCAGATGACTTTAGTAGTAATCATTTGAATGTGTACTTTGATACGTTGATAATACATATACGAATTTTTTCATTTTATCTAATGAAAAATTCAACCATTTATAATTAAAACATGGTACTTATACACTATTAGGGTATCGGTTGTCACTCCATTACTTTAACAGTTCATGGTGTTTGTAGGTTAATATTCGTGAATCTCTCATCTTTGGGATAGATGGATTAGAAATACGAAGAGATAGCTGTCCTTTCGAGAAACGTACTCTCGAGGAAAGTTTTGTCAATACTTACACAAAAGAAATTACACGATTATTTTAGACTATTCTAGTATTATTACTGAATCAAAACATAACCCACAGAAGGGTCAAGTGGTACTAAGCGGAAAAGGCTCTTTGAGAGAGATGTACATGTCCGTAACATAGGGTGGACTGTGATGGGGTAATACAAACCCGTTTTGTATTGAAACCGGAGAGAAATTTTTATTAACCTGGTCCTCTTTCTTGGTTTGTCAATTATCCTCAGAGAGGGAGCCAGAATCTTAATTCTGGTTCCGATCTGGAACCTACATTGACCTTTCTAATACTATGTGAACGGGAGGCCTACTCTCTTTATTTCCTTCAATTAAACGAATCTCACTTTCATCAAATCGTCTACAGTGTATCGGTTATACGTCTTCGTCCCTTCGTTAAACCTCTCAAAGATCTTTGTTTCAAAGACAAAGATCTTTGAAACCTCCGTGATTGAATAAGGGTATCTTATAGACACAGGAATATAAGTGAAACCTCTTCCGTTACCGTGGTGTGAGGTCATGAGAACTGACCTTTTAGGGTACCTAACACCTCGGACCACCCGGCGTCAGGTACCCTAGCACTTCTCAGCCAGTGCTGACTCACTGAAGTGAAAGTGAAAAGTGAAAAGTGAAAGGACGTAACCTCTTCCTTTACCGTTGGGCGAGGTCACAAGAACGGACCTCTTAGGGTCCCTACCCCCTCGGACCACCCGACGGCAGAGACCCCAACGTGTCTCAGCTTGTGCTGACTTCGCTGAGTCGTCTTCATATCACTGAATGGTGAAAGATGGGTTTTATCTATACTAGCAAAAGACAATGAATAGAATTAGTTGGATTGAAGGATAAGACTATTGGGTAAAGTTGGAATAATCTGGATCGTTATGACTAAATTACTGTCTGTGTCGTATGTCCTAATTTGGTTTCAAATGGTTCTCAGTTTATCCAAACTAAACGACGAAGGAAATAAATTCTCCGTTTAAGTTGATAGTTACCCGGTAATTAGTGTTTTGTGATGACTACTAAATGTTTCTGTAGAACCAATAACGGATTATTGAAACGGAAATGTCTCTGACCAAAAAATTTTATTTATAAGACTAGAATTTTTCGTAAAGTATTAGGTACGTAAAGATACATTATCAGTAGAATGAATTTACGATTGTTTTAGACAAACATACATCTATTTTTTAGTTTTAAACTTTTATAATTGTATAGTTAAATATTATATCACAATGTTCACTTAATTTCATATTTTACTTCAGGATTATGGTTCAATTAAAAAAAGTGATCAAATACTTTAGAAGTCAAAGTACTTCGAATTTAGTTCTAGATTTTTATAAACCTTAACATTAGTTCAATGTTTGTTTATTTGGCCAGATGAGGGTCTCTAGTACTCACATTAACCTTAATGACTGAGAGTCACCTCTCAGTAAGACGTGTATAAGTAAGACATCAATATTCCAACGTTGGTCGAAGACACATTCAAAAACAGATCTGAATATTTTTCAAAGTTATTTCGGTACCTCTGTAAGTTAACGAAGGACAGAGTACCTTTTTCAACATCTTGGGTTCAGTACAACGAACAATATTCCACTAAAGTCTCAAACACCGGAAAGAAAATCACGAAGTAGACTTAGCTTCTTTCTTTTGCTCCTTGAGAATGACAATTATTATGTCACCTTCTTAACAGATCTTTTAACCGTAACTCGTTCTAAAAAATAGTCGATACTTTCATCCGTTTCATTTATAAAACACTATTCTTTGTAGTAAGACCTCGTGTCTCTCTTAAACCATAAATAGGTAAGTAATACACCATCATAGAAGTATTGAGATTCTTCATTTTAAAGGTAACGTCATTATGACTTTTGTAAGGTCACTAAGAGTCAGTTGGACTTTATAGATAGGAGATATTAATAATATGGAAAAAGACACTATATAAAATTCAACCGTATAAAAGTTCAATTTTGTTATAAATATGGTGACTTTTTGAATATTTATGTTCTTTGAATAAAGACATAACATCTTCTCGAAAGTGAAATGCACAACCTGAATTACAAAAATAAAAAGACCTTATCAATGTTGTCAATATTTTATAAACTTAGAAATATCAATGGTCGTACTCAATATACCATTAAATCTTTACGGGTCTACGTGTCTCTAGTCTCAAATCTTGCCAACTGTAACGACGAAGAAACTAGAGGTAAACTTTGTTACTACCCTCACTCCGATATTCTCCAATGTTTTCTTGTAGAAATTATCCGGATACACATTCCTTACTTTTGTCTTCTTAGACAGAGTTTTCCATCTTTTTTTTAGTTTACCCCTCTGACACCTTCAAGTTCTTCTTAAAAGTTCAATTCTCGTTCCCGTCTATGTCTTAGTCTTTTATTTTTAAAATTTAATCCTTTCGTTTTTATAATTGTCATGACATACGACCAATTATTCCGATCTAAGTAGTAGGTTTATGACCTAGTCCCATTTGTAAAAATCTACCTATCTACATCTTCACTCTTAACTTATAGAATTAGGTTTCAGCCAAAGGGTTCGGTCATCAAATCCTGTTTATTCGTCCTATTTGACGTCCTTCGAACGGTACTCCTGTCGTTGAGTCGCGACGTCAAGATTACATGGACTCCTTAGACTAGTGTAAACTCAGGATTGACGAGGAGGTCGGACTACCAATGTTTATTTAACCACTCGGTTGAGGACGGTTAGTCGTGAAATGGTATATATTTACCGAATAAACAAGGAAACATGAGATTTTGGACCCGAAGGGTCCACTACGATCACCATTTCTTAGGGGACGGTTACGTCCAATCTGTAATCTTTAGTCTCAAACTAGGGACCCAGTCCTTCTAGAGGACCTTCTCCCGTACCGTTGGATGAGGTCACAAGAACGGACCTTTTAGGGTCCCTGCCTCCTCGGACCACCCGACGGTAGACACCCCAACGTGTCTCAGCCTGTGCTGACTTCGATGAATCGTGCATGTGTGAGTTTTTCGATACCTTTTTTTCTCACATATAAGTCAGATTTACAACGACGACGACGATTCAGCGAAGTCAGCACAGGTTGAGGCACACTGGGGTATCTAACGTCGACTGGTCCGAGGGGGCAGGGACCCTAAGAGGTCCGTTCTTGTGACCTCACCCAACGGTAAAGGAAGAGGTTACGTACTTTCACTTTTCGCTTTTCAACTTCACTTCAACGAGTCAACACAGGTTGGGAGTCGCTAGGTACCTGACGTGGGAAGGTCCGAGGAGGCAGGTACCCTAAAAGGTCCGTTCTCATGACCTCACCCCACGGTAACGGAAGAGGGTTATATTTACAACTCTATTTGGTTAAATTTAAGTGATTTTATAAAAAACTTTTATAAAGAACTCAAAGATTATAGACAACCCATAGTATATTCTAAGTTTAACAGTTGTAATATTGTGTTCATAATTAATTATAAATCGACATTACGATCTGTTTGAAAAATAAATTAGTCTGTGACCATTATTGGTAATTATAAGTGAAACCTTCTACAATGACACTGAAGTCTCTCCGTCCCGACTCGGTCGACACTTATAAACAAGTTAGAACAATTGTTTACCTTTGTTTCTGTAAGGTTATATATCTAATTAAGTATTTTGTTTAGACACATGCCGACTGGTTTGACCCGTCTCAGTCTGTACGACTTTCGTGTAAAGTCTATACAATTGATTATGTTTCATCTTTTCATAAAATAGTCTACATGCTATATTTACATAGATTCTTGCACTGAACTTTCTCTTGAAGGTAGGAAGTTTCTGACCACATTTGTGGTAGAGGTATGTCTCCTGAAAGGACTCGGGTAGACCTAAATTAGAAAAAGAGGGGTCACTAAATAGGATTGAGACCATACTGTTAATAATGAGAGAGATAGTACCGGGTTGAGGATACGATCTAACAGTAAAAAAATTTCATGAAAGGTATTATCGGTCTTGATACGGAGAACAGGATCTTCGTAGATTCATGAAAAAATATTAACTTTTTTTGTGTAAATTTAAATAAACCACGGATGATAAAGGTATTTAATCTACTACTTTGAAGAAAGATTTTTCGAGGAAAAGTAAATTTTCGTGTCTAAAATTTCGATAGAACGTTTATAAAAGAGTCAAAACGAAAATATCACTCGTTATTTTACAAAATAGTTATTTAAGATAAAATAGTAATACCGGAATTATAAAATCGGTTTATGTATTGTTTACCATAGTAAGTTATATTTTATTAAAATATGTGACTGATGACTATTTACATTCAGTTTATTCGGCCACGACTGAACTCGTCGTGTATATGATTTTAACATTGTTATGTCTCTTCTAATCGTGTCGCATTTTTATCTATTGATTGGATCACATATCGTGTCCCTTGAGATGGACCACGAGACACCACTGGATTCACCCTTCCTTTAGACTTTTACTCTCCTACATAAAATATATATACTGACTAAGTGAAACGACACGTCTTCTTTGACTGTGCCGTCACCTTTCGTTACAATGAGTTTTGTTTTGTTTTGTTTTGTTTTCGGACTCATTCTAATATTGTTTGTTTTATGTGAATGTTACCTACAGATCAATAGGGAACACCTGTTGCATATGGTCTTAGTAAAGGGTCCTCCAGAGTAATCCACTGCAAACAGTTGAATTACTTCAATATTTCCAGGTCCCATATGCCATCAGTCGAGACTTCCGAACTGTGTGCACTTTCTACATAAAAAGTGATATCACACGGTACTTGATTCCTGGGTTCCCACTACATATATATTAAGATCATTTAATTAAAAGTTTTTATTCAATACCGGTTCGGTTGAACGAACCTACCCCGGAAGGGTTAGAGTTAAATAGACTAACAAGTAAATTATCTTTTGTACAAACAATAGAAAAATATTAGGGTTATAAGGTGACCGATTATTTGTATATTTCAGTCTCGTATAGGGGTTCTCATCAGTTCAAGTAGGAGGGAAGGATAATAGATTTTACATAACCTAAGAGTACCCGAAGGGACCACCGTGATCACCATTTCTTGAGAGAACGGTCATGTCCTCTACATTCTCTGTACCAAGCTAGTGACCCAACCCTTCTAGAGGACCTCTTCCCGTACCGTTGGGTGAGATCATAAGAACGGACCTCTTAGGGTACCTGTCCCCTCGGACCGCCCGATATCGTGTATCCTAGCGTCTCAACCTGTGTTGACTTCACTGAATCGTGCGTACGTACGTAGTCAAAGAGATTTTAGTATGAATTGTGATTTCTAAAACTCTATTTGTCTCACATCCTTTTGTCGTTTGAGTATCTCTTTCTGTCATCTTTTCGTCAATGGTCCCCAACCCTCACCCACTTTAACCCTCACTAACCATTTTCCTATATTTGAAAGTCAATGTTCTACTTATTTAAGACTCCTAGGTTATATATTGTACAACTGATATCAACTATTGTGACATAACGTATTAACTTTAAACGATTCTGTCTTGACTTTGAGTATTCTATTTATGCACTTGACTACTTACACAATTGAAGTAACACCCTTAAAAAAGTGTTATACATACACATAGTTTAGTAGTGTAACGTATGGATTTAAAGAACGTGAATATCGTTAAAAGTAGGGACTTAATAATCTTTTCTTGTTTCTTTCCACATTTCCCACCTCTCTTTCCACTGTTTTATTTTTCTTCCTTTAAGTTCTGACCTATCTAAGGGAAGAAATAACAGAAGAAGACAGGTAGGTAAAAGTCATACTATAGTGTTACAAAAATGTATTAATAAACCTGACACGTAAAGATCATATATAAATTTACGTCTTAAATACAATGTATTTGAAAGGGACCACTTTCAACTACATACCATGTTTCAAAGTCAATACGTCCTTCCACTGGATCTACCCACCCTACCTCCCCAAACCCTCCCTCCAGGTTCTCCCTCCCCTATATATATGCGTATATCGACTAAGGGAAACAACATGTCGTCTTTGTGGTGTAACATTTCGTTGATATGAGGTTAATTTTATTTTTCTACTCGGGGTAACATGTCCTACCCCTGATTATCATTTGTTGTGACATGAACTTGTTAAAAATTCTCCCATTTAAAATATAATTCATAAACATAGTGGAGGGGGGTTACACTATTATTATTTGTGTTTTCCTCCCTTGAAAACCTAAACTGTCCATACAAATACCGTTATCTGACACGACTACCAAGGTGCCCATATAATTAGAGGTTTGGGTAGACCAATATTTTGAATGTAATTTATACGTGTTCACAAGACATAGTCAATACGGAATTATTTCACCCATTTAAAAAGATTTTATATCCCCACTAAGGTCTGAGTCTAGAGACTCGGACGTTTATCCAGAATAAGTCCTGTTCGTCTCTGGGTGGTCCATAGGGACTCTGAGACGTCCCACGTCCTTACGCATATGCCTCGAGTGTCCACTCTCAGCAGTGAAACTCCCAAGAGACGTCGGGGAGTCGACACAGGGGACGGGAACAGTGAGGGACGAGACAACGGAAAATAACCAGTCCGGAGATCAGAACCAGGGAGTGGTCGAAGTAGAACCTGTAACGGTTCTCTTCTAAACCCGTACTACCTTTCCAATACCCATCCCTTCTCTAAACTCTTCTGTTTTAAACTCTTGGCCTAAACCGTTACAAGTCCTACATTCATAAAGGCTAAAATAATGAAAATAAATAAATGCAACCAAAAATAGGGTTGTGATGATTAGGGAGGACATTCTTGGAGGTCGACTGTAGAAGATTACCTTGACCACTGAAGAAGTTTACGCCGGTTTAACCATTTTAGACTTCAGTGTAATAAATAATGACTAAATTAGAAGTTTTTCAGTCACGTTAAGTGATTTCTCCCAAAAACCACCCCCCTACGATTTTTGGCCTACGACTCAGTCTATGTCCTCTGTAAGTCAGTGAGTGTCTCTGGGTAAAATTAAAAAATTTTACGTAAGGAAATTAACTCTTCGTCCTTTTTTTATTGAATACATGTACAAAGTCTGACGAGTATAACCTCGACCCTTAACACAATTGTAACTTGTTGTTTAATTGTTTAGCTAACTGGACGAATACCCTAAGGTATACGTCACGCACAGTTCTAACACATTTATGATAGGATCTATATACATACACATACCCATCGTTAGTAAAGGAAAATTCCCAATTTCGACAAGTCTTAAGACCGTTTCATTATGTTGAATAGATTACATTCAATTCTCTGTTGTTATTCATGAATTATTTCCCTAAGTAAACTGAACACATTTGTTCATAGTCTCTTGTAAGTATACACCAATTTTAAATACTAAATTTTGATTTCATTTTAAAAGTCAAAAGTGGACACTACAACTTTATTCCATCCTATTTAATCTGGTTTTTTTATAAGACGACGTAGATGTATAATATTTGTACATCTAATTAGACATATAAAGTATGTTTGTATAATTTTTATTTTACACATATAAGAAAATGGTGGAACTAAGTATAAATATAAAATAGAAGGATGAGGGTCAGAAGTTAAGGGGTAAGTACTTTTAAACCCTCTTTTTATTTCTTAAAAATAAAGGAAGTATATCAGGTCTAGGAGATAATCCTACGTGACGTACATAAGGGACTTATTTAAAAGTGTCCCTGGGACTATCTCTTCCTTGATAAGGTTAAAAAAGGTATACTCTTTTGTCTCTGTGCTCTTCATCTTTGTCTGTAAGTATAGTGATTGTTCAAATTCTAAACCTTCATCTTTCGACAAACTGTACTGAAAATTGTTACCACTATAAAAGGTAACCATGTTAGAATAAAACTTTTGGAGATCGGTCTTAAATAAGGAAACTAAATTTTTTCAGACTACTGAGAGTTGAGGGATAAGGACCTTTCAAATTAAGAAATCACACCACAAGTCATAAGAGAAGTCAAATCAAGGAAGGTACAAAAGACGAATCCAGAGGACTGAAAAGAAGTGAACGAAATGATAGTCAAGTCATACCTGATGAACTGTAAACGAATTTTCAGAGTCAAAAAAGAAGGAGAGAAATTACCAAGTGTGACAAATAAGAATTAACCTAATAAAAGAGAGAGATGAATATAAACAACTTCAGGACACATAGTAAGTTCGGAATCCTATTTATAGTGGAGAAGATATTTCGGTGAGAGAGAAGGAATCGGTTCGTAAGTATTTGGTAACGAATGTGGAGACCATATCTTGTACCCGGTAGACTGGGATCCGACGTCAATAAACACGTAGACAGAATCGAGTAAGTAGTCTGAAAAGTTCCCTTCTTCGGGAAGAAATATAAAAGGTGTCACGGACCTTATCTAGATCCATGTTCCCTCTGAGTTATTGGTAGGGAACTTACTCACTTAATTTCACTATCTGTTGACTACTCAATCTACAATACGAAATAATTCAACCTCGGAAAACGACATCTAAGAGTATCTTGAAAAGTTTTGACTATTTTACTTTGAACGAGTGTTATCTTAGAGGTTTACAATAGGGGTCCTATCCAAGACCTTATCATTATATCTTTGGAAGAACCTTTGGGAACCTTTGGTAAGGTTTTACAGTTTCTAGGAACTAAGTTTTTGTTACTACTACTGTAATTATACCTTTTGTGTACGCCATTAATTCCTACCTATCCATACACACGCACATGATACAATCTAAAAAAAAACTTAACTATATGGATGTATGGTTTCTTATTTTGGACAAAAACTGTGTATTACAATTCTATTAAACAGTCATTGTGTACGTAACGATTTTCAATATTGTCATTTTTTATAATATTCAATTACGTGGGTACCCAGTAAGTTGAGTCGACCGTTATGTGGACTTATTTTTCCCTCTCGACCCGAATTAGAGGTTCGGACAGTAAATAAAGAAAGTGTGTTTTTCATACCCTGTGTCCACCGGTCTTCAGTTTCTAGTATGAGACAGACTTACGAAGTATTCCGTGCCTTGTTTACATACCTAGGACGACCCACTTTAGTTTTTCAGTGATCTTGCCCCATGGTAAAATCACTGGGTCCAGTTTCCGGTATGACGAAAACCACAAAATGTTTACAAACTGTCTAATTTATGGGTGGAGGATCCCTATTGTTTATCCGGTACCTCGATTTTCATAAGTATTCGTAATTTCGAAGTAAGTCTTAAGAGGAAAGCTTCCTACATCCAGTGTTCCTAATCATTATACCAATGTTTTTAAAAAAGGGCAACAACTTTTTAATGTGAGATCTGTTATAGGGACTCACATGAACGTCCAGTGGGTTATACTTCTGATCTATTTATCTTTTCTCAATTTTTTTTTTTTTTTTCGTTACCAATGTGGATCTGGACATGAAAGGACTTTACGTCGTATTGGAAAAGTCCTATAAAAGTATAAAGTAGTGTATAAAAAAATAACTTGTTTCACAGTAAAATAGTGACTACATACATTTAATATAAGGACTGAAAGTCGTGAAAAATATCCAGTGATAGAGATCTTTCAACTGGACAATATTCTATACAAACTGTTTGTTGGGTACCACGATAGTCCTGTTATTACACACCTTTTCACAAAATATGTATCACAATATTTTACGAGACTTTCATTCCGTAATAATAATATATTGTGTTATAGAGAAATAATAAAGAACTTGAGAATGCTATCATACGAGGGTTTCAATCACAACGATATACGCAGAGGGAAAAAACCACCAGGAAATGTTAAACTTTTTTTTAGTAAATCAAAGGAAACACCGAAATACATTTGGTTACCAAAGTTAATGAGATTCAATCTTAGTGACCTTCCCTAACAAGGTTGTGTCTGATGACCCGGGGTGGGGTCTTAGTTTTAATTTAAATTTAAAAAAAGTCGAAATAACTCCATATTAACTATTTTTAACATATATGCATTCAACACCTTGTGTTACCACTACCAAAGTATAGTTAAATTAACACTTTACTAGTGGTGCTAGTTCGATTATCCGAAAGTACTGGAGTGTATTAATGGAAAAACAGGGGAAGTAGGGAGACAGGGAGAGAGGAGACCGTTGGTTGTGAAACAAGAGACACAGATACTCAACCGAAGATAAAACCAAACGAGTAAACAAAACAAAAGGAACTCTAAGGTGTCTTGAAAAATAAGTCATCACCCCAGGTTCGTGACCGTAAAGATTGTACGGGTTTCCTACGTCTACGACGGCCAGGTCTCTTATGGGTATCCTAGGTGACTAGATTTGTTGGACGGTAGTATTGCCGAAACAAAAGAAATTATGACTGAGGATCTTCCGGATGTACACACACACGAGTCAAGACAGGTTGAAAACCACTTGTATACCTAACATCGGACGGTCCGAGAAGACTGGTACCCTAAAGGGTCCGTTCTTATGACCTCACCCGACGGTAAGGAAAAAGGTCCCCTAGAAGGGGTGAGTCCCTAGTTTGGGTACAGAGAACGTAGAGGACGTGACCGTCCACCCAAGAAATGGTGACTCGGTGGTCTCTTCGGGATTCTTCCTCGATGTTCGGGTTATTTGAAAGTTCAATCATTCTCCGCCCGTCCACTAAGACTCTTCGTACTAATTGATTTCGAGGTGAGTCCACGACACGTTGATATAGACCTACCTACTGAACCTGTAACACACTCCTGTATTTTATGATTTTCTTCTTCGTTTAAAATTTTCTCGAAATCTTAATTATCAACACTACTTGAGACAATAAAAACTTGCAGAAGGGTACTAAACGTATGATAGTCGTTGGGCTCGACTCACACCCAAACGGAGTCTGATGTGATATTTAGTAGTCTCCATCAAAATTATCAGTAATGGTTGCGAACACAAGGTGTGACTTTACAGAAACAGACGAATGAAAGAGGAGAAGGAAACGTAAGGTGACTAGTAGTTAGTGTTTTCGTCGAACCGGTAAAGAGAGACAGAACGGAGTCACTTGAGACTGAAAGGAACTGGTAATTGGGGATTGACCTTACGTGTGCCGGACCCTGTGGAGACACCCGGGGATAAGTGGAGAGGGTCACTCGGACGGAAGGACCGTGACTCGGCCTTCCGTTATAAAAGGTAGACAACTTACTTCTCGTACTGTGTCGGTCAACCTATCCCAAAACCTCAGGTGTCGTCTGGTTACTACGTGTTGAGTGAAAATAAGGTGTTCGGACGCCCTCGGGTTTCTCTATTCCCCGGAAAGACGATCCGACTTGTGTCTCGGACCGTAAGTCTTTGTTTAAGAGGAAGGACTTTGTGAGTTATACCAAAAATAAGTTCGGTCTTTGTAACACCCAACCTTATTAGATTCCTACTTAGATTAGCCTTCAATAGAACTTTACACACTCATTCGAAGAGAAAGTATGTGGTCGACAAAGGAAAGACAACTTACAAATGACCTACCGCCTAGTCGGTCAGAAATAATACGTCATCGCCCCTTTAAAACAGACAAGGTTTTTCTTGGATGTTCCGGAAAGTTCCTCATGTCTCCTTCTTACCAAGTAGCACTCAAGTTTGTTTAATCACACCCTACCCCCTCCTCCTCCTCTCTGACTATTTTAGTGTAGGAGTTTAATCCCTTATAAAAAGAAATATTCATAAAAATTTTTACAAAATCAGTGTTGACGATCAAGAGTGATAGTCTTATACACTACGTTATAACAATTTTATCGTAACGATTCCTATGTTTTTATTAAGGGGGTTCATAAATTTTTATATCCTAAACATTATTTACAACTATATATTTGAAAGAATTAAATATGTAACCTCCTCTTCTTAATCCACAATCCATAACAATTATCATAGTAATAGAAATTTTTAGTTGTATCCCTCTTTATTAGAACCATTTCCTTTTTTACAATACATTACTATAAATGAACAAGTTTTGTAAGACTGGGGTACCTGATATGTCAGGTACCTTAAGAGGTCCGGTCTTATGATCTCACCCATCGGAAAGGAAGAGGTCCCCTAGAAGGGTTGGGTCTCTAGTTTGGGTCCAGAGGACGTGACGTCCATCTAAGAAATGGTCGACTCGGTGTTCCCTTCGGGCCCTTATGACCACACCCATCGGACAGGGAAGAGGTCGTCTAGAAGGAGTAGATCCTTAACTTGGTCCCAAAGGACGAAACGTCCGTCTAAGAAATGGTTGACTCGATAGTCCCTTCGGGAGTTTTGTACAGTCAACGAGAAATTCTTAACTTAATATGAAGGACCACTAAAAGTTCAGAGAAGTACTGATGTCGGTTTAAGAGAGGTCAGTTTGTTATGAGTATAATTTCTAGGTTTTATAAGACTGTAAAAAAGACAAAAGAGACAGACTTTAAGGCAAATGGTAGTTAAAACGTATAATTTTAAGTCGGATGTCTACTATGAGATTAATAAATTAGAAAGATTTAGAAGGAAGAAAGTAATTATGGGTAGGGAGACCTTTATTAGTGTAAAATTGCTAAAACACGAGACCTACCGTAAACACAGAAAAGAACTACTGTTACGACACACGTTGATGTGTTATCGATATAAAATAATGTGGACGTGACGGAAATCTGAGACGATCCATAATATGTACACAATGAAGTAAAATAGAGGTGTCGTTGAAAAACTTCAATTATAATCACTATAATAGAAGTAAATGTTTATTCTTTTGTCTCAAGTTTTTCCGACTCTGTGACCGAGTTACTACGATACACCAGTTTCACCTTAAATTTGAACTTACAAGGACTAAATTTTTCAAGTTAAAACCCTCCGTCTTCTGGATTTGTCTGTAAAGAGTCTTCTTCTGTATGTCTACCAGTTATCTGTGTACATTCTACGAGTGAAAGGGATTAATAATCTCTTTACGTTTACTTTCGGTCGACTCCATGGTGGAGTGTGTCCAGTCTTACGTGTATAGGAGTCAACAAGTCAACACAGACTGAGAACACTGGGATACCTGGTATCGACTGGTCCGAAAAGACAGGTGCCCAAAGAGGTCCGTACTTATGACCTCACCCAATGGTAAAGGGAGAGAAGGGTTGGGTCCCTAACTTGGGTACAGAGACCGTAGAGAACGTAACCGTCCGTCCAAGAAATGGTGACTCGGTGGACCCTTCGGGTGTCCAGTCTTATCGGTAGTAAGTTTTCAGATGTCTATTATTTCGGACCTCTCCAAAACCTCTTTTCCCTTGGGGGGATGTGACAACTACCCTTATATTTAACCACGTCAGTGATACCGTTTATCATACCTCCCAGGAAATTTATGTTATACTAAAACGTCAGGGAAAGCACCCATATATAGGTCTCTTTTGATATTAAGCTTTCTATGTACGTGGGTTTACAAGTTTCGCCGTGATGAATGTTATTGGTTCTGTACCTTCGTTGGATTTACAAGTAGTTGTCTACTTACCTATTTCTTCTACACTATGTGATATGTTACTTTATAATAAGTCGGTGTTTTTTCTTTTTTCACTTTACTACGGTAAACGTCGTTATACCTACCTAGATCTCCAATAGTGTGATTCACTCCATTGAGTTTCTGTTATTGTTTATGATATATTATAGTGAATATATGTTTAGATTTTACACTGTGTTTCCTTTAGTAAATACTTTGTCTTTTTCTGAATATATCTTTCGTTTGAATACTAATGGTTTCCCAGATCGCCCATCTCCTCCCCATTTAATCCTCAAACTATAATCGTCTATGTTGCTGATAGATATTTTATCTATTCGTTTTCCCTGGTTGACATATATGATGTCCATGATATAAGTTATAGGACATTATTTGATATTACCTTTTTTATGTTTTCTCTTATACATGTGGATATATTGACTTAGTGAAAGGACATGGGGTCTTTGTTGTAACACTTAGTTCATACTAAGTTACTTTTTAATTTTTCGGGTTAAAAGAAATAGAGACAAGATCAAAACACCCACAAAAACACCTGGAGTCGTTGATGTCTCAGACTAGATTAGAGAGATCTAAAGTTACGTAGACCAAACCATGACTATGACGGTTATTTAAAATATCCTGATTTAGCTTAGATGTTTTTGAACCAGTTTAAATATCTTTTATCTTATATTTTGACGATAACCAAAATAAGTCTTTATACAGAGTCTAAGATGTTAACGATGGATACTTTATTAAGGTCTTATGTGTGAGTTTCCTGAGTCCGTACATTCCAAATACACACGTACATATCATATTAGTAGGTAGCTAAAAGTCTATTTTCTGTTACATAAGGAAATTGTAGACAGTGAGTGAAAGTGAGAAAATAACTTAAGAAATACGATGAAAACCATCAACTTATACTTAAAAATGGACAATTTGTTGGAAGTGAAACAATTATGAATCAATCCTTATCCTTAAAGAATGTGTCTTCTTGATATGTTTTTTCTAGATTTACTGGGTCTATTGGTACTACTACACTAGTGAGTGGATCTCGGTCTGTAGGATCTTACTCTTCAGTTTACCCTGATTCCTTCGTAGTGATACTTGTTTCGATCACCTCCACTACCTTAAAGTCGACTCGATAAAGTTTAGGATTTCCTACTACGATACTTTCAAGACGAGAGTTATACGGTCCTTTAAACCTTTTGTTTCGTTACCGGTGTCCTGTCCTTTTCAATTAAAAGTAAGGTTAGTGTTTGTTCCCGTTATGGTTTGTTACAAGTTTGATAGTGTGTTAACGTGAGTAAAGTGTACGATGGTTCCATTAAGAGTTTTAGGAAGTTCATTCCGAATTTGTTATACACTTGGTTCTTGAAGGTCTACATGTTTGGTCTGACTCTTTTCTGTCTCCTTGGTCTCTAGTTTAACGGTTGTAGACAACCTAGTATTTTTTTCGATCTCTAAGATCTTTTTGTAGATGAAGACGAAGTAGTTGATGTCATTTTGGAAACTGACACATATAGTGTTGTTTGACACCTTTTAAGAATTTCTCTACCCTTATAATCTAGTGGAATTGACGGAGGACTCTTTAGACATACGGCCAGTTCTTCGTTGTCAATCTTAACCTGTACCTTGTTGTCTGACCAAGGTTTAACCATTTCCTCATGTAGTTCCGACGTATAACAGTGGGACGAATAAATCGAATATACGTCTCATGTAGTGCTCTTTACGACCCGACCTACTTCGTGTTTGACCTTAGTTCTAACGCACTTCTTTATAGTTATTGGAGTCTATACGTCTACTGTGGTGGGTATACCGTCTTGCACTTCACCTTAATTTCTCGGAGAACTGCTTCCACTTTCTCCTCTCACTTTTCCGATCGAATTTTGAGTTGTAAGTCTTTTGATTGTAGCACCGTAGACCAGGGTAGGGAAGTACCCTTTATCTACCCCTTTATTACCTTTGTCACTGTCTAAAATAAAAGAACCCAAGGTTTTAGTGACGTCTACCAATGACATCGGTACTTTAATTTTCTACGAACGAGGAACCTTCTTTTCCACACTGGTTGGATCTACCATATAATTTTTCTTCTCTGTAATGAAACGGTTGTTTCTAGGCAGATCAGTTTCCATACCAGAAAGGTCATCAGTCTACACTTACACTCTCAACCTGTTATTTTTTCCGACTCTCGGTTTCTTGACTACGAAAACTTGACACTACAACTTCATTTGAGAACTCTCAGGGAACCTGTCGTTCCTCTAGGTTGGTCAGGTAGGATTTCCTTTATTTGGGACTTATCAGTGACCTTCCTGACTCCGACTTCGACTTTAAAGTTATGAAACCGGTGGAGTACTCTCCTTGACTGAGTAACCTTTTCTGGGACTACGACCCTTTCCGACTTACGTCCTCCTCTTCCCCTACTGTCTCCTACTCTACCAACCTACCGTAGTGGCTGAGTTACCTGTACTCAAACTTGTTTGAGACCCACTACCACTTCCTGTCCCTTCGGACCGCACGACGTCAGGTACCCCAGTGTTTCTCAACCTGTACTGACTCACTGACTTCATGTTGTCCCTAAACAAACGAATAACAATACGATACGTATTGGGGGGTCTGACATCGGGAGGTCCGAGGAGACGGATACCTTAAAAGGTCGGTTCATATGACTTCACTCAACGGTAAAAGATGAGGTCCCCAAGAAAGGTTGGGTCCCTAGCTTAGGTGTAGAGGACGCAGAGGACGTAACCGTCCACCTAAGAAATGGTGACACGGTGAAACCTTCGTAAAAGTGGGAATCACAAAAGTAATAAAATACTTTGAATCCCCTCTAAATAAACGTTATTCGAAACTCGGTACAAGGAAGATTTGTTCATTCTGGTTCCAGAAACTATAGATTTATATGATTTCTTCTTATGAACACCTTTCATTGAGTGGTTGATATTGGAAACTTGGTTTCTTTACAATGATTGAAAAGAGATAAGTTCCAGACATAGTCTTGTATAACGGAGGGTCGGATATTAGTTAATACTAATACCAATGTATCTGTGAAATATGTAAATAAACAGGAAAATTTCAGACTAATTGTTTTTACATAGAAATGGTTGACGTCACATTGTCCTACATACATCCATACATTCTTCGTTTGCATAACCTAATTGACATCTTTTTAAGTCAGAAAACAAAGAGGAGATGAAATTTTACAGTGTTTTAAAAGTATCTGGTTTCAAATCATAGGAAGGTTTATATTGAAAGATGTCACAGTGAACTATTATTTTACGAATATATGTCTACGTCAGATGGTAATTTTTTGAGTATCAGATAAAACACATGTATACATTAATGACTTTCTTTATTTTGTAAGACGGAGGTTAGAAGGAGCGAAGGTTTGATGGGAAACAACAGTCAATCTCCTTAAAAATATTTTGACTTTGTCCTTATATTGTACAAGAATGAACTTCAGGAAGTGTGTGAGGTACTGAGTACTATTTCAAGTTTAAACAACCGAATAGGGAAGTTTATCGAAAAAAATTTTTTTAATAAAAATTAACTTCCTATTAACGAAATGTTATAACACAACCAAAGACGGTCATGTAGTAGTACTTAGTCTGTATCCATATGTATACAGGGGAGGGAGATCTTGGGGAGAGGGTGAGGGCGGGATAGGGTGGGAAGATGCGACAGTACCTCGGGGTCACACTCAAGGGTTCAGCATGTCGTTTAAGCGTGATAGTTAAAATGTATACCATCACATATACGTAGGTAAGATCAGAGAGGTAAACAGGTTGGGAGAGTAGGGGGCTGGGGGGTACAGGTATTCAGACAAGAGATACAGACATAGAGGTAACGACGGGACTTTTATCCAAGTTGTCGTGTCAAAAAGATCTAAGGTATATATACACAATTATGTGTTATAAACAAAAAGAGAAAGACTGAATAAGTGAGACATATCCAGGTACGTTTTTTTGATTGAGGAATCTTTTCTGTGACTACGACCCTTTCTAACTTCCGTCCTCTTCTTCTTCCACTGTCTTCTACTCTACCAACCTACCATAGTGGTTGAACTACCTATACTCAAACTCGTTCGAGATCCACAACGACTACCTGTCCCTTCAGACCACACGACGTCAAGTACCCAAGTGTTTCTCAACCTGTACTGAGTCACTGACTTGACTGTCCAAGTTTAACATAAACTGTACCAAGGAGGGATGTAGAGATCGGAATTTGTTCTTCTGTATCTAGAAAAATAAAAGACTTAATTGGTGAGATAAACCCTCTTAGACCTCTATCAATTGCTTCCTTAACTACATTTTTTTGAGAATTTCTTCTCTACCTGTAACTGTTCATCTCCTTTTTTCCCCACGTTCATTCACACGTCCCACACTCCACAATGTCCGATCCCGTTTCCTACTCTCGGTCTCTCCGCACCCAACGGTCCTCGTCTCCTTCTCAAATGTTTACTCTTATTTACATTGACACTTGGTCTTAGACCTATTTCCTGCCTTCAACGATGAAAAATTTAAGTGCCTACCAAGGATCTAAAAATCTTAATCTTTCCCAGAGTCTTTAACTTCTCTCCTCTACTTCTTCTTTCTTCATTCAAATCAGGAGATTATGTTGAGTCGAAATGTTAAAATAAGATGTGATTGATATAAAATCGTTTTAATAAAAAGACGATCATTATTTAGGTGGGTTGCAATAATGTGTAAATCAATGGTTCAATCTAGGACTTCGTGTATCTTTAGTAAAGTGTAGGTTATGACAATTCGGTAGCAATAAAGTGTACATTATGATTTGTCAATTATTTACCTCAGGACCATCTACATGGGAATTAAGAATACCAATTTCGGTATAAAATGTCGTTACCTTCTAGTGTTCGGACATAAAAATCAAAATCAGAGACTTATCACTAAGTCCAGTACCGAAAGAAAAGGAAAGGTCATTAATAAATCATGACAACTATCGCAAGTAAAGGTGACACAGGACAAATTTTTACGTCATTATATAAAGAAAGGGTTTACAGTAGAATCATAATGTATCGTGGATTTTGAAAGGGTTATGTAAATGTTTCTCGGAACTCTCCTTGTCCTCTTCCTTTTCGACTAAGAGTAATGAGAAAACTTCAACTCTGATTTTTGTTTTCTATTCTCATCCTTTAATGAATATAGGCTCGGTCGAAGGATAGTAGTAATTACTTCAATAGAAGTAGAGAAACTCAACAAATGACAAGACTAAATTATATTTTTCAACGACCAAGAATTTGTGTGACAAAAGAAAACTCCAATCATATTTCATCTATTATTTGATAGGTATTTGGTGTTTTTACTTGTATATTTAGATGACACGTCAAAAATAATACGAAGTCTGAAAAATATAAGGAGTGCATAACTAGTACTTACTGTCCAAATGTAAATTTAAGAAAAAGATTCGAAACTTTAATTTAATTCTACTATTTCCTTCTATTAAAAATGACAAAATTAAATTTCACTTAGATAAAATATGTAAAGATAATTCTAAATAATTTACGTAGTTAAAGGGTTTTTGGATAGAATCATTTTAAATAACTTTTCGTATTAAAATAATCATTGAAGTAATTAATCTAACATAAATGTTTTATGAAGGGGTATTTTACATCTAATTCACAGGGACGCACCTCTGTTTTCTAATCGATAGTAAAGAGAAAGAAAATGTAGGAAGTTCCATCACCCTGAATACGTCTCGGAGATATCAACAAACGATAAAAACTAACGCAGAAATTCCAGGGGGTGTGTCTGTATTATTGCTACAGGTGTCAAACTAACTCACGATGTAAAGAAGGAAGATTATGTCGTCTACGTCGAAGTAAGTAACCTAACCCTTCCGTATTGACTCTCAAGTTTACTATCATATAATAAGGATATTGAAATTTTCTGACAATAGTTGATAAAGTGTTAGGTCTGTTTTATTATGGAATTGTCCTTCTCGAAAGTTAAATTGAACAGTGTATAGTACACGAAAACTCCGAGACAAGAAAAAGTACTATATATAAACATACGAAATGTCGTAAAGACTTTTAGTTCAAAAACTTAGAACAAAAGGTTCAAAACACAGGGGAGGGAACAGTAACATAAAGAGTAACTTCTATGTAGATTACAGACGTCAATTTCCCGTATCTTTCGGGTCTCCGGAGAACTAGTTGAGCAGCGGTACGTAAAATTCGTCTTGTTAAAAGGGTAACATCTCACGTGATTTTTCTTTTAAAGGGGGACTTTAACCCTGAAAAGTTAAATTACATAAAGAGTGTCACTGAAATAAGAAGGGAGTGTTGTGACGTTTCGATACTGTTGTCTGAACATTCCCGACGTTCCTGTCTTGTAGAAGGTAATCGTTGTCAGTCAGGGATGATCGGAGACGCTGGTAAATATGGTCGTGAATCTATACGAAGAAAGGATACCTTCTCTATGTCTTCTACATTACCAGTCAGGGACCTCGGTCTCGTTTTGAGTCTCTACACAAGTATACATAAAGAAAGAGACAAAACCCAGACCACACTTCGCCCTGGTCCTCCATCGGACGGTGGTGTCTATTGGTTTCGGTCTACGGTCATTCTAACAAGATGAACAGATACCTGTCTCGTCCATGAAACGACTGTGGACCAAAACCTTTGTCGTGACCAATGACCTTTCCTTAGTAATTATGTAACATAAAATAAAGACGGAGACTTTTCCCGATTGTCGATAAAGTATGATAACAGTAAATTAGAGACAGGAAATCAAAGAAATAGACAACTGGTCTCTATTCTTGTTGACGAAAATTTCTCGTCTTTTTCTTTGTGTGTCCACCCTCCGGTTCACATTTCTATTTTATAATTCGATGACGGTGCCAAAGTTTAAAACCGATTTATTAAAATAATGATAAAAATAAATATGATCTATATATTGGGTTTAGTTATTAGATATCAATATCCATACTCAATTGGAAGGAATTAGGTAACTCGAATTTCAGAAGTCCCATTATAGAAAAAGACGACGGTTTCCCTCACAGACTTTTGTAATTTGACTAGTACAGTAAAGATACAACGTTTATTAAATTATCAAGGGAAATCATATTTTGAGGTTTAAGGGTGAGTCTTGTGTAATTCTAAGAAGACTTTGACCTGGAATTCGATGTAAATATTAACATAAAAGGTGGTGTCAAGATCCATGTGTAACTCAAGACGACGACGACGACGAGAAATCAGCGAAGTCAGTACAGGTTGAGACACGCTGTGATACTTGGTGTCAGGTGATCCGAGGAGACAGACACCTTAAGAGGTCCGTCCTCATGACCTCACCCAACGGTACGGGGCGAGGTCTCCTAGAAGGGTTGGGTCCCTAACTTATGACCCAGAGGACGTAACGTCCGTCTAAGAAATGGTGAGTTCAGTGATCCCTTCGGGATGTGCAACTCAAGATGGGTGTAACTTGATGACATCGAGGAGTAGGATGCGTGGATAAGTAAATAAATGTAAAGACTTAAGGATCTCCAGTCTCTGGTACCACACTGGTAGAACAAAAGAAGTCGTCGGAACCTACATCTTCTGAAACTCTGGAGCACCCAACTTACTCGAGTATTGAGCACAGTACGAATCTCGAGTGTTCCGTAGTGATGGATGGAGTAGAGTAAATTAAGAGTGTTGTGCCACTCAACCCTCCCGTCCTTAATGGTATAAGAGGTCCTTTGACTTCAAAGTCGTCTCATTTGGGTAAGTGGACTCCAGAGTTTCAACCGTTCACTATATCGGTTCTAAGATGGTGGGAAAATGATTAGTGGAAAAATAATTAATAATTATGGTACGTATCCCGAAGGGACCACCACGTCTCCAATTTCGTAGACGGACGTTATACTCTCTTGACCCAAGCTAGGGACCCAACCCCTCTAGGGGACCTCTTCCTTTACCGTTGGGTGAGGTCATAAGAACGGACCTCTTAGGGTACCTACCTCCTCGAACCACCCGATGTCAGGTGCCCAGCGTTTCTCAGCCTGTGCTGACTCGCTAAAGTGAAGTTATGGTACATATATACCAACAGTACATATTAATGTGATACTAGAACCACACTAACAGTAAGCGAACAAAGAAATCAAGAAAGACCCCTAACAATGTATATCTTCATCCTACCTTTTTTATGTAAATAAGTTTATTTTGTTTTAGTACCGAATGACATTTTGAGGTAATTACTGAGTACATGTCGATTTACGAAAGACATACTTTAATTAAACAAGTTCATTGGGATGTTTTTAACAAACCGTGGAACATAAGTAGGTAATACATATAAAAGTAAATGGAAAAAACGTCTACTCACCATGGGAGACATACGGTCCGGGAGACAATCTATGATCCTTTGTTTTAGACTCGGGGAAGGGAGTCCCTTAAGAGACAGATCACTTTATCCCAGGATCAGTCGAACCCGATAGTATTGCTATATGGTAGCTGACCCACTGAATTTGTTATCTGTGAAAATAAAAGGTCTCCGATTTTCAAGTTCTAGTCCCACGATGTAAAAATTTCAATCCCATCTTCAAACATTCTCTAGTTTATAACTAGTAAATTCAAAAGCGGTTTTGTTAAAAGAAATTTATCTCACACACGTACACACGATTCACCGAAGTCAACACAGACTGAAACACTTGGATTCTTGACATCGGACGGTCCGAGGAGAAAGGATGAGCGAAGGAGTTTTCAATAAAGTTTACAATTTGTAAAGGGTGTCCAGAGGAGCTACGGAGAAGGTAGCATTGACGGTTTTCGGTGTACGCCGGTAAAGACTACCGATGTTAGAAGATCAGAGTCTACCGCAGACGAGTCTCTTTTTAAGTTTAAGCTCCGAACTCCTTCCAGTTAACAATCAAAAACAAGCCTCAAACTCAAACAAATTTCTTTTCAATTTCGTGAACTCTCAGTTACGTCAACCGTTGTCATAATCTTATTTTCTTAAACTGACGAGAGTCCCGTAAAAATCCGTTACCCTTTATATCTAGTCGTCGAAGTCAAGTCAAGTAAAGTCAGCGAGTCAGTACAGACTGAGAAACGCTGGGGTACCCGACGTCGTACGGTCCGAAGGGTCAGGTAGTGGTTGAGGGTCTCAAATGGGTTTGAGTAGAGGTAACTTAGCCACTACGGTAGGTTGGTAGAGTAGGAGACAGTAGGGGAAGAGGAGGACGGAAGTTAGAAAGGGTCGTAGCCCCAGAAGAGTTTACTCAGTCGAGAAGCGTACTTCACCGGTTTCATAACCTCGAAGTCGAAGTTGTAGTCAGGAAGGCTTCTTGTGGGTCCTGACCAGAGGAAATCCTACCTGAGCAACCTAACGGAACGTCAGGTTCCCTGAGAAGTCTCAGAAGAGGTTGTGGTGTCAAGTTTTCGTAGTTAAGAAGTCACGACTCGAAAGAAATATCAGATTGAGAGTGTAGGTATGTACTGATGACCTTATTGATATCGAAACTGATCTACCTGGAAACAACTGTTTCATTGTCGAAGTCTTCAACGATTTTAAACCTCTGGTTAAACCTTTAGTGAAACTTTAATAGAGGTAGTAAGTCGACTACCTAGACACACACAAGAAATGAGGACCTTACCCTCCTTACGATTTCTAGTCTTACGTGAAAATTGTGACACCGACTCTTGAGTCTAGAACCTGAGACTATCAAACGGAGGTTTAATGACGAGGTCCTTAAAGAGATAGTGAAACCCATTCTGTAAGTTTTACAGGATCCGAGTTGTCCTTGAACCATTGTACCTTTATTTTTGCTAAAGTCTCAAGATCAACTCCTAATTCACCCTATTACATCTTTCCCGACTAGTCTACGGACTGTAAGTGAGGTAGGAGTCCTTCATGATGAATTATAATAATAATTACAATAGTAATCGAATACATGTTTTTGACCGTTTGAACGGAAAGTGGTCAACAACCAAAGAATTTGTTGATAGTTAGTGTTAGAAAAGGTGACATGTGTATCTTATGAACTATTTTGTATTCCCCAGATAAATTACCGAATTTTTTTTTGAAGTGATCATTCTCAGTCCTTTTTCGTGGACCACTGACAATCACATAAGTAGCAGATGTCCTTTAAGTTAAGTTACTTCTTTCCTTTAGGTTGTAGTCAGACCTTGTTGACAGTCTGAGATTGTAACTAAAAGCACTCACACCTCACTATTAGAAGTTCGGTTCAAAGAATCTCTCTTTCGAAATGTTCCCCCAACAGACTATCAATTCAGACAAAATTTTCTATAAAGACATTTGTACGATTTCACGAAGGACGGAACCTGGTCAAGAACGACTTACTGTCCCGTGACATGTCGGACTCACGGACCTCGACTTTTGCGTCCTTCGATATCGAGTAAGAATTACTTATTTAGTACACACAAGGACGACAGTTAAGACGATTGCGAAAACATCTTCGGTTCCGATTACGGTACCATTTGATAGTTATTAATCCTGGTTCGCCCAGTCGATAAATCATAGGACTGTATCACCAGTGTAGACAAAGACGTATATAAAGAAAATTTCGTGAGTTGATGTTGAATCTTTTTTTGATCAAGGATCGTACGTAGTAAAAAAAAATTGGTTTTGAAAAAGTACCCTCCTTTGTTTTGTAGGTATTTTGTTTGATCAAAACTTATCATTTCTATTGAGAGAGTACAGTGCGATTCAACGAAGTCAGCACAGGTTCAGAAACACTAGGATACTTGACATCGGGCGGTCGGAGGAGAGACAGGTACTCTAAGAGGTCCGTTCTTATGACCTCACCCATCGGTAAGGAAAGAGGTCCCCTAGAAGACTAGGTCCCCAACTTGGTCCAAAGGACGTCTGTCTAAGAAAGGGTAGACTTGGTGGTCCCTTCGGATCGACAGTAATCTCCGTAAATTAAGAATGTAATAAATAATTGTAACCTAACTTACAGAATATAAATTTTGAAGTAATCAACGGTATCGCTAGAACCGTTACATAGATGTTACAATCATCCTTTTCCTTTTTTCTCGACCCTTGTTGTTCTATTTTCCCCTTTTTTTAATCCGTGAAATAGAAAAGTTTTTCTTAGATTTAATTAGTGAGGTAAAACCTTCCTTTTGTACAATAAAAATTCCTTACATGTTTAGTTTATATACGAATCGTTAAATGAAATAAAATATATTTGAATACACTGAAAATGTGTATAAGTAAAATATATTCGTCAATATTAGAGGGTAATTTCTGTCTCTACATTTAGTCATTGATTTGTGTTGTATGTACAGAAGAGTAAAATTTTACTAAAAATTACGAATTAGAATAAGACAAACTTCAGTATTCAAATGGGCCACAAACAAAATTAAGAATTAACGTGACTTTTGGAAAAGAAGTAAATCGTTCATAGACGTGTAAAACCCGTTAAAACCGAAAGTATGTCTAAAAAAAGAATACGTTTTTGTAAGTAAGTCATCTATATTGACACTTCGATCTTGATGTGAAAAATATTTGTATGAACCGGATTATTAGTACACTAAGAATAGGATTCCTTCGAAATAATAATTTAATCTATTCTGTCCACTTAAGTAAAAAAAAAAAAACGGAGACAAAATCAAAGGACTCGGTATGTCGTTTAAGGACAACCGATAGATAAAATGTATGTAATAAAAATGTTATTTCATACTATTACGATCCTATTTCCGAAAGTATCCTGGACTCTACTCGTGTCTTCTCTCCGTCAATTCAGTACATCTGACCACAAGTCAAGTCAAGTCAGCGAGTCAGCACAGGCTGAGAAACTTTGGGGTACTTAACGTCGTGCGCTCCGGAGGGACAGGTAGTGGTTGAGGGCCTCAGGTGAGTCTGAGTACAGGTAGCTCAGGCACTACGGTAGGTCGGTAGAGTAAGAGACAGCAGGGGAAGAGGAGGACGGGGGTTAGGGAGGGTCGTAGTCTCAGAAAAGGTTACTCAGTTGAGAAGCGTACTCCACCGGTCTCATGACTTCAAAGTCGAAATCGTAGTAAGGAAGGTTTCTTTAGGGTCCCGACTAGAGGAAGTCTTACCTGACCAACCTAGAGGAACGTCAGGTTCCGTGAGAGTTCTCAGAAGAGGTTGTGGTGTCAAGTTTTCTTAGTTAATAAGTCACGAGTCGGAAAAAGTGTCAGGTTGAGAGTGTAGGTATGTACTGGTGTCCTTTTTGGTATCGGAACTGAGTTGCCTGGAATCAACTGTTTCATCAGAGACCAAAACTTATACGATAGATCCAACCAGTATTGTAAAGAAGGTTCCTCATTCGCAGAAAGTTAAAGTACCGACGTTAGTGGTAGACGTCACTAAAACCTCGGGTCCTTTTATTTCAGACTGTGACAAAGGTGACAAAGGGGTAGATAAAGGGTACTTCACTACCCTGGCCTACGGTACTAGAAGCAAAAGACTTACAACTAGTTTCGTATTAATCTTATCAAGTCCATCCTCTTATTATCCTACAATTTGATCTCATAATCCGTGTCAGGACTAGTGTTTACCCGAACACCCAATTTAACTTCGTGAACTAAAACTAATCTCTCGATTTCCTCCGTCAGTTCTTAGACTTACTCTTCACTACACACTAATCTATACGTGAAAGTCTTTGAAGGAGGAGAAGTCCCCATCTCCTATTTATAATCTCACTACTCTAATCTCCATTCTCTGCTCAATCATTCAACGACAATATCTATTTATTATTTCCTACCAAAGACCTAATTACATCATCAAATATTACTATCGTTTGAACGTACCTTCAACTGTATAAACGACGACGACGACGACGATTCAACTAAGTCAGCACAGACTGAGACACGTTGGGGTGTCTGTCGTCGGGTGGTCCGAAGGGACAGGGACCCTAAGAGGTCAGTTCTTGTGACCTCACCCAACGGTAAAGGAAGAGGTTACGTACTCTCACTTTTCACTTTCCCTTCAGCGAGTCAGTACAGACTGAGAAACGTTGGGGTACCTGACGTCGGATGATCCGAGGAGGTAGGTACCCTAAAAGGTCCGTTCTCATGACCTCATTCCACGGTAACGGAAGAGGTACTGTATAAACTCTCCAGGAATTTCATATTTGAGTATTAATGAACCATTACACCCACCATTCCTCCTTCTCCCTCTTTTATACTCGTTTAGGACGTAAAGGGTTTAATTAAAAAGATTTTATCTGTGTAGTGACTCTTCTTAACAACTGATAAAAAATTTACAATAATCCACCTTAACATTTATTATGAGTTCAAAATTCATACATACATAAGTACACTAAACTCACGTTTTTAATTCTTGTGACAAGATCAAAGGACACCGACGATATTGTTTGATGGTGTTTGTATCACTGAACTTTGGTATCTTTCAATAATAGAATGTCAAGACCTAAAACTTTAAGATACTAGAGATGGTAACTTGATGGTACTACATCTTTTTTCATAATCTAAATGTAAAAAAGAAAATCCTTATTACTCTGGTTTTTATGTTGTGTAACCAAACGTTTGTGACCTATTTTTTATCGTTTTCTCTCACTAGGAACTTTTTGTTCTTTCGTTAACTGTATCCACTGGTGTTGTTTACGGGATCATATCCTGTCAAACGTCTTACGTCACTTCCGTCCCCTTTAGTTTCTCTCGGACCGACAGAACCCCTCCATTTCTAGTCTCAAACACCTCTAGTTGATCAATCTTAAAACTCCTCTCGTATTACCTCTTTTTCGTTAATGTAGTTGTTCCTCGACTTCTAGAAATCTTTCCTAGAGAACTCAAATCCCCATTCATAACTAGATGTCTGTACTCTCTCTTTTTTGATAAGTTTCGGTTTCCCACCCCCACATATTTTGTCATCCAGTTTGTTAAGGGAAGTATTGTAAACCCTTGTTCAATCTCAGGAGTCTTTATATAGTGGACTGAACAAGTACCTTTTAGATACGTTCGGTCTTCCGTTAGTTTATCATAGAAACTTTATAATTTTCCCCCTTCTTTAACACTTAAATCCTAATATATAGTAATTTTTATAGAAAGTTTTAACTTTCACTTTATTTCTAAAAGTCTGGTGGTTTTCCCTCTTTCAAATGAGGGTCGTTCCGATCTAATGATATGTGTGTGTGTGTGTGTGTGTGTGTGCATATGTAAGTATATATGTATATATGTGTTTGTGTGTGTGTGTGTATATGTGTGTACACGTGTATATACATACGTACGATTCAACGGAGTCAACACAGGTTGAGAAAGATTGGGATACCTGATATCGGACGTTCCGAGGAGATGGGTACCCTAAAAGGTCCGTTCTTATGACCTCACCCAACGGTACGGGAGGAGGTCCCCTAGAAGGGTTGGGTCCCTAACTTGGGCACAGAGAATACAGAGGACGGAACCGTCAACCCAAGAAATATCGATCATGGTGGGTCCTTCGGGACTTAAATATATTGTATATTTAAGTCATTCGTCTTTATTTTAATATAGTGTATTTTTATACCTCGATATTTTTGCATAATTCCTGAATTTCCTTTCTATTGATAAACCTATTCTTTGTTCTTTTTATTCTCATTCAATTGGTATTACAGTATCTTAGTCCTTTTTTATTTCTCGTCTCCAGTTACCTTTTTTTTTTTTGACTTTTTGTAATCTCTTGTTAACAACAATAACAACAAACTACAAATCAGAGATCAAACACAGATTTAGAAAACACTGTGGTACCTGACATCGGGTGGTCCGAGGAGGCGGGTACCCGGAAGGGTCCGTTCTTATGACCTCACACAACGGTAAAAGATGAGGACTGAGTCACTAACTTGGAAACAGAGGGCCCAACCGTCCGTCTAAGAGATGGTCACTCGGTGGTCCCTACGGGACCTCTTTTTCGTCACCAAAGATTAAGACTAAAGAGACTTATTTAGCTACGTTGACTAATGACACATGATAATTACTAGTTCATTTATCCTCTGTGTGATAGTTACAGTCCTTACTTTCTCCAGTGTTTCGATCTTTGAGATATCTATTATTATGACTCCCTTTAATAATTGTTAAAATTCGGTTATTTAAAACATTGACCTATTTAAGAAATTTTCTAAACTTAACAGTTTACGGTGAGTTCTTACGCTTTTATACTCACGGTAGTTGATGTTTTCACTTCAGCGAGTCTGCACTAAGAAACGTTGGGGTACCTGACATCGGATGGTCCGGGGAGACAGGTACCTTAAAAGGTCCGTTCTCATGACCTCACCCAACGGTAAAGGAAGAGATCCCCTAGAAAGGCTGGGCCCAGAGGGCGTAACGTCCGTTTTCGAAATGGTAGACTCGGTGGTCCCTTCGGTGTTAATTTCCGATTTAACATAACAGTAGGTTGAAGGAGAGGTTTAAATATACAATTGCAAGATTGAAGGTCCTGGAGTCTTACACTGACACATACCTCTGTCCTGGAAATTTCTCCATTAATACAATTTTATTCCGACACTCCCACCCGAGATTAGGTTAGACTGACCCAACAATATTCTTTTCCTTTAAACTTATGTGTTTCTCTCTCGTCCTCGAACCTGTGTGTCTCTTTTATAGAACACACCTGTCTCACTCTTTCCCCGGTAGACGTTCGGTGTCTCCCTCCAGAGTCCCCTTCAGTTTGGACGGTTGTGGAACTAGAACCTGAAGGTCGGAGTTCTGAGACTCTTTTATTTCACGACAAATTCGATAGGTCACACCATAAAAAAATTACCGTCAGGATCGTCTACTGAATACGAAGTCTAGATAAATGTAATTAATTTAAGAAGACTAATTTTTAGAATATCTTTTATCCTAGTCCATCGAAACGAACATTTGAGAAGGTTTATAAGTTTCGAAATAAACTAAGGTTAAGATGTGTTTTAGAAGGTCTTTCGTCTTTTCTACCCTTGTGGAACATTACATAAAATATTCCGGTCAAAATGAGACTATGGTTTTGGTCTGTTTTAGTAAGCAGTCTTTCTTTTTAACGTCGAATTAGAAAAAGTACTTACATTTGTGTGTCAGGAATTTTTTGTAAAATCCTTTAGTTTAGTTATTTATTTTACTATAACACTTTCCGTCTTATTACTGAAAAGGTTTACAGGTAGAACATTATAGGATTCCAAATAAAAAAAAAAGGGGTGGCAATACCGATTTAGAAGAAATTTTAAACTTCGTTTGTTTGTTTTTTGGGGTTCAATGTCTTCCTATGAATGTCGAACTAATGGTGAATACATTTTACATTATTGGACGTTTTCTTATGAGAATTCCATATACAAGTATCCATCATTTACTGAACGTGTCCATACTATTTGTGTTTTGGAGTACACACTCCTTTCTCAAGTGTTGCTTCCTACCCATAGGTCCTCGATTAGAGACCTTTGATAATTGTACAATGAAATGTACCGTTTTGAAACAATTAATTCTTAGCATTTTACCCAGTATACCATTCATCAAACTATCCAGTATATAGAAATCCAAAAATTCCTTGGAGGTATGACAAAAGGTATCACTGACACAGACCTGGATCTCAGACAATATTTCTTACTTCGTCCCGTCTTTTTGTCTATGGTATATGATTACGTAGATACACCTTAGATCTTTTTACCACGGCTACTTGGATAAAGGTCCCGTCCTTATCTCTGCGTCTACCTGTATACCTGTACCCCTTCCCTCTCCCGCCAAAACCTACTTGATCCTCTAACTCGAACTGTATATGTGTATAGCACACATTTTGTCAATCACCCTTGGACGACATATCATACCATAAAACACCACTGGATCTCCCCACCCTTCCCTCTACCCTCTCTCCAGGTTCTCCCTCCCCTATATACATATGTATATCGGTTAAGTGAAGTGACATATCGTCTTTGATTGTGTTGGAACATTTTGTTGATGTGGGGTTAATTTTTTTTTTTACTTAGTATTTTACCCCTTTAGAAATTGGTGTGCCCGGAAATTGTCCCTTTCTCCCTCTGTCTTCTCTCTCCCCAGTCTACACTGATGTATGCTCACTAGTCTCTTTACGATTCAACGACTGAAACTCCTACCTCCTACACCTTGTGTTCCTTTCGCTACCGGAACCTTCGACCTGTTTCATTCCTTTATCTAAGAGGAAATTTCTAAGGTCTTTCCATGTGTTGGGACGGTCGTAGGAATGAAGTCGGGTCATTCCGGACACAGTTTGAAGATTGCATGTCCTCGATTATTAAACGTCACAAAATTCGGTCACTTAAACACCTTAAACAAATCTTTTTATTATGTCTATAAAATAATGTAAGTTCATCCTATGGACGGTCCCTACAAATATCTGTTTTCCATTGTTGTTGTCGTTATTTTTGTATTAGTGGAGATGTCTATGTTTCCTTCACAAACTATTACAGTTGTAGGTGAGCTTTGGTTTGTTCTTTAGGTGAGATCGTTTGTTCTTTATATAGATGATTTTTGGACGTCAGTAGCAATAGGATCCACCATGTATAACTAAAAAAAATTGACGGTTCTAGTTCTTGTTCCGTTTCCACGAGTGAAAGCACCCTTATTAGTTGTAATGCAACCTAGGATAAGTCACGTTTTTATGTTCTTTTTTTAGTACACAAAAAATATCTATTCTATTAGTAGATACTTCTTAAAGTTTTATTATACAAATATTTTGTTCGATTATATCGTTTCGGTGTCTTTTGTTCAATTATATGTTTTAAATACATTCAATGATATTTAATTACTCCTTGTGAACCTTTAGTTTCAAAAAAGTTTTTGTTATATAACCTTTTACTTTTTCTATTTATAATATACATAGGTTTTCAACCTTTAGTGTCTCTCTTACAAAAGTAAACTTTACTACATAAGACATAAAAACTTTGTCTTATAAAGTCCTTTTTCTACGGTATTTTCCATTTTCGGTTCTTTACTTAATTTTATAGTAATTATAGATCTTATACCTATCGATATATGTGAATATATGGATGTGTATTTAATTATCCTGTTTTCGTTTGTAGTTATATACTCTTTTGAGTTATATATCAACCTTTTTACTGTGGTTGTCCGTAGTAAACAATTTTATTTTATCTCTTGTATTTTACTTATTTGTCATTTTTTATAGAACATGAGGACTATTCGTCCACGATTAATTAGTATAAGTAATCTATCCATTTTGGTTTTTTAGACCTTACATACATTTCGTTCTTGAAGATACTTAACAACTAAGTCTCACTAATAGTTATGGAACACTTACAACCACAATAAATGTGGTATTTGAAATCGAAACATGAAAATCTACATCTTGGATCTGGGGGTCCGAGATCGAATATACGTTTTTTTGTTTTTTGTTTTGTCTACATGTGTTACTAAGTAATTTTAGACCGAATCAAAATTAACTTTTGACATAAGTAGATATACAAGTAGTTGTCGTATTTTCTTTTGACTACACGTTACATAATTACATTGTGTCACCTTTTATTGATTTTACTTACTTGATCGTCCTACATATACTTATACCTGTTTAAATCTCTATGTCGAAAATCACGGGGTTTCGTTTTATTTATTATTATATATGTTATATGATAAAATATTCAAAATTTTATAAGTTTTATTTTATCATACCGATATATTCATATATCATTTTTATATTTTTTAAAGGTGGACTTACTTTTAGTAGTTTAAGTCTGAAGACTTATAGAGTCTCCTCCCTACCTCCCTTCATCTTAGTCCCTCCCTCTTTGTTAATTTCTAATATTCTCTAAGTTTTGTTTAACCCGTTTTACAATTCCACAGGACTTGGACCCCCACAAATATAACTATTTTATTTCGAATATTGTAAAACGAACCGTGAAGAGTGACAAACTTAATAAATTATTATTTTATCTACTAAATTTTCTCTTCAACGATAATAGAAGTAGTTTATCAAATCCAACTAAAAGAAATTGAAGTAAAATCACTATTAAATACACGATTAATTGTTCAAGTGTCGATTCACTCTATCGTGACGTACGGTCAATTTGGAGAAGAATAGGTTAGATGACTAAATGACAATATGCTCAATAAGGTGACTCTCAACAAGTTGACATTTCAGTCTCGGGAACTCCTGTTTTTTTGGATATAGACTAACATAAGTTAAATTCAGTATGAAACACACGTATTGGAAAACGGTCGACGGAGAGAGGTAAAGGCGACTGAAATCGTGGGAGAAGTCTGTTATCAAGACTTGGAAATTTTCGGGTCTTTGAACGAAAATGACAGTGCACTGTGTTCTCTAAGACAAATGTACGCCTACTGAACGACTGTTAATGAAATTATAGGGAATATTTTTCAGGAAACACCAAGATACAGAAGACGATAGAACCATTAGGGTTGCGACTCTACCTCTGACAATTTAACATTTTCGTGTAGACTTAAAATAGGAGTGGTATTTTTATTAACAACCTTCCAAGGACATTTTCTTTGGTTTTCTATTTCTCAGGTGGACCTTATACATCCAAATCGACGAATACTCAATAACGACATTTATCAACTCCTTCCATTGTCACTTAAAATCGTTTTACATTCCAACGATATAAACAAAGTAAACCACAGACCACTAAGATAATGTAAGAAATTATTATCACATCTTTGGACCCAAAATTATAAGAGAATTAAAGGAATAAGACCAAGAAAATTAGAGATTTGATACCTGTTATTATAAATTGACCAAAATCTTTCGAAACATCACAACATTATAGAGACTAAGAGAGTATTACCAATAGAAGGAAAAAATTTTTCCTCTTTACTTCGTCTTTGTAATTTTTTTTTCACAACAGACCGTAACTACTTCTTAAGTCGACAGACCTGAAAAGTAAGGTAATATGTGGGATCTTAATAAGATAATAAACCCGTTTAAATTTATCCAAAATTTAATAATTCATTCTAGGGGAGAAGGGACCTCTTTTCTAAAACTCTTAATTAACGTCATCCAAATTATTATGTCTTCAGGATAGTTTATACCCCGACCACGTGACCCTACTGGGTCTCTCTACCATACCCTTCCCTCCACCCTCCCCCCAAGTCCTAACCCTTGTGCACATGTGGACACCACCTAAGTACAACTACATACCGTTTTGGTTATGTCATAACATTTCATTTTATTTCATTTTATTTTTCATTTATTTATTTTGGGAACTTTTGAGTACGTAAAGTAAATGTGTCTGAGTAAGGACCTTTTTTAAAATTAGTAGACCTAGATATAAAGTCTCATCACGTTTATAGAGTTATATTTTGTATAATTGTATTGTAAAATAGTGAAACCTCTTTCCGTTGGGATTAGGTATTTAAGTCCTTGTTTTTTTAGTTCAGCAGACGGGAATATCTTTGTTAAACTCCATCCTAAAAGTTCCACCTTTTTTGAGTTTTCAACTCGGTCTACAAAGTTATTGGATCCGACTAAAAACCCAGAAACATCACTTTGTTTTTAGTCCATTTAAAAAGTACTGAACTCCAAAGTAATGCTAGAAACGACGGAGGTTAATGACTGTCGACAATGAGTTAGTGTGTAGTACAATATTTAAGTATGGAAGACAAGGTGTTAGTTTTAGTTACGGTGTCCTCTCCTTTACTTTCTCTTAGATGAAATGTAGATCCGGACAAAGTTGGTCCCGGGGTACGGTAATTTACTTATAATTAAAGGGTAGTTTAATTTAGCTATAAGTCATTCAATTATGAGTACTCTCTTCGATATTAAACCTTTAATGAATATTCACATTTCGGAACCTTTACTACTTACCACGGGAAAAGTCACGGTACTTTCACTTTCAGTGGGTCATTACGGACTGAGACACTGGAGTACCCGATATCGGACGGTCCGAGGAGACAGGTACCTTAAGAGATCCGGTCTTACGACCTCACCCATCGGGAAGGTTAGAGATCCCCTAGACTGGGTCCCTAGCTTAGGTCCAGAGGGTGTAACGTCCGTCTAGGAAATGACAGACTCGGTGGTCCCTTCAGGTTCTTATGACCTCACCGCTCGGATTGGGAAGAGGTCCCCTAGAAGGATTGGGTCTACAGGTTGGGTCCAGAGGACGTGACTTCTGTAAAAGAAAGAGTCGACTCGATGGTCCCTTCGGAGAAGGTCACGGTATATCCTAAATAAAAATAAAGAAAAAAATTTAAAGTTCATTATATTTTATAGTTAAGTCAAGTTATCGAGTCAGTACAGACGAGAAACGCTGGGGTACTTGGTGTCGTACAGTCCGGAGGGACAGGTAGTGGTTGACGGTGTCCAATGGGTTTGAGTACAGGTAGTTCAGCCACTACGGTAGGTCGGTAAAGTAGAAGACAGTAGGAGAAGAGTCGGGCAAGAGTTAGAAAGGGTCGTACTCCCTGAAAAGGTTACTCAGTCGAACAGAGTAGTCCACCGGTTTCATAACCTCGAAGTCGAAGTTGTAGTTGGGAGATTACTTGTGAGTCCTGACTAGAGGAAATCCTACCTACCAACCTAGAGGAACTTCAGGTTCCCTGAGAGTTCTCAGAAGAGGTTGTGGTGTCAAGTTTGCGTAGTTAAGAAGTCGCGAATCGAAAGAAATATCAGGTTGAGAGTGTAGTTATGTACTGGTGACCTTTTTGGTATCGGAACTGATCTACCTGGAAACAACCGTTTCATTATAAAGACCAAAAATTATACGATAGATCCAACCGGTATTGAAAGGAAGGTTCCTCCTTCGCAGAAAATTAAAGTACCGACGTCAGTGGTAGCCGTCACTAAAACCTCGGGGGGTCTATTTCAGACTGTGACAAAGGTGATAAAGGGGTAGATAAACGGTACCCTGGCCTACGGTACTAGAAGCAAAAGACTTACGACTCGAAATTCGGTTGAAAAAGTGAGAGGAGAAAGTGAAAGTAGTTCTCCTAGAAATCAAGAAGTAAAAGACGGTATTCCCACCACAGTAGACGTATAGACTCCAATAACTATAAAGAGACCCGTTAGAACTAAGGTCGAACACAAAGTAAGTCGGGTCTCAAAGAGTACTGCATGAGACGTACCTTCAATTTATTCGTCCCACTGTTATGTGTCGGCACTACATGAGTAAAAGGATAAACCTTAGTCAGACAACAAGGTACAGGTCAAGATTGACAACAAAGGACTGGGCGTATATTCAAAGAGTTCTCCGTCCAGTCCACCAGACCATAAGTGTAGAAAAAATCTTAAAAGGTGTCAAATAACACTAGGCGTATCAGTTTCCGAAACCCTATCAGTTATTTCGTCTTTATCTACAAAAGGACCTTGAGAGAACGAAAAAACTACTAGGTTGTCTACAACAGTTAAACTAGAGATCAAGAAGACGGAAAGGATTTTGGTAGAACTTGTAGACCTTCAAGTGCCAAGTACATAACGACTTCGGACCGAATCTCTTAAAACTCGTAATGAAATGATCGTACACTCTACTCACGTTTACACGTCATCAAACTCGTAAGAAACCGTAACGGAAACAAACCCTAACCTTACTATTGACTGGAAAAGATCAGGACACCGGTGACTGCTCAAAAGGTTTAAAAGACTGAATAACTCACGTCGTGAAAGTGTCGTAGTAGAAAATCCCAAACTTTATCGAGTTGACTTTAAGGTAGTGGAGGTGATTGAAACAAACATCACTACGAAGGATTCCGAGTGAACTGAAGTGTAAGGACCTACAGACCGAGATCCACTCACTAGTGTGGTAACACTAATAAACCCAGCACTTCTAGATAAAACAAATCAGGAAGACACATAAAAACGGTGGAGAAGAATTATAGAACAATCCAGGTATGGTAAAGACAGGAAATAACTCGAGTAAAAACGTACTTTAAAAGGGAACCATAAAGATTAAAAGAACTTCGCTAGAGATCGGAAAGGGTAAGATAACAAAAGGAGATAAAGAAACGTGACTAGTGACTTCTTCCGAAAGAATAGAGAGGAAGGATAAGAAACCTTGAGACGTAAGGTCACCCATATAGAAAGGAAAAGAAGAAACGAAAAGAGTTTACTTAGTTCCGTTTAACCTTCACCAGTTTATCCTCTACCATTATCACTTACAGCTGTAAGATCATTAGTCGCTTAATTCTACCTGACCATACACACTTAAATTGAGTCTACTGGTAATTTAGATGATGACATCCGTCATTAGGAAATCTTCTTTACCTCATCGGTAGTATCAATTGTTTTCTCAGGCTTTACGCCTTATTAGAGACAAGCAAAGGTTCCGTTTGGTAAGTTATAGTACCATTAGCTTGAGATACGGGGTTGGTCATTACGACTTCTTCGACTCCAACATGTCAAGATAATTCTGGATGTCCTGGAAAATCTTGATTGTGGGTCTTCTCTGCAGGAAAAGTAATATCTCCCGACCTTACGTTTTTATCCTTCAGTTCTTTGTGGACTTCATTGTCCGTTTAAACCGGAACCTCATGTCTTACATCGTCCCGTTTCCAATTATCTCAAAACGGTTTTCTTACGTGACCAATATCGTTTTTGGGAGAAGGTTGTTGTGTTCTCTTCTGAGATGTGTACCTGTAGTGGTCTACCAGTTGTGACTTTAGTCTAACTAATATAAGAAACGTCGGTTTGTACCTCTTCAGTTCTGGTCCTCGACTGACACCGAGTCTAGTACTGAGGAATAACGGTTTAAGTCTGAAATTAACTTCTTTCACCCCTTTTGGTACTCTGGTAAGTACATACTGGATTTAGTTTAGGGAATACTAATATGTCACCTTCACTCTTTATCTAAATTCCCTGATCTAGACTATCTGTCTCACGGACTACTTGATACCTGTCTCCAAGCACTGTAACATGTCCTCTGTCCCTAGTTCCGGTAGGGGTTCTTTTCCTTTACGTTTTTTCGTTTTACCGACAGACTCCTTCTGAATGTTTATCGACACTTTTCTTCTCTTCGCTTTTACATTTTATGTCAATTAATATATACCTATGATACTATATGGTTGTATAAGACATATATGTACACACATGTATATGTATATACATATACATTTACTTATATTTGTGGGATTTCTCTTTCGTTATTGGGTGGATAAACTCTGTTCGTTTAAGACTCTCTTTTTTTAACAGTTTATATTATCTCTTTCTCCGTCCTGAAAGGAATGAAGGTCTCAGTATGTAAAGGTCAGGATTCCTTAGTTATCAACAATAATTCTACGGAAGTGTCTCTAGGGGACCTCTTCCCTTTCCGATGGATGAGGTCATAAGACCGGACCTCTTAAGGTACTCGACATATCAGGTCCGCCAGCGTTTCTCACCCTGACTCACTGAAAGTAAAAGTAAAAGTACCTCTAATCTGACTTATCACTTTCGTAAAGAAATATATACTTCTAGGGATCCCTATAAAGTAAACCCAAAGTTTATCGACACTTTTCTTCTCTTCGCTTTTCGTTTCCTCTTTTCCTTTCTATATTCGTAGACTTACGTCTCAAGGTTTCTTATCGTTCTTCTCTATTCTTTCGGAAGAAGTCGTTAGTTACGTTACTTTATCTCCTTTTGTTGTCTTACCCTTTCTGATCTCTAGAGAAGTTCTTTTAATCTCTATGGTTCCCTTGTAAAATACGTTTCTACCCGAGCTATTTCCTGTCTTTTCTATACCTGGATTGTCTTCGTCTTCTATAATTCTTCTCCACCGTTCTTATGTGTCTTCTTGACATGTTCTTTCTATTAGTGCTACCACACTAGTGAGTAGATCTCAGTCTGTAGTCCTTACGCTTCAGTTCAACCGGAATGGTTCGTAGTGATGCTTGTTTCGATAACCTCCACTACCGTAAGGTTAACTCGATAAAGTTTAGGACTTTCTACTACGACAGTTTCACGATGTGAGTTATACGGTCATTTAAACCTTTTGTGTCGTCACCGGTGTCCTGACCTTTTCCAGTTAAAAGTAAGGTTAGGGTTCCTTTCCGTTACGGTTTCTTACGAGTTTGACGACGTGTTAACGTGAGTAGAGTGTGTGATCATTTCATTACGAGTTTTAAGAGGTTCGGTCCGAAGTCTTTATATACTTGGTACTTGAAGGTCTACAAGTTCGACCTAAATCTTTTCCGTCTCCTTGGTCTCTAGTTTAACGGTTGTAGGTGACCTAGTACCTTTTTCGTTCTCTCAAGGTCTTTTTGTAGATAAAGACGAAATAACTGATACGGTTTCGGAAACTGACACACCTAGTGTTATTTGACACCTTTTAAGACTCTCTCTACACTTATGGTCTGGTGGACTGGACGGAGAACTCTTTGAATATACGCCCAGTCCTTCGTTGTCAATCTTGACCTGTACCTTGTTGTCTGACCAAGATTTATACTTTTCCTCATGCAGTTCCGACATGTAACAGTGGGACGAATAAATTGAATATACGTCTCATGCAGTACTCTTTGGGACCCGACTTACTTCGTGTGCGACCTTAGTTCTTACGGGTCTCTTTATAGTCATTGGAGTCTATACGTCTACTGTGGTGGGAATACCGTCTTTCACTTCTCCTTGACTTCTAGGAGAACTACTTTCACCTTCTCCTCTCACTTTTTCAACCGAATTTCGAGTTGTAAGTCTTTTACTTCTAGTACCGTAGGCCAGGGTAGTGAAGTACCCTTTATCTACCCCTTTGTCACCTTTGTTACAGTCTGAAATAAAAACCTCCGAGTTTTTAGTGACGGTTACCACTGACGTCGGTACTTTAATTTTCTGCGAAGGAGGAACCTTCCTTTCAATACTGGTTGGATCTATCGTATAAGTTTTCGTCTCTGTAATCAAACGGCTGATTTCAGGCAGATCAGTTCCGATACCAAAAAGGTCATCAGTACATAACTACACTCTCAACCTGACACTTCTTCCGACTCGTGGGTTCTTAACTACGCAAACTTGACACCACAACCTCTTCTGAGAACTCTCAGGGAACCTGACGTTCCTCTAGGTTGGTCAGGTAAGACTTCCTCTAGTCGGGACCCTAAAGAAACCTTCCTTACTACGATTTCGACTTTGAGGTCATGAGACCGGTGGAGTACGCTTCTCAACTGAGTAACCTTTTCTGAAACTACGACCCTCCCTAACCCCCGTCCTCCTCTTCCCCTACTGTCTCCTACTCTACCGACCTACCGTAGTGACTGAGTCACCTCCACTCAGACTCACTTGAGGCCCTCAACCACTACCTGTCCCTCCGGACCGCACGACGCTAAGCACCCCAGCGTTTATCAGTCTCTCCTGACTCACTGACTTGACTTGACTGACTACAATTTATAGACATCAAAACCTCTTTACCATACTCTTCAAGTGATGGAAATACCGTGAACAACACTAGGTGGAAATCTACGAGTACAGGTTCCGTGTGTACTTCAGGACACGACCCTTATCTCTGTTACTAGTACAATTTGTAGACGTGAGTTATCACACACGAACGAGTCAACACAGGCTGAGATACAATGGTGCACCTGATACCGGGCGTCACGAGGAGAGAGGTGCCCTGAAAAGTCTGTTCTTACGACCTCACCCAAAGGTAAAGAAAGAGGTCCTCTAGGAGGGGTTGACCCCTAACTTTAACGCAGAGGACGTAACGTCAGTCTAACAAAGGATGAACTCGGTAGTCCCTTCGTAAGTTACCTTAGGAGTATAAAGTCTCACTAACTTAACCGTCAGAATACAAAAAGAGTCGGATAGAAATACAGTTCGAAGGACGGATCATAAACTTGTTTAGGAGACTGACAGTGGAATCCACTATTATGTCTTAATCACTTAGAGTTCTTCAGTACCTCCGGTGGGGTGTCTACAGTTCCACACTCCTATTCCCAATGGGTGTCCTCAGAAGTTATGTAACGGGGTACTACTTTGTACAGGAACGACCTCGGTTTACCTTAGACGGGAGACCTTGAAAGTAAAAATCTCTTTCTCGACGACATTATTCCTCTCGGTGCGACAAAAGTTCGTTTTTACAAAAGAAACTATGTCATTTCCTGTCAACAGTTACTTTATTCGAAGGGAGTCCCGGAACTACTGCGACTAAATACTCCTCACTAAGAGACGACAGACACAATGGTCACTTTTAGATGAACACCCGGAGCTGTCAGAGGAATAGGTGGGTAGGTCAATTTTGATTGTCACAGGAGTACGACCCTGTCTCCGGGACATCCATTGGGGTTCAGACTAAGGACTACAATACTGGTGTGGTGACTGGTGCATTCTGACTATAGGATCAGAAAGGGTTTGGGACTTTGAGATTCGTCTTCCGATTCACTTCCTCCGTTACGGAGCGAAGAAATACATGACATCAACACGAAAAGACCTTGTAGTGAGACCCGAAGAGACCATCGAGTCTACCAATTTTTTTTTTTTTTAGACGGACGTTACGTCCTCTGGACCCAAACTAAGGACCCAGTCCTTCTAGAGGACCGTTTCCCTTACCGATGAGTGAAGTCATAAGGACAGACCTCTTAAGGTACCTGTCTTCTCGGACCACCCGATGTCAGGTACTCCAGTGTCTCAGTCTGTACTAACTCACTTCTTGTAGTGAGATCCATTTAGTTTGAATCGTCATGAAAACAAGAACAACGTTTGTTAGAAATTTTTAAAAAAAAAATAACTCCTATTAATAAAATGTCTTAAAACAACAAAAGACAGTTTGGAGTATTACTTAGTCGGTATCTATATGTATGTAGGGGGGGAAAAACTTGGAGGGAGGGTAGAGGGCGGGGTAAGGTGGGGACATCTAACTATGTTTCGGGGACATACCGACAAAGGACTCGGTACGTCGTTTAGGGACGATTCGATTCGACGATTCAGTGAAGTCAGTACAGACTGAGACACGTTGGGGTATCTGCCTTCGGGTGGTCCGAGGGGGTAGGGACCCTAAGAGTTCCGTTCTCGTGACCTCACCCAACGGTAAAGGAAGAGGTTACGTACTTTCACTTTTCACTTTCACTTCAGCGAGTCAGCACAGGCTGGGAATCGCTGGGGTACCTGACGTCGGGTGCTCCGAGGGGGAAGGCACCCTGAAAGGTCCGTTCTCGTGACCTCACCCTACGGTAACGGAAGGGATAACCGATAGATAAAATGTATACCATTACATTCAAAGGAACAATGAAAAAGGTATCTAGAGTGGGAGAGGAGTACTATTCGGTTAAGAGATATAGACAAAGAGGTAACGACAGGACATTTATTTAAGAAGTCATGTAAAAAGATCTAAGGTATATATACGTAATCTTATACTATAAATAGAAAGAGAAAGACTGAGTGAAGTGAGACATACTATCCAAGATCCAAGTAGGTGGAGTAGTCTTGACTGAGTTTACGTAACGAAAAATACCGACTCATCATAAGGTAACACATATACATGGTGTTGAAGAAATAAGTAAGTAGACAACTACCTGTAGATCTTTTGATGTCCGGTTATAGTGACTACTCGTATCTACGTTTTTAGAAGTTGTTTTAAAATCGTTTGTCTTAAGTCGTTGTATAGTTTTTCGAGTATATGGTACTAGTTCGACCCAAATAAGGTCCTTACGTTCCTAAGAAGTTATATGAGTTTAGTTAGTCACACTATGTGGTATAGTTTCTTAACTTTCTATTTTGGTATACTATTAGAGTTATCTACGTCTATTTCGGAAACTGGGACTACTTTTAAAATTAGGGTACTTGTTTTTCTATAATATAAAATATAAAAAGTAGTATATATAATTTTTACAATTGTGATTTTTTGTTCTAACACTCTTTTTCTAAAGTAATACGATACACCTTCCCGTCATGTTAAAAGGTCAATTTTTTACTTCTCATAGTTATAATATCGAATAACTCACTACTAGAATTAAAAAATTTTATCATACTTATAAATTTACAATTTATAAAATATCTCTGACAGTAATGTTTCAAAACACAAACAGTATGGACTTCTCGATCTATATAAATGATCCAAACGTGACTTGTATATAATTTTTTTCTCTAGACTCTAAGTTATTAGTCAAAAAGGTTTTTAGTAGAGAGATCATGTCTATTCGGAAAAAGGAGGAAGTTTATCAAGATCATACCGTAGTAATTTTGCATTACATAGAAAACAAGTTTAAAAATTAAAGAATTAATGGTAATTTTGGGGTCAGTATGACTGACAGGAATCTCAGGTGTCTATATCAACATACACGACGGATCTTTACTGCGTGACCGACAGTTCAAAGGATAGGACCTAAAAGAAAGGTAGTCTTACTCTTTCTCTTCATGTATCAAACCGTCTCTCTCTCTTTACTATTAGGACAACGGATTCTCCGTTTACAAAATCACTACACGTTTTATTTTTCGTAATATTTAAGGTTCACTGTACACTACGACAAGATTCACACCCTCCATTCTTATAGACGCCTTTCCTTAACAAACGCCTCCTACCTTTTGATGCCACCCGTTTACCTCAAATCCAAACCTCGTACTGAATCCAACTTTACGTGTAGATCTTTTTAGTTGACAGGGAGATAAAAAGTAAAAGGACTAAATGAGGGATTAGAACAAAAGACATACAAAAAAAGGTGACGAAAAGAGAGGAGGAGAAAAGAAACTCGGTACAAATTGAATTTTTTTTTCTAATACGGAATTAACGCACCAATATACTGAACAAAAAACTTTATGTTTACGTTTGACTTCGTGGAGACAGAATGTGTACACCTACTACGGTGTCCAGGTTCACTCTCTTGTGACTTCCGACCTGGTCGACCTCTCAGAACAGAAGGATACCCGAAGTGATTTTTAATCGTCTAAAGACTCAGTTGCACCATTTACCCAGACAAGACTTGACATATAGGTTTCATCATATCCATTCGAACTTTAAGTTTCTCTATATGGATCCCACCTCAAAAGTTTGCACCACTAAAAAAAAAGTGGAACTTCATTTAATAGAATGTATACGTTCGATGACCTTTTGATTATTCAAATGTCTTCATAGTTCAAGATCCTAAGTAGTAGAATAAGTATTTGTATTACATGTTTCAGTAGGTACCAAGGACTAGTAAAACTCAACGGTCCAAGATAATCTTATTAAAGGAAAGAAATCACAAACTTTCTAGGTATTTACTTATTATCCAGGACTCTAGCACAACTAAACATTAACCTCATTTGTCGACTCATTCAAGTATTGTTGAGTGACTGTATATCATTCTTATTAGTGATTGACATAATCGGTCGTCCGTGAAATTTACTCATACATTATCCTTATGATTAGGTGCGTATAAAATTTCAAAACCACTGCCGTAATTAATGACTAAGGGGGTTCTCATATTACAACAAAAATCGAATATCAAAACTTTCCATATATTTAAGGTTCGTAAAAGTCACCAGTTTTAACGAGAATGAGGCATTTGACTTTTCCGTTGCACCCCTGACACGGTTAAAAATTTTATAGACAAAATCTCTTCAAAAACAAGGACCGGTTATTCGTACTAGTTACACATTGTTTCCGACCTAGATCGGAGGATTCTCTTTGTTTATTGACCTGTTTTGCTTACTTTGTTACGAAAAGTTCTATAACCTGAAATCCGTTACCTCCTATCACTGAACTCTATTCCCTTTTTTTTATTAATTCACTCGAGATTTAACAGATTCAAATGGTAGAACTCCCTCAAAGGTCCAGTGTCTCGTTCTTTTTTAGGTCCATCTTGAACCGTCCGAGGGACTCATCTCCTCTGTTTAGGTTATCAACTCCCTCTTGTTTCATCGACTCAAGTATGCTGACACAACTCTATTATCTCGACGTGTCTCTCTCTTGAAATCTCTAGACAGTTCCCCTAGGGTGTTCACAAGTAGTCTCCTGACTAGTCACTTTCGTACACTTTTTACTGGACTCGGCACCTTTACTTGGTGGATTTTCCTAATCTTATCTCTTTGAACTCGAACGGTTCGAAACCCTCATTTTGGGATAAAGGTAGTCAGTCTGACCTTTGGGAGTATTAAGTAACTTGTAAACCATCACATAAGTCTTCTTACAATTGGAGTCACCACCCTTTATTAATCGGTACCTGACTAGTGATGAGGTCTGGGTGGATCGTTTAAAATTTACATTCTGAGTTTTCAGAGGTTGACAAAGAGTCATCGTACTGACAGAGGGTCTTGTTTCCAACTCTTATATCATACTCTTTTTATAGATTATAGGTTGTTCCATTTCAACTGTTACAGATTACAGGTTATTTTTACTAGTCCGTACTTTTGTACGTCCTTTTACGTTGAGTATTGCTCCTTTTATTTAGCTAACTTTGACTAGGTCTACGATCTTAACCGTCTGTTCCTGTGATTTTGTCAATAATGTTGACATAAGGTATACAAGATTTTCGATCTCCTTTTCAACTTATACACTTCATCACTCTCTTTTCTATAGTTTTATATCGGTCTGAAGTTCTCCACCTTTGATGTTACCGACTCTACTTTTTACGTAAGTTACAATAATTGTCGTCTGATAACGTCTTCTTTACTAACCACTTCGACTTCTATACCGTTGTCTATATGTTTTACTTTCCGTGTCCCCTTTATGTATTAAAATTTTACTCGTTCTATAATCACTTGAAACCCTATTGAGACTTTAGGATTAATATTAACGTCAACCTTCGTCCCTCAAACCGACTTTACCGTCTTTTCCTCATCATTTTTTTTATAAAATCTTTGTTACTATACTTTTAATGGTTTAACTAATTTGACATTTGGGTGTCAAGGTTTTTTGAGTTGTTTGAGGTCCGTGTTCATTTCACTTTTTTTATGTGTGTATGTGTGTGTGTATGTATATAATAGATACAAATATATGTATACATAATATGTATACGTAAAATATTTCCATCTAATATTAATTAAACTAGGTTTGGTCACTCTTTCCCTTTTAACATATCGGTCAATATACACAGATGTTCTTTAATACAATTTATCATTCTGTGTGTATACAATTATCATTTTCCCGGTTTTTAATATACGGTACGATTGTAATTAGTTTTTCTTTCGACCTCACCGACAAATTATTGTATATCATATAAAGTCTTTTTATTATAAAGGTCTCTAATTTCTGGAAGTAGAGTATCACTATTTCACCACAACAATGTTTGGATTTATAAATGTATGGATTATTATCTCGTAATTTTATGTACTTTCATCTTAACTGTCTTGTAGTTCCTCTTCATCTTTTGAGACGTACATTTATCTCATTCTTTAAAATTGTCGAAATAGAGTTTTTAATTTTTCCTCCATCTTTTAGGCACTAGTATATAACTTGAACTCGTTATTATAATTTGTCTAATTGAATTAACTGTCTTATGAACTAGGTTTTTGTTTTTTTATGTGAAATCTAGGAGTACCTTTTAAATATCTTATTAGATATAGGACCTTATATTTTGTTTAGAATTATTTAAAGTTTTTTAAACTCAATTAAATCATATTAAAGACTAATTTTACTTTAATCTTTATTAATTGTCTTTCTAGAAACCCTTTAGACCCTACAAATTTCTAATATCTTGTGTGAAGATTTATTCGGTACAAAGTTTAGATAAAATTTAAATTATTCTAAAAAATTTTTTATAATTTTAACACCTAACAACGAATAAGTCATGAATTATGACCTTAGTGATTTACGTACATAATAAAAAATCTTTCAACAGAGTTTAATTACCGGTGTAGAAGTTGTAATTCTTAGATCTTTTGTTTCTCATTACCGTCGATTACATTTTTTTTTTTCCTTCTTTAATTATTTCTCGTCTCACAAAATTTTAACAAATTAAAATTTTATCTCTTTTATTTTATTTATTATTTTTATTATTTTGACTTTCTAAAAATTTAATTTAATTTTTAAATTTTGTTGAAATACGTTTCTTTAAACTGTTTCTCTCTTTTTATTTTTTAAAACCTTTACTTCTTTATATAAAGAACTCGTTGAACTAAGAGAAAAGAAATTAATTTCTTTTTAATAAAATATTATAACGCAACCAAAGACGGCATGTTGTTACGTCTAATCAGTATTAATATGTATATAGGGGAGGAAGTACTCGGAGGAAGGGGAGAGGGGTAGGGTGGGAAGATCCAGTAGTACTTTCCACTCCGACTGGAGGAACACAATATGTCGTCCAAAGATGATCGATAGATAAAATGTGTACCATCAGATATATACAGTTCGGATGAAAGAGGTAAACAGGGTAAGAGAGGATGTGCGGGTCACAGGTGTTCAGACTATAGGTATAAACTCAGGGATAAGGAAGGAACGTTTATCTAATTAGTTACGGTAAAAAGATCTAAGGTATACATACACAATTATATACTATAAACAAAAGGGAAAGGCTGAAAGAAGGGAGACACATTGTCCGAGATCTAAGTAGGTGGAATGGTCTTCACTGGGCTTAAGTAAGAAAAAATACCGACTCATTATAGGTAACACATATACATGGTGTAGAAACAGGCAGTCACCTGTAGATCCGACGAAGGTACAGGATCGATAGCACTCCTCACGACGATACTTGTAAACCCAAGTACACAGAAAAATTTAATACCAAAAGAGTGTCATGTACGGGTCATCACCTTAATGAACCAGTTTATGATCAAAGTGAGGATCAAGAAATTCATTAGAGGTATAACAAGACGTATAACCGACATAGTTAAATGTAAGGGTGGTTGCCACGGTCTCCCAAGGGAAAAGAGGTGTAAGAGTCGTAAATAACGAACATCTATAAAAACTACTACTATACTCCACTATGGAGTCACATCAAAACTAAAAGTAAAGAGATTATTAATTACTACAATCCGTAGAAAAGTACACAAATAACTGGTAGACACGTACTATAGGGAACTCCTTTAACTGAGACTCAATTTCGTAATGTTTTCTCTTTGGAGGTTTTGTCTTACTGAAATGACTGTTAAATTTTGTTTTTTAATTCCTGTCACATTATGGTTAAGATGTGTTTAAAGAGGTCTTTTAACATCTCCCTTCTGATAAAGGATTGAGTGAAATACCCCGGTTGTAATGAAACGACAGTTTAGGTTGTCGTTTCGTTCTTATCTTTGACTTTGATTATAGGAATATTTATGTACCTATGGCTTGAAAGAATGTTTTAAAGTCTCTAGGTCAGGTATTTATGTATTTCACTTCAAGTGTAGTCCTTATGTGTTAACTAAATCGTAAGTTATTGGTTCATGACAAGAAGTGGTATAATCAGTATTAATATAGTTATATACATATTAATACTGATTAATGATTTTTAACATCATGGTACACTAATAGAGCTAACCATCTCTTTTTTGTAAACTGTTATAGTTTGTACATAAGGATTAATTTTTTTTTTTGAATAGTTTTATCCTTATCGGTCCTTAATTGGGGTAAAGACGTCTGAAAACTGTATAAGTGGTAGAGAAGATCCAAAACTGAACATTAAAAGAGGTTCCTTTCTTTTCAACCTAAGATTAAGATACAGACCTTTATTACCCCCAGCTCATTCACTCTGTGTCTGTCTTAACGGACAGGAATGTTAATTTGTGAAATCCGTACCAGTAATGTCCCTGAAGTTTGTTCCGTTACTATTAGATTGATGAAGACAACCGAACTCTTCGAGTCATCCTAAATCACCAAGTTTCACTAGTCCAAATATAATTGGATTAGGATACTGAAATAAGATTAAGAGTCAAATGGAAAAGAGGGTGGTGGAGGTTGGAACAAAGGATTCCAGTCGGTCATATAAACATTTATAATAATTATAAAATAAAGTGGTTGAGTAAAACGAAAAGTCAAAATGAGACTAGCCATTTCTAATAAGAACTTGCCACAGAATTTCTTAATTTTGTCCAAGATGATATATCGTGATATAAGTTATAGGACACTATTTGGTAGTACCTTTTCCATACTTTTTCTTATATATACGTATTGACTTAGTGAAACACTAAGTCGTCTTTAATTGGGTTGTAACATTTAGTTAATACGAAGTTAATTCTTTTTTTTTTATTGTCAATTGTGAAACTATAAAACAGGAGTAAGAAATGTGAATGTTTAGTTAATGTTTTTTTCCTTTGGTAATGGTTGGGGGATCCAGTACTAGTTATAAAATAAGTTGTCATTGTCGATAAATTAACTCTGAACATGAATTACCCACCCGAAGGAACCTCCGAGTCACCATTTCTTAGGTGGACGTTACGTCCTTGGCGTCCTCGGGACACAAGTTAGGGACCCACCCCTTCTAGGGGATCTTCTTCCGCACCGTTTGGGAAGATCATAAGAATGGACCTCTTAGGGTACCTGTCTCTTCGGACCACCCGATGTCAAGTATCCCGGAGTTTCTCAGTCTGTACTGACTTCGTTAAATCGTATGTACGTGAGAATTGCCCGTGTCCTCTTGTGTCTATGATTACTGCGTGGTAAAACGTCGACAGGGAGTTCCTGAGGACCTCCGAACAAAAAATTGACGTCGACATAAGAATAACACAGGTCTAGATTCGTATAACTTACTGGTTAGGATCTATAGCTAGTAACTTACAGATGATGGACGTTAGTAAGGGTTACAGTAATAAGAAAATCCGTAAAAATATCAACGTTTTGGACCTTTACACGACTCGTCAAATTCTTTTCCCCTTAAGTATTTTTTATAATCTATAAATTGTTCTATTCGTCTAACTAACCTCATTTTTACTTCGTTTACATATCTTCATATAAATTTTGGTACGACTTTTTTAATGAAGGATCCTTGGGTAAGGACTCGAAAGAGATTTTTGATTTACATTTTTTTTTTTTGTTTGTTTTTTTTTGTGGTGGTTGTTGTTGAATTGACGTTATGGAAAATTATAATGATGGTCATGATTACGGTGGCGACGTACTCTTTATATTAGAACGATGACGATGGTAACGAGTTCAGGTCTCAAGTTTTAAAATCAAGATGTTTCACCTACTACTGAGTATTACACTACTAAAAGAATTTGTGTTTAATAAGTTTTTGCCAACCACGGATTCTTATAAGGTACAAAGGGTATGTTATACCTTACAACAGACAGAGAGGTAAACATTTATCCCAAATAAATAGAACGAACATAAGAATTGAAACAGGTATGTAATCTCTTACACCCTAGTACTGTCTTTATCTCTTCCTACCCAATAGTGGACCTCTTAGACATAAAACTCGGTCTCTAACCTGAAACACAACGAAGTGAAAACTCTACTACTCTTGTATAAAAATCAACAGACTTTAAACTTTCAAAATACAATATACTCTCAAAAAAGAATACCATTTCGTTAATAATTTCGTTCCCAGTGTATTGAAAATTCGTCAGTTTCCTACTCGATACGACTTATAGACATAAAACCAGTCGAGTCAAGATTTGATAGAGAGATAAATCCCTTTTGAGAAATAATACACTCAAAACCACTCACCCCTCCGTTATTAGTAACGGCACAGTCTGGGACGTTGATTCGAAAGTCTGTGTATTAAGTCCGAGTTGGTTAGTATACAAGGGTTGAAACTTTAGACTCTCACCATGTTTCTGTATCCTTCTAAATCTCAAATAAGTGTCACCGTCTCTACCTTAAGTCTAAAACAGTTAGTGTCGTCCAGTACAGTAGTAATCCTAAAATACTTCTAAATTATTCAAACACATATAATTGACGAAACTTATTAAGTCTCTCGTCTAGGATCCATGCGTAAATAAAGATTATTCACTTTCTAGTAAAGTCCGAAATAGTTTTAGTGAAGTCTCGTAAAATGATCGGTCCCTTAAGTCTTAATTTTGGTGAGGAAGAATATGATTGTAAGTACGGAAACATTAAACCAAATATAGACGAACATACACTTTATTTATAAAATAATTTATTATACAAATGTATTTAGTTCACTTAGTTTTATATTACAGGTCAGTCACATTAAGTAAACCAGAACGTTTCTAGTGGCGTACTAGATAGTGAAACCTGAAATTTTTTTATTAAATAATTAATTAAAAATGTACACGATCCAAAGTAACGACACGTCCAAAAAGAGATCAACGTCTCTTTACCCCGATAAGATCAACACCACATGGTGGAAGGGTCGAGGGTCTACCTCGACCGTAGAGATCAACGTCTCATGCCCGAGATCCCACGAACCTGTAGTCATCAGCACCGTGTGTCTGAGTCATCAACACCGAGTGTCCGAGATCTTGTGTCTCAGTTATCAACCGTGCGTGTCCGAATCAACGAGGCGCCGTACACCCTAGAAGGGTCTAGTCCATAGGTTGGACACAGAGGACGTAACCGTCCACCTAAGAAATGGAAACTCGGTGGTCCCTTTGAAAGTGAGACCTGAAACATTTTCAGACCCGTCATCTAAACGTTTCTCCTTATATCCAATTCTAGAAAATTCTTCTATTTATGTAATTTATATCAAAACGAATCTAATGTCATTTAAGATGTCTTATTATTACTTTGTACTTTTCCCTTAACTTTGAAAATTCCTGTCCTTTTGTTTTAAATTGACTAAACCAATCTTTTCTGAAGTACCTTTTCCATTGTTATTTAATACTCGATTTCTTACTTTCATTTTTTTTTCTTGATTTCGTTGGACGTCTGTTGAAATAGTTCGGAGAATGACTCTTCTTTTCCTCTCGAACCAGATTCGTGTTTCGGTTTACCTCATTTATCTACCAAACCAGCGAGTCAACACAGACTGAGAACCCCGGGGTATGTGACGTCGGGTGGTCCGAGGAGACAGGTGCCCTAAAGAGTCCGTTCTTATGGCCTCACCCATCGGTAAAGGAAGAGGTCCCCTAGCAGGACTGGGTCCCTGACTTGGGTGCAGAGGACACAACGTTCACCAGAGGGCGCAACGTCCATCTAAAAATGGTTGACTCGGTAGTTCTTTTAGACGTCATTCATCTTCCCACTGATAGGTCTAGATCGACTCGACAGGATAAGTATAGTAGTGTAACTTGAGGACGGGATTTAACTTCTGTCAGGATCTCTTAGCGTGTTACGAAGGTCTTTAGATAACACTCCCTACAACAAACGTATCATAATGACGAAACGTAAAACAAAAATCCTAAAGACCTTAAGTTACATGAACTTATGACGGTTTCACACCAGAGTTAATTCTACTTACATAAAATAAGGAGGAAAGGGGTCTTCATACGTTCGTCATTCTCTACAAACGAATAAATGAGAAGAATATAAATACTATCCTTTCTATGTCATAACACCGAAGTAATCTATTTAATATTTTCAGAAGAGGTAAAAATATGATAGATTACCTCAGAAGCAAAGTATCTAATTTGTTCGACTTTAGATATTTATTATTACTGAATATCGACTTCGAGGTTATGAAACCGGTGGACTCCACTTCTCGGTTGAGTAACCTTTTCTCGGACTACGACCGTTTCTAACTTCCGTCCTCCTCTTCCCCTGCTGTCCCCTACTCTACCAACCTACCGTAGTGACTGAGCTACCTGTACTGAAACTCCTTCGAGACCCTCTACCACTTTCTGTCCCTTCGGACCACACGATGTCAGGTACCCTAACGTTTATCATCCTGTGCTGATTTGCTGACTTGTTCTGTTCAGTCTATTCTTTACCATCTTTACCTACCTTTAGATCTAAAACTACTGTGTTCATGACCCGAACACAGTGGTGGTCCATGAGTGATTTCGGTGAAGGATTGTCTTGTAAAACATCAACCAATTACGAGTAGTGTTTCCTCCGATTAACACTGTCCAATGGACTAAAGGTTAACATTGACGACTGAGGTAATCCTTATTCCTGACTACGGTAAAATATCGTTTGTCTTTGTTGTCATGTCCTTTTAAAATAACTCATGGATGTGAAGAAGAGAAAGTCACAATTATACCTAAATAATATTTTATGTAAGGGAAATAATTAAGGATGAGTAAAAAATCTTCGATTGTACTGGTTCGAGGTCATTACTAACCCTGTGACCCTACTTCTGTGGACATTACTTGAATGGATTAAATACAATTATGTGTAACGTAATTATCTGGACCTTGGTAACAAAAGGTTATTTGATGTTTACTCTCGGAGAAAAATTTAAAAGTTTGTAGTATATAAAGTACAGTAGCATATGACAAGAATAAAATATTTGTTATTAATGATTAAATCAAAAAGTTACATATAGATTTCTCGTAAACTACATACGTTCGGTCCTAAATATTCTTTTTATAATAAGTTATAATAAGATTTCAACGTATAAAAACGAAAAGTCTCGAATTACTGTATCATTATTAAAATAAGAAAACCTGAAAAATTGCCGTAAAACCGTAAAAAAAGATGAACAATTGTGCACTTCGATTTCGAGGTCATGAAACCGGTGGACTACGTTTCTCAGCTGAGTATCCCTTTTATCGGACTATAACCCTTTCTAACTTCCGTTTTCCTCTTGCCCCACCGTCTCCTACTCTACAAATCTATTTTAGTGACTGAGTTATCTGTACTTAAACTCGTTTGAGGTTCTCTATCACCTCCTGTGTCGTCAGACCACACGACGTTATATACCTCAGCGTTCGTCAGTCTGTACTAAACCGTTTATTGTTAACACAAGATAATGTGTAGAAGTTAGTCAAAGGACACTAAATTAAAAAACTTTACAAACTTGAACTCTAGTAAACTTCTCTTAAGTGTTAAAAGTTGGGATAGTTTTATTTGTAGGACAACAAGTCAGTGAGTCAACACAGTCTGAGAAACGTTCCGTCCAAATAGTTTTAGAATAAGTTTGGGAAACAAATATTGTGAAGAGCACTTCGTACTTGTGTCCCAAAGGACTAAAAACAGTAAAAGAATGACTACGGATTGCCGTATTATATTGTTATTAAAGAATAAGATGGGGTCAATTTTTATTAGTACCTGACTAAAAATTTTATTAGTACAGTTAATAAACACGAACTAACTTTAAACTATTGAAGAATCAATAGAGTCAAGAGAAGACGAAATGTGGTTAAGTCTGTAGTCTCCTATTCTTCAAAATAATATAAGAAGAGACTTATAAAGTAGGTAAGTAAGCGGAATTTACTTTAACCTAGAAAGGACTATAGTGATAAAAAGATGACACAGTAGAAGGTAAATGTAGTCTCAACCCTTGACGTCAGTGATAGGAAGTATTAGAAATTTAGAGAAGGTCAGGTAATGAGAGTAAGAAAGGTCATTTTAAGGTAAGAATAGACATGAAAATTTTTTTAGGTCAATATAGATATTTACTAAGAAAAGAAAGAAAAAGGGAGAATCGAATATAGTGACACTAAGAAAAGTATGCAGGGTCGAGTAAAAGGAACTTACGTCAATGTTGTCGTTTTACCTAGATCTCTTTAGAAAACGACGGAAGAGACTTAGATGTGGTACCGATGACTCACTACCATCCTTTCTTTAGCCATTAGTGTGTGTGTGTGTGTGTGTGTGTGCATTGGGATGTTAAATACCAAGAGGGTTATTTTTCAAAGGAGGGATATTTTTCAAACGGAAAAGAGTGATCAAAAAAGATGGTAGGAGGTCCCGACATAAAATATAGAAGAGATAAGAGTTGTAGGGAGAAAAGAAGGGTCTATTGTGTGTTATAAATAACTTCAGTGTTTCTGAAACCTTCAGTAATAAACCCGAGAGGTAGTTGAAGGAAGGTGGATATTGAATGAACATGTATCAAGGTATTCAAGGGACATCCCAGTACGATGTTTTATTTTATTAGTCGGTTAAAGTAGTTTGAGAATGAGTCACACCAACATTCTCTAAATTCTAAAAAGAGTAATCGAGGAGTATATTTTTGATACACAATACTAATAAGTTTAAAATTAACACTTCCTTTACTCCGTATCTTTGGAATTCTTTGACTAAGTACAGTGAGTCAAAAATTTGATCATAACGTGGGTTCAACAGAACTTGGTCCGATAAGGATTGATTCTGATTGATAAGATAGAGAAAGGGACGAAGAAGTACCTAAAATAGTAAAATTTTCTACATGACCATAGAGTTACAATACAAATAAGGTACTATAGAGTCCTAAGTTAATAAAATTATTTGTGGTTAAACGATAGATATGAAATCACTACTTGTAGAATTTACTATTATCCCAGGGTATACGATTAAATAATAATGGATATATTTTCCGTATCAAATTAACTTTGTATTTAGACAAAGAAAACCATACATATTTTTCTGTTATCGTTACACTTTATAAACGATACGACCGTTCTATAATAAATTCTATCCTTAGATCTACAGAATTAAAATTCCATTAAAAAGTTTTAAATTCCGTTTAACAGTCAGAAATTTTTTATATCATATGTGTATTTATACAGAATATGTGTATATTTATTTAAAATTTAATGTGTAAATTATATACTTTTGTAAAAAAAAATTTTTACTCCGTAATATAAAACCTTTAACTTCTTCTATGTTTATTTACCTTTCCATAAGTTACGAGTACCTAAGTTTCTCAATTTTACAATTTTATAGACGTAAGACGTTTCGTTAAATATCTAAGTTACATTAGAATTAGTTTTAAGGTTACTGTTAAAAGTATCTTTATCTTTTTTCAATATTTTAAACACACCTGGGTATATTCTAGGACTTATCGGTTTTGTTATGACTCTTTTTTTGTTTGAATTTTCTCAGTGTTAAAGATTGAAGTTTAGTATGATGTTTCAATATAATTAATTTTATCATACATCATGCCATGACCGTATTATTTGTCTATATATCTGTTTACCTTATCTTATGTCTCAGGTATTTATTTCGGTACACATATATCAGTTGATTATAAACAATTCTTTCGATACTTATGAGTTAACCCTTTCGTATCAAAGAAGTTAATTAGTACAACTCTTTTGACCTATGGTGTACGTATTAAACCTGGGGACAGAATATAACCCGAAGGGTCCTTTGAGTTCACCGTTTCTTAGATAGACGGTTGTGTCCTCGACGTCCTCTGTACTCAAGTTAGGAACCCAGTTTTACTACGGGACCTCCTCTTTTACCGTTAGGTGAGGTCATAAGAACGACCCTATTAGGATACCTGTCTCCTTGGACTTCCCGATGTAAGGTACCCCAACGTTTCTTTACCTGTATTGTCTCGTACCTTCGTAGAATGTGACGAGTGTTTTTAATCGGACTTCACCTAATTTCTGAATTTGTTTTCTGTATTTTGGTTTTTAGAGTCTCTTCCGAATACCCCTTTATAGGAATGTAACCAGAACCGTTAAAAAAAAAGGGAAACCTAAACTGTGTTTTTCATGTTCGTTATTACCGTTTTTATTTGTTCACTTTGAAATAGTTTGATTTTCGAAGAAGTGTCACTTTCTTGGTTAGTCGTCTTTACTTTTCCGTTGAATGTCTTACTCTCTTTTATAAAAGGTTAGTACATAGATTATTTCCCAATTATAAATATTGTATATTTCTTGAGTATGTTGAGTTATCGTTGTTGTTGGTTAGGGTTAATTTTTAACTCGTCCTCTTGACTTATCTATATGTTTACCGGTAATCCATGAACTTTTCCACTAGTAATTAATATTTCTTTTACGTTTAGTTTTGGTGTTACTCTATAATAGAGTGTTAATAATCTAACCGATGGTATTTTTTTCTCTACTGTTCACGACCACTCCTATACCCCCTTTTCCATGGAAACCCAAAACAACCAACCTTACGTTTAACCATGTCGGTGATACCTTTCATCATACCGTAAAGGAGTTTTTTTAATTTATCTCTTCGTGGTATACTTGATAGTTAGAGTTAAGACTCATATATAGGTTTCCTTTACTTTTGTTCTATAACTTCTCTGTGGACATGAGGGTACAAATGACTTCGTATAAGTGTTATCGGTTCTATACTTCTGTTAGATTTTCAGGTAGACACCTATTTACCTATTTCTACTACTACACACACATATGTTAATTAATAATAAGTAGGTTTTCTCCCTTCCTTTAAGACTGAAAAACCTCTTATACTGATCTGAAAACTCCCATGATACGATTCACTTCATTTAGTCTCTTTCCTGTTATACACCTTGGTTTTTACGGTCTGAGTCGTCATGTCTCATCTTATCACCAATGATCCCCGGGCTACCACCCCCTTTTCCTCTTTACAACCAGTTTCCCATGTCCGAAGGTCAACGTAAGACTCCTAAATTACGTGTCGTATCACTAATATAGAATGACATAATTTATGGACTTTTAAAGATTCTCTTATCTAGAATTTATAAGAGTAGTGTCTTTTTCTGTCCTGTTAGTACAGTACACTGACTCCACAATCGATTATCGTACCAACATTAGTATAACGTGATAGATTCATATATCTTAGTTGAGTTACATGTGTAATTTCAATTACAATATACAGTTAATATAAAATTATTTCGACTTTTATTTACTTGTTATTTATGTTTACCCTAGGACAATCGGGAAGGGAATTTCCAGACTTTACTAAAAGGAACGGAAAATCTTATTTACAATTTTAAATTGTATCGAATCTTTGAGACATTCCAGTTTAAAGACAAATCAAGAAAAATTTGGTGAGAGGTGATCAATAAGTCAAGGGGGTAGAATATGGTCCTTTAAGTGTATATATGAAGAAAGACTGAGATGACAAGTATAAGGAAATGAAGGGAGGGCACGCATTCAGAAGGAAGTCATTCAAAATCACTATACAAAGGTGATCGAGATGTCTGATTAATTCAGAGTAACCACATATTTTAAAAATAACGTAGAACATGAGAGACAAAGACGATAATTGTGAACGTAATCGACAAGATACACACTGAAGTAAAATCTGAAATTAGAGATTCTTAAGTACTTGGTGTAAAAAGACGAGTGACGACCATAGGTCTAGACAGTTTCTTATCTCTAGTTACTTATAAAGAACGAATAAATTATAGAAATGATAAAATTCAAACCCACTGAACCTTATACTTTATTGATAACTTTTCTTTCTTTACCTTTCCTTCTTGGTAAAAGGTTTTCTAATTTAAATACAAAAATGCAAGTTAAAATTAAATCCATCCTGAAATTTCACATCTATAAATCTCCGTTAATCTTAATACGTCGAAATTTTCATCTTTTTTCTGTAATTCCATTTATGTTTTGACTTTTAGGGATGTTCATGAGAATATAACAATTCTTTTTTGAGAAACGTCTCTTATGTTTTAAAGGACCCAGACTCCTCGGTGACACTCCTACATAGTAATTTTGATACTCTTAGTTACTCGAACGAGTCCCTTTTATGTCCTTATTTCGGTTCCTGATTTATACCTTCTTTCCGATTTAAAACCGTTATCTTCCTTATGATTATCGTTCATTTCTTATGCTTCCTTCTTCTCCTCCTACTCCAAACATTATTTCAATGTCTTTATTAGTCTTTCTCTTACCCACTTAGTCTTGTTCTCGATGACCTCCTCGACCTCCAACCTCTACCTCCTTGGTTACGACTTATTCGTACGTAGGTTACCACGAAAAATTCCTTGTCCAATTTATCCTACTTTTTAATATAAATTTCCCAAAGTTGTTGAGGAACCTTTTCCGTCGATCCCATTGTTAAAAAAGTTCCTGTGACCAGTTTTCAAACCTTCGTTACCCTAAAATCGAATTTGTCTTCCGTCAAGAAAAAGAAAATTTCTTTTTCCTTCTGAACTAGTTACTTGACCTAATTTCTTAACTCTTTCTTTTCTCTATAACTTATTGCTTGAATTACCCTTTCCGTAGCTCTAATAATAAATGAAAATAGTAGTAGTAGTAATATTAATAATCCCAATTATCCGAATTCTTACGTCCAATTCTTAAACCCGAAAGGTTGGTTATTGTTATCAAATAATTTACAAATGATAAACGGTTGACAGTTTGTGAATTAATAAGAAATGATGACATATTCCACCTTTAATAATGAAGGAATAGGACAAGTCAAGTCAAGTCAGTGAGTCAACACAGGATGAGAAACACTGGGGTACTTGACGTCGTACGGTCCGGAGAGACAGGTAGTGGTTGAAGACCTCAAGTGGGTTTGAGTACTGGTAGCTCAGCCACTACGGTAGGTCGGTAGAGTAGGAGACAGTAGGGAAAGAGGAGGAAGGGGGTCAGGGAGGGTCGTAGTCTCAGAAAAGGTTACTCAGTTGAGAAACGTACTCCACCGGTTTCATGACCTAGTCGAAACCGTAGTCAGAAAGGTTATTTGTGAGTCCTGACTAGAGGAAATCTTACCTGACCAACCTAGAGGAACGTCAGGTTCCCTGAGATTTCTCAGAAGGGGATGTGGTGTCAAGTTTTCGTAGTTAAGAAGTCGTGAGTCCAAAGAAGTGTCAGGTTGAGAGTGTAGATATGTACTGGTGACCTTTTTGGTATCGGAACTGATCTACCTGGAAACAACCGTTTCATTACAGAGACGAAAACTTATACAATAGATCCAACCAGTATTGAAAGGAAGGTTCCTCATTCGCAGAAAATTAAAGTACAGACGTCAATGGTAGCCGTCACTAAAACCTCGGGGTTTTTTATTTCAGACTGTGACAAAGGTGACAAAGGGGTAGATAAACGGTACTTCACTACCCTGGTCTACGGTGCTAGAAGTAAAAGACTTATAACTCGAAATTCGGTTGAAAAAGTGAGAGGAGAAAGTGAAAGTAGTTCTCCGAGAAATCAAGAAGAAGTGAAAGACGGTATTCCCACCACAGTAGACGTATAGACTTCAATAACTATAAAGAGGACCGTCAGAACTAAGGTCGAACACGAAGAAGGTCGGGTCGTAAAGAGTACTACATGAGACGTATATTCAATTCATTCGTCCCACTGTTATATGTCGGAACTGTATGAGGAAAAGGATACACCTTGGTCAGACAACAAAGTACAGGTCAAGATTGACAACGAATGAAGGAAAAATCTCTACCATTATGACTCGGACATTTTGACTTTGTAAACAGTTACAGACTGATACAGTTGTGTTTCATAGATTGAACCAGGTTGAGGTCTGGGTCTAAAGAGTTCCTCTTATACTACGAGACAAAGAGACGTTTCTTTTGGTAAAGGAGTTCAGTTACGTTTCTTTGTTCTCTCTACGTGTCTAAAAAAAAAAAAAAAATTCATCTTCCCCTCCCGGTACCACATTTGTCCAACCCTACCAAAGTTAAAAGAGTCATCCTCCACTCCAATTCACGTTTCTCGCCTTCCTCCTCCCGACCTTCATCCCTGAACTCGTCTCACCTTTATAATCCTTGTCGACGTCGTTTCTTACGCTACCCCTCAGTTGTTCACTATTTATTTTCTTAACCACTCTATGTTCTCGGGTCGGCTCCAGCCAACTGAACCAGTGAACGGATCACTGCACGAAGTCAAAGACTTACACCCTTCTCTTGCACCCGTTCTCTCTAATACCTTTATAACCCTTGACCTTTTTGTCTTCTTGTTTCTCACCCATCTGAATCCGTACATCATTCACGTAATGACTGGACTAATTGGAGTACCCAAAATCGTCTTACCTCTCCTTCCCACACCGAGGGTCGGTCTTTTCCTTACTGGTCTATACGACGATCTCTTGTACTACTTCTACCTCTATTTTTTACTCTCCTACACTCCACCTTCCTATTCTTAGACAGACACCAAATTGGTACTATTTTGTTAAGATCGTCTGGTAAACTTTTTTTAGAAAACCGGTGTGGTGTACCGTGTTGTACACCCTCTAATCAAGGAGATGGACCGTAACTTGAACGTGGGGAAACGAAACCTTCCGTTTCAGAATTGGTGACCTGGTGGTCCCTTCAGGGATTTTATTAAAAAATTTTTCATTAACAATGTTGAAAGGTCCTTCAGATCCCCGATCCTGAGGTACGAAGGTGTCGTCCCCGTATCTAATGTGTACCTCGATTCTAAAGTGTACCGTACGTCACGTCGGTTTTATTATTATTATTAGTTTTAAATTTTTTTACTAACGATTGTAATTTACTAACGAGTAGAGTCCAATTTTGACTATGGTCACAATGGTACTACTTAAAAGTGTTTTATAGTAGGTAGTCAACATAATAATAGACATGAAATATCTACTCCTTAGGTTTTCAATCTATGTAATTCATCGAACTTCTCCTAAAAATTAAGAAGAACCTTATCTTCTCTCCTCTAAGTCCCTGTTCGAGAACCCGTCGTCTTGGACACTGGAATAGGTTACTCGTACGACTGATCCTACTCCCCCCTCCACAGGAAAGAATTGTATATAAATGTACCAAATTAAATACTACCAACTTAGCAAAGTTAAGAAATTCTAGGTAATCATTTTTTGGATATATAGACGGAGAGACATTAAGAATGATTTAGGTGTATATGATGAAATACGTATTTTACAGAATACGTTCGAAAGACCACTTCCATGTGTGGACGATTAACAATGATTGTGGGAATCTGTATAAAATACCCAGTCCGACGTCACGAGTTCTTCTCAAAATCAGGAACGTCGACCTGTTTCGACGCGTAAAACTTACGGACTTTAAACTGGATTTACCACAACTGTAATGTCACTGACACTGACTACCTTTTCCTTTGTTTTTTAGAACCTAAAGAAAGGAGACGTCTCTGGAGAAGAGGTGTTTAATTATTGTTGTTGTCTGAATCTTTTATAGAGAACTTGATGTCTGACACCGGTCGTCATGTCGACGTATAAAGATTCTCCGGGTGTCTCTGAGACGGAAAATCAAATTTAGGAAGGTGAGTCTTTTTAGGGGAAACAAAACAATCACAGGAAATGTGAAAAGTCAAATGAAATAAAAAATTAAAGTAAAAATAAAATAAAACTTCAAATATCACAATCATCTTTTATAGAGGGTTGTGAAGTGTACCTATTGGAATTCTTAGACTTCAAATAGCACAACATTACATTTTCTTTATCTTTCCCCAGTTATATTAACTTACGTTATTTACATACTCACACCAAATCAACGATTCAGTACAGTCTGAGAAACGCTGGGGGACCTAACATCGGACGGTCCAAGGAGACAGGTACCCTAAGTGGTCCGTTCTTATGACCTCACCCAACGGTAAAGGAAGAGGTCTCCTAGAAGACCTGGGTCCCTACCTTGGACCTAGAGGACGTAACACCCGCCTAAGGTTGTTGACTCGGTGACAACTGTGTAATTACTCAATATCATAACCAAAAAATATCTCTAATGTTCCACTAACTTTATACCGGAGACAAGAGTCTTCACTATTATAAATACCTCTCTTTATCTGTGGATCTTGTTACTAATATTACACTTAGTATTTCAATGACATAAAATTTTTAAAAAACTGTTTCGTAAAACAATTATATGTACTCCCTCTATAATAGGTACCGATCACCTACACTTTCGGAAGGGTCCACACCATTTCTTAGGTGGACGGTTACGTCCTCTACGTCTTCTGTAGGTAGGGACGGAACCCTTCGAGGGGACCTCCTCCTATACCGTTGGATGAGGTCATTGGAACGAACCCTTTAGGGTACCTGTCTCCTTGGACCGTCCGATGTCGAATATCGTAGTGTTTTCTCAGTCTATACTGAATCGTTGAGTTGTTATTACTGTTTCCTTCCGACAGAAGTGTAATTATTGATGGCTTTTGAGAACCTACCGACCTTAAAGACAAGACTATCAACGTACTACTCTTATTCCTCTCTGTCAGATTGGATCCCGTTCCTTGGGTTTTATTCTTTGAAGATGATATTGACACCCTTCTCTAAAGTAACCGTAGTATTCCTATTTTCCTTTTATTTTGACGATTCGTCTTACACAATTATTTTGGTTGTTTTTTTGTTTATTTTGGACCGAATTTGAACCCTAGACCTCCTCTACCTTTTGTTAGTGGGGAATGAAGTCAATCACAAGTATGTCCTGTGGACATACCTGTCTTTTCTCGTGATTTCACTAAAATTCAACAATCACGTCGGAGTACGTTATTTCTCTGAATTCAAGTTTTGAGATTGTATATAGTTTTTCTTAAAAAAATTTTTCAAAGTGAGGGTTTAATTAAAAAAATTTATAAACGTATTGAAACTACGATTTTACCCGGTCCTGTCTTATTGTTTCCTTAGAACATCCGGTTCGAGATTCTCTCTAAACGAGGGTTTATCATCGTTTCGTTTAATTGTGACGATTTTCTTACTAAGTCGGACTCGATTGACGTAAATCACGTCTATACGTTCGAACTTAAGTACAATCTTTTGACTAAGAATATAAGTGGTGTACAGTCCTGATAAATACATAAATTAAATAAATAAATATATAAATAAAAGAGGAACAAGGTGCATTCATGTTAAAAACGGATCTTTATACAAAAAGGTCTTTATATCTATATGTATAAAATTACTCCCACACACAAAAGAGTCTTGTGGTGTGAATATAGGATCGTAAGAAACGTTTGTGTACGACGGTATCTCGATTCAAAACCGGTTCCCTACACTCTACCACACTACACATATTTAAGGTCAATAGAATTTTATTTTTCTTCGTATGGATTAAAGTGGGGGAAAAAAGAGAAGACGAATGTCTTTACTACTGTCGTTATATTGGAGGAATGCTTGTCATCTTCCTATGTTCTTGTCTTTCCGTCCTCAGACCTTGTCTAATAAATAGTCTTAGACATGAAGTGTACGGACCAGATGATTTAATCTTTCTTTCTTTGAAAGTAGACGTAATTCGTTAGGAATCAACTCTAAGAAAATGTCAATGACCTAGATAGATGATTCATTGTCTGTAATTATATTTCTTCTTTTATATACCCTGTATATATACCCTGTATATATATATATACGATAACAGTATAGTAGAGTCATCTGTTCCCTTTTCGAAAATTTGATAATAGTTTAGTCTTTAACTTCTTTTAAAGTGATTTTACCATTTTTCGTATTTCTGTGGATGTCGTAACAATCAATTATAATATTAATTCTACTTTATAATCGTAAGAGTAATGTCCCGAAGGGTCACCATTTCTTAGACAGACAGTTACGTCCTCTACGTTCTCTTCTACCGAACTAGGGACCTAGTCCTTCTAGGGGACCTCCTCCTTTAATGTGAGGTCATAAGAACAGACCTCTTAAGGTACCTGTCCCCTCGGACCACCCGATGTCAGGAACGCCAGTGTTTCTCAACCTGTGTTGTCTCACTGACCCGTACCTGTGTGTGTGTTTCTAATTTCTACTAATAACTAACTGTAGGTAGAACAGTTCTCGACTTATGATAGTTATCCAGAGAGATAAACTTAGAGTGAATATACGTCTCATGTAGTACTCTTTACGACCCGATCTTCTTCGTGTTCGACCTTAGTTCTAACAGTTCTCTTTATAGTTATTGGAGTCTATACGTCTACTGTAGTGGGAATACCCTTTTTCACTTTTCCTTGATTTTTCGGAGAACAACTTTCACTTTCTCCTTTCACTTTTTAAACCGAATTTCAAGTTGTAAGTCTTTTGATTCTAGTACCGTAGACCAGGGTAGTGAAGTACCGTTTATCTACCCCTTTGTCACCTTTGTCACAGTCTGAAATAAAACCCCCGAGGTTTTAGTGACGTCTACCACTAACGTCGGTACTTTAACTTTCTGTGAATGAGGAACCTTCCTTTCAATACTGGTTGGATCTATCGTATAAGTTTTCGTCTCTGTAATGAAACGGTTGTTTCCAGGTAGATCAGCTCCGATACCAAAANTCCGATACCAAAAAGGTCATCAGTACATACCTACACTCTCAACCTGACACTTCTTTCGACTCACGGCTTCTTAACCACGAAAACTTGACACCACGACCTCTTGAGAACTTTCAGGGAACCTGACGTTCCTCTAGGTTGGTCAGGTAGGATTTCTCCTAGTCAGGACCCATAAGTAACCTTCCTGACTACGACTTCGAATTTGAGGTTATGAAACCGGTGGAGTACACTTCTCAACTGAGTAACCTTTTCTGAGACTACGACCCTCCCTAACCCCCGTCCTCCTCTTCCCCCGTCGTCTCCTACTCTACCGACCTACCGTAGTGGCTGAACTGCCTGTACTCAAACTCACTTGAGGTCCTCAACCACTACCTATCCCTCCGGACCGCACCACGTTAAGTACCCCAGCGTTTCTCAGTCTGTGTTGACTCACTGACTTGACTTGACTTAACTTGACTCCGTAACACTTCTTTACCGTCTTCACTGTAGTGTGGTAAAAGACCCGGGTCCTAAATCCTTTGGTAGTCGAAAGTGACGAACATAGTACCCTGTGAGGGATACCTCCGGGACCAGTGGTACCTTTTTCGACTTGAAGAGATTCTTATCGAACGACCTCTCCGGTACACATGTGTGACTGGAACAATCAAAGCCTATTCGTGTCGACGAGTAAGTAAGGACGGTTTCAAGGTCTGTGTTCTCACTTCGGTAAAACCTGTAAGGTCTGGTCGGGTAGACGGTCGTCTTACAATTACTCACCGATGTCAATTTCATAAACCTTACTTTTTAACTAGTCAGATCAGGAAAAATACGAAAATTTCCATCGTCCTTTTCATCAAAATGAAGGGTTAATTAAAAATTTTCTTTGATTACCTGAAATCAAAGATCGTGTTAAAATCTAAGTCTCTTTATAACTCGTGTTTCATATTTCTCAAGTGTAACTCGGACGTATCAAAAGAGATCATGATTGTAGTACGAAATCACATTATATAAACAATTTTAATTACTTCATAATAATTGATTCCAAGTATTGAATGTAATTCCGAGTGAGAAGTACGACATGTCAATGTGTGTACGTGCGTACACACGCGTCAGTGAAGTCAACATAGACTAAGAAACGCTGAGATACCTGACATCGGGTAGTCCGAGGAGACAGGTACCCTAAAAGGTCCGTTCTTATGACCTCACCCAACGGGACCTCACCCAAGGAGGAAGTCCCCTAGAAGGGTTGGGTCTCTAGTTTAGACGTAGAGAAAATACAGAACGTGACCGTCCGTCTAAAAATGCTGGTCGTGGTGAATCCTTTGGGTATTACGATACCTAGATGCTAATTTTATCGTATGTCTTACCAAAGTGACGGGAATTTTTTAAAGACATGAAAAAAAGAGAGGTACAGGAATGAGGGTTGGGTACCGTGTTGACTAGAGAAAGGATACAGACATCGACACGAAAAAGGTCTTTCAACATAGTAACCTTATTATGTCATACACCGTAAAAGTAAATCGTTATACGTAAATTCAAAAAGAAGTCAGAGAAGTACCTATTTAACGAATTAAGAAAAGGTAATTATTTATTATAAGGTAACATACCTACATAATTTCAAACAAATAGGTAAGTAGAAAACTTTCTGTAAAAGTAACTAAGATCGAAAACCATTAACATTTATTTCGAAGATATTTTTATGAAACACACTTCCAAACACAGTTGAGTTGACCCATTCGAGGATCTTACTTTAACAACCGGGAAAACCATTCTGATCCAAATTGAAACTTTCTTTGACGGTTTAGTAGAACGTCTCTGACTTGGTAAAACTTAAGGGTGATCGTTACTTATTATCAAGGACAACGAGACTTAGAAGTGGTTTGAACCATAATAATGAAAAAACATAACATCCATAACAGTCACAAAACCTAAAATCGGTAACATTACCCATACATCACCAAAGAGTAACGATAAAATTAAACTTTAAGGGATTAGTGCATACTACACTTGTAGAAACGTATGGAGATGAATGGTGTCCCAACATTTCTCAACCTGTACTGACTCGTTGATTGTGACTGTCTGAACGGTAGTCGAAACATTTAGAAAAAACCACTACACAAACAAGTCTATAAAACGGGTATAAATTTAACCCAGTACAATGAAAAACAATTTAACGTTCTTAAAAATATAAAACCTATATGTCGAAAATAATTCTTACAAAACGTTTATAAATAAAGGGTCAGACATCAAACGGAAAAATAAGAGAATTAACAGAAAAAGTTGTCTTCTTTTAAATTAAATTATTACAGTTTGAACGGTTAAATGTAAAATGAGATACCAGGTAAAACTCGATTAAAAAGAGTTTCCATATTTCAACACAAATCTAATAAAAAACAAAGACAAAGAACCCCACATAACGTACATCTACAGGTTAATAAGGTCGCAGTAAATAATTTTTCTGTTAGGAAAGAGGCAACTTAACGAAAACGAATAAACAGTTTAAACAGAAACGAACAAACAGTTTTAATCCGAAATACTACTTGCACTCAAAAGTCGTAGAAACCCATTTATGGTTCCTCGTACTGGAGACCTAACATTCCTTTCTCATAAGAAAGAAAACACATTTTTTTTTTTTTTTTTACGGTTTCACAGAGGGTTCACTGACATCGGACAATGTAAGAGTGGTTGCACTTATACTCAAAGTCGACAAGGCGTAGGGGTCGTCGTAAATTACAAAAGTCGAAAGAAACCAATATTAACTCGTAAAATATATCAAAATAAAAGAAAATAGAGAATCAGATAGTTAATATGAGGAAATTTTTAAAATTCACCAACGAGATCTAACAAAGGTATATATAAATATTGATAGTATTGGGGTGAATATATTACATCAATGAAATATTTTCTAATAAAGATTAAGTACGGAGGGGAGAGAATTGTGTAACGAGAATAAGTAAAATGAATGTGTGTATGATATTAGAGGATTATGTAATAACCATAAACTTGTCAATAGATAATATTGCTAAGGGTTGGAGGTCCTAGATTACGACCATCAGATTCCACCTGGACTACATTATTATTATCTTTATTTCCGTGTTATATACATTATACGAAATTGGTAGGACTTTGATTAAGGAGTGGGGACCAGACACCTTTTTAACGGAAAGTCTTTTGACCAGGGACCACGGTTTTTCCAAGCTCTGACGACTAGATAATCTAATTAATTTTTATTCCATCTTTGTAAATTTAAAGTAACTAAAGGAGAGACTACGAGAAAAAAATGCACTTAGGTTCAAAGGCTGGATACATTAAAAGGAAGAGGACCTTCTTGGAATTTTAAAGAACGTTCTGTTCAGACGATCATCTTTTGAAAGAATTGACAACAGACTCTTCTAGAAATAAAGAAAAAGTTGAATTTCTTATTAAAATGACCTACGTTTTAAGATGTAAGTATCAAAAAAGGAAAATTGTAAAATAAAATGAGGTAAGATAAGAACGACCGTACCAAAAACTACTCTTCCGACTACATAAAGAAAAGGAACAAGAAAGTTTATTTCATAGGAGGAAACGGGAATAGAGAATTCGTAAGTCCTAAAAGAAGTAAAACTTATACTACAAAAATCTTCATTTAAAAAACCATAAACAGTACGAACTATAAGACTCAGGACATGGACATCAAACCATAAACAGTAATTAAATTTTTTTTAGGAGTAGGTAATCACGAAGTTTATAAAAATATCAGGACGGAGATAAAGGAAAGATCATGAAGATGTGAGTATATAATGTGGAAACATTAACAGTGAGTCAGGAACCTATAATAAAAGGTGAAAGAAGAAGAAAGGTATATGTAAAACAAAACCTTGTAAATATAACTGGACATAAAATCGTTTAACTAAGAATAAGTAGACACAGGTCAGGGGACTACTTTGGTATTTTTGTAAGGGGTAAAATGAATATTTTAAAAAGTAAAGATCGTAAATAAAAATAACAGAATCTTGAAGGTAGGAAGACGAACGACGACGACGACGACGACGATGACGATTTAGCGAAGTCGGTACAGGCTGAGACACACTGGGGTATCTGCCGTCGGGTGGTCCGAGGGGGTAGGGACCCTAAGAGGTCCGTTCTTGTGACCTCGCCCAACGGTAAAGGAAGGGGTTACGTACTTTCACTTCTCACTTTCACTTCAGTGAGTCAGAACAGGCTGAGAATCGCTGGGGTACCTGACGTCGGGTGGTCCAAGGAGGTAGGTACCCTATAAGGTCCGTTCTCATGACCTCACCCCACGGTAACGGAAGAGGAGAACGAATGTAAACAAAAATATACGACATATGAAAAAGGTACACTCGAGAACTATACAATTAGTATTAATAAAATTTAAATAATAGACTCTTAATTTTTTGTTCGCGAAATTAGTTAAGTCTCTATGAATAAAACAGAGATGTCCAATACAAAAAAGGACGAAAAGTTGCTTAGTACATTTAAAAACAATTTTCGACTTGTTCTTCTTAACACGTTACCCTTAACTCCATTAATCCCCCAAAAGAGTCCAGAATACAATTAAAACGATCAGCGACTCGACACGAGATGTATATAATAACGAGATCTACAGTTTCCGAAACCAAAGACTATGAAAGAAATAACGACAAATCCGAAGGGATTTCTAAGGAATATTTTGTGTCAAATACAGATTGTCTGAGTCAAAATTAGGGGACCCTAATAAGACATCAGGTCAATAACAAAGGTTACAGAAGACGAAGACGATTTGACTAGAATCTAGACTGACATGTATAAATAGAGAGAGGTGTAGAACTCCTTCATCAAACGGAACACTGGAGTAAGAGGCTGTCTGGATACTTTTTAGTAACTAAAACTCAAACAAGTAGAAAAAAACGACACAACACTTTCCCCCTCAACACTGAAGGTTCACGAAATACACAACCTTGACTTTGATCTTTAGTGAGGTCACTGGAAAGACTCCAGTGGTACCAAAACTGTAACTTTTTCCTATGGCGTTATATTCTTTTTTTTTCGAATTTTCGGACACACAGGGTGTTTTAATACCTTATATTATTTTATTAGTAAAATTAGGTGACACGAGATCGCATCAAACAAGATGTCGTTTTTATTGCCTTTATGGTTATATCTTTTGATACAACAATCTTATTATCTCAAACCATTTTGACGATCTATGTTCAATTATGTCTTTTAGTTCCCTCCAAAATATACGGTAGATGTTATTCTGTTATATTAATCTTTTTAAAAAATTCAATATATTTTGTATTCTGTTTTGTTTTGTATCTCTTGTGACCTTCTTTAATTGTTTTCTCCATGTCCAGAATACTTTTTATAAATTTGAAATGACTTTCAATTATTACTTCTGGATTAAACACCTATCCAATATGATAATTACCATTTTTGAGTCATAAGATTTCCATAGTCAGATAAGTTAAACCGAATTTATTAATTATTTTATAAGAAATTTTATGACTGTCAAAAATCACCTTTCATTTCACTTTCACAATCAGAGAGTTAGGATAAGTTGAGAAACGCTGGGGCACCTGACATCGGACGGTCTAAGGAGATAGGTTCCCTAAGTGGTCGTTCTTATGACTCACCCAACTGTAAAGGAAGAGGTCCCCTAGAAAGGTTGATTCCCTAGTTCAAGGACAGAGGGTGTAACGTCCGTCCAAGAAATAGAAGACTCGGTGGTCCTTTTACGGATAAATTAAGATACTTCGTATGCTTTCTTTTTGTTATTTCTGATAACGAGGTTTTCTTTTTTTTGTGAAAAACTTCCAGAAGATCGTAAAGAACCTTCTCTACTGAAAATTATTTCGATTAATTATACTTTCTGTAACATCTTACCTCCTTATCACATACGTACAGAGTCCACAAGTGAAGTCGATCATTTAGAAAGGACGGTGGGCGAGTGGGATGTAAGGGTAGAATTAAAGGTCACTTTTGGATTCAAAGATGTTCAACAAAAAGTTTTCTTCTAAAAAAACTAATGACTAAATGACGTCATGAGTCTCGTAATTCTCCGTTGTATCGATAATACTTGTTCCACCCTCCTTTAGTAAAAAAAATGAAACTTGAACACTCCAGTGTAAACACACGTAAAGACTCGAATCTACCTCTAGAACCGAGGATGAGGTTACGATGTTACTATATTTAAATGAACTCCAAAAACTTAATTTTTCAACCTTCTTCTCTTGGTAGGGAATGACAAGAGTTAAATAATAAAAAGGGAACAAAGATCTTACTACTATAAGTCTTCGTGTCCATATAAAGTACATTGTGACTTAATTCTCCCTTATTCCACTACCTTCCACCCATCTTCCAACCAAGAAAGGATTGCATAAAACCATAAGTCCGAAAGAAAAGAGGTAATTTAGTTTAAACAAGTTAAAATATCTTTACTCGATGATTTCAATTACAGTCTTAAGTTCGGATAGAATTTTATTCTTACAAAATTTTATCACATTTATGATAAAACGGATTTCAAAATTTCAATTTCGTACTGTTATTCTTCTTAGACTTACCGGTGTGGACTTTTAGGTTGTAAAACTTCAGTACAACTTTTGTCAACTGATATTTTTCGAGTTATTTTAAGGTTGAAAGAGGAAAAAGCGACAATCTGTCATAAATATCCTTAATCGTATGTGCGACTTTCCTTTGATTGACGTCAGTTAAATGTCACTAAAAGGACACCTAATGTACCAAGAACGAATAATAAAGAAACTACCGAATTTTGTTTTAAGTTGTTAAACGTACGTAGCAGGTGTTGAGGGGAGGGTAATAAAAACCGTTTAGTAATATGACCGTGACAGTTTTGGACCAGAAACCGTAAATAGTTAGATCGTAATAGTCCTCAAAAGTACTAGATTCTAACATGGTGTCCACTTAAGTCATACACACACGCACAATCGACGAGTAAGTACAGCCGTAGAAACGGGTCCGTTCTTATGACCTCACCTAACGACACGGGAAGACGTCCACTTAAATCGTATAAAATGAAGTTTATGAAAACCTATAAATTATAAAAATATTACATCATGAACGTATTAACACTTTGAATGTTTTTGAACCGTCTATATAAACGTAAACCCTTTTAACGTTTAACGTTGTGGGGGTACGTATGGATTTATTCTGACTTATTTATAAGGTTCACAGAAGTATCAACCAGTATCCCCAGTAAGGTTAACCTTTTGTTCTGAAGTCTACGATAAAGGAGATGATTCGATTAACGTTTGTTTACAAGGAAAACAGTCTTTCCTTCCTTTTTTATAATTCGGGTCACCTTTTCGGGAAAGTCACAAACCACGATCAAAGACCGTCCGACATGTCAGGTTTCTAGAGTAAAAAAGGAAAGTCAAGAGAAATTCCCAACGGACCCGAGGTAATACAATGAGGATTAAGTTGAAGATAAGAACTTGAATTCCTAAAGAGTATTGACCTTGACAAACCACGATCTCTAAGATTATGAGGAGTAATATCATTAGGGGTGTAGATAACCGGTTCTCCTTTATTTGTCCGGTGGGGTCCCGAGTTTCACGATTGGATGTCCTAAGGTCTTCTTGTTGTTATTCTACATTCTCAGCCTCCCTTTATGGTTTACACGATTATCTTGATGACCATGTTTCTTCTTCGGTGAAACTTTTTGAACTAAACTCGGGAATTCGACACGTTCCCTTTTTGTGGGTCGCGTGATTTCTTTCGTTCGGGTTATTTATCTTTCTTGTTCGTCGAAATAAGAAACAAGGTATGCACGTAATGGGTTCAAAAGACAAACTTTCTGGAACTCCCGACCTCTTGATAAGTGGTGACATAATTAACCAGTCCAATTTACTGAACGGGACGTAAGCGAGATTGAGGGTGTAAGAGGCATATTGGTAACCGGTGGACCTGAGCCGTGTAAGAGTGTGTACCAGTAATTGAGACTTTTGATCACGTTCGGTTTGTTTCGGACTCCTTATTTACTCAACGGTATTCTTTTGTTAATTTTTCAGTGGACAACACTTTTCTGTATAAATTAGTTTGGACCCGTTTCTCTGGTGGGTTCTAATGTGTCAAAAGGATGTTCAGACCATAAATGTTATGTCCACTTAAAAACACTTACTCACTGACACTACTTTTATATAGATCAACTATACCCACTCGTGATTCTTATTTTCAAAGACTATATTATTTGTAAGTTGTACAAATAATAAATATTTATCACTCATTGATAAAAAAAAGAATTTCTGGTTTTCATTTGATATAAAATATGTTTAAACTAGTAATTGATACAATATGTTATAAACGTTGAAGACTAATCTGACGAGTAACCTAAGTAGGTCTAAACCCGTTATTCGATATGATTTTAAACTTTCTACTTACTTAAGAAAAAGATGAATCCTTATTTTAGTAGTACTTCTACGGATACATGATAAAGGTTTAGAAGGTTGACTAGAGAAGAAAGGAGTTCTGTCTAAGAACGTTTGTGTCGGAAATTTAAAGGTTATATTTGTAAAGTTTAATTAATTTTATTAACGTAGTGTCAATTTAAATGACCATTTTTTAAAATTCCCAACGAACCCGTTGGGATTTTAATTACCTCCTTTCGTAAGTAGTGTGAAAATGGTTTTTTTTTTTTTTTCTGACTTCAGATGTTCTCTTATATACCAAACACAATTTACGAAACCCTCTTTTATCAGTGGGTGAAAGTTAATATGTACTTTTGTGTTATTTTTCCGTTTACATGTAAACAACAACTTACTTACCACTAAATTACCATAATTCCTTATGTTAATTCAATATTATAATTTGGTTTATAATGGTAGTTTCGATCAGTTAAAGAGTGAATTTTTACCGTTACCTTTACCATTTAGTAATAAGAGGGACAAGATTCTTAAACTTTGACAAAAGATTTTTTACGGTAAACGGAATATATTTAAAATACGTCTTAAACTTACAAAACGGATTTTAAGTATCTCTTCACTGATTTTTTAACTTGAACTCTAAGGTATAGAGACTTTACCCTTGTTTATAAACACACGCACATCTCAATGATTCCTCTTCCGTTACCGTTGGGTCGGGTCATGAGAACGGACCTTTTAAGGTACCTGCCTCCTCGGACCATCCGACGTCGGGTACCCCAGCGATTCTCAGTCTTGCTGACTCGCTGAAGTGAAAGTGAAAAGTGAAAGTACGTAACCTCTTCCTTTACCGTTGGGTGAGGTCACAAGAACGGAACTCTTAGGGCCCCTACCCCCTCGGACCACCCGACGACAGAAACCCCAGTGTGTCTCAACCTGTGTTGACTTCTCTGAATCGTCGTCGTCGTCTCAGTGATATCGTACGTTTCACCTACTCTTGTATCTCCTGAACCTAGTTTTAGACGATGAATATTCAACGTATTGGGTTTTGTTGAAAGAATTTGATAGACACGGTATGAAGAGAGTAGACATTTTACCCGTATTACGATTGTGGATGGACTATCTGAATACTCTACGTTTATAAGTGACATTCAGTTCACGATAGTATGTTCCCGATAAACACTCAATAACTACTACAACGACAGGAAAGTATAAAGTACACAAAGACTACTTAAGTCCTCTCTTTTATATATTTCAGAGGTACGTGTAAAGTTTCGTAAAGAAACATATTAAGTACTAATCTATAATATTTGTACAAAGGTACTAAAACTAAAACTTGGTCCGAACGTCTCTGTTTTGTATCAGTATTTTTATTACGATTTAATTAAAATGTAAACTAATTAAATGTTGGTTACTCTATCGTTCTATACTATCTACAAACACAAGATCCGATAATCTCTTTACGTTCACACACGTTGTCTTACTACAAGTTGTAAACAGAAACATCCGGTGAGTTCCAGAAAGATAATAGAAGGTGAAATAGATATACTGTATATGTTATATTATTTTATGCTCTTTATCAGATGTCTCAAATTTGAGTCATACAGGTTTTGTCGGGAATATTTAAAAGAAGAAGTATAGAGAGTACCGTAACGATCTGACTGGATAAATATTACCGTAACGGGAATATTTAAAAGAAGAAATATAAATAGTACAGTAACGATCTAACTGGAAGTTGTTAATAACAGTAAAAAAATAGACGGTCCCAAAGTATAAATGTAAGTGACGTAGTGTACAAGGATACATAAGATGGGGAAAAAGAAGGACTACGGAACCAAGTCCAGGAGGAGGAGAAAATTTGACTTGATGATATTAACAAAAAAAGAACAAGAGAGTTTGAACCCAGAAGAATTCGGACGGACGGTTTGACAGTCATATTGAAGGGATTGTCCGTCTGAGGGGTGCATAGGTATTGGAGTGACCGGTATCTTGTTTCAAATTAAAATAGTCGTATAATATTCTCCAAAACCGGAGTAGAACGGCCGTGAGAAGAGAGAAGAAGAAGGATAAGAACGGTAAAGTTTGAGGATCGGTAAGAACTCTTGCACGGGTACAAGAAGACACCGAAGTACTAAAATGTAACAAACGAGACGACCCCTGAGAGAAGGAAAATAAATAAAAAATTAACCTCATATTAACGAAATGTAATACAATCAAAGACGACACATTGTTACACTTAGTCGATATACAGATATATATAAGGTAGGGAGAACTCGGAGGTAAGAAGGAAAAAGATTTGTCACTTAATGGGAGTAGAGAGTACTTGATAGTCACAGTGGAAAAGTTCGACAGTAGACTGTGGACCTTATCTGGGAAGGAAGGGGGAGACAGGGTTGTGTCACAGTTTATAACAGAAGGTGATATTTTAAATGCTGTGAGAATTTTAACAGACGAGGATTAAAAGGTGGTAATTTGATCTGCAATGTAAATCCGACCTATAAGTAGACTAAAAATTTAAATAAAAAGGAAATTACGACGGTATAAAACAAGACTACTCCTTTAAAAGTTTTTAAGATTCTACATAACATGGTAATACAATATTTTATTACCGACAAACATTGTAGTTTTCAACCTTCTTATATGGCAAATCACTTTTATTTAGAAAATATATCAATAATTATACATACTTGTAAACTTATTTTAAAGAAACAAGAACAAACAAAAATGTAAACTAAAAAAAAAAAATATACCTTGACACTTTTGGGACATTACCCGATCGTGGTCAAATCCTGGAGTGATAACCCTTGGGGACTAAATTATATGATTAAATCAAATTTGACTCCAAGTTTCCATTAACTTTCTCTGTGGTTTTCGAATAAACACACTAATAAAACCTCTACACGACGTGAATCATATCCCGGTCCCTGACTTATGGAAACTATTTCTAAGTGACTTACTTACTTGTACGATTCTTACTGGTGAATCAAGTAAGGATTAAGCACATTAAACACTCTGCTACATAGAGATGTAGTTCCAGTTTAATGTCCACTAATAAATCTAAGATAGAAAAACGAAGATTGGACAGAAGGAAAATGAAAACGGTGGGATTAAGTACAAAAAGAAGAAAAATAAGGGAACGTAAATTATTTAAAAGTATAATTTTTGAAAAGTAAAAAGAAATTAAATTTTTATAAATAAGTTGTTACGACCTGTCTAAAATTCAGAGTCCAAATAAAATATGGTTTAATCGTCTTTATATTAAAGATAAGTACTCATTAGAATAAAAAATTTTGAATTACAGTATTTTCAGTCTAAAAATGAGAACACTATGGAAATATATTCACCGGTGTAGTATTAACAATAAATTATCAATATTCTTTCCTTGTCCATCCTTAAAGACTGAAGGTTTTCTTTTTCCTTTTGTGAACTTGAACTCTCGTCGACATTAAGAAATAGGACGAAACCTTGCGAATTTAAGGTTACACCCGATAATGTTTCCTCACCAAAATAGAGGTGAACAAGTTCAAATAAGTAGGGATTTTTCCCCTCCTCTTTCAAAGACAATTAGAAAGAGTTTTTATTCAATGTACTCGTTTGTGAAGTTTTCATAAAACCTGAAGAGTCTTCTCAATTACTATTATTGATTATCACAGTAATAGTATTTTATCACTTCATAAAATAGTACTTTAGTTCAGATTACTTTTAGGTTCACACAAGTTTCCGAGTAAAACGTCATAATATGATAATAAACCAATAATAATCAACACTTATCAAGATCTGTTGTCGGCTCGACCTATTCCTTAAATTAGGATTAGTCAACACCCAAAGGAGTTTTACGAGAAAACTGTCTTCCTTACATAAAATTCAATAATCACAGAGAAAAACTCTCAAGAGATAGTTTTAAAAAAGAATATAATATTAAAATTCTATGAGTCCCAGATGGTTTATTAAAAAATTTTTACTTTTTCTTTTAACAACGGGACAACGGGACAAAGAGGACACCGAGACTCTTTTACGTCTCCCAAGTCCAGACCGTCTCTCTGGTGGTCGTTTCTTGTCGACAGAATGCTTTGTCGTCCTCTCTCACGAGGTCCTTCCTATCCTCCTTGGGGTGGAGCTCCCGACATGGTACTTTCTCACACACAGTCCTCCCACTTTCCGTCCTACTGATACTTAAAGAAAATAAAGAAATAAATAAAAAAACTGATACTTAAAGACTTTGAGAATTTATTTTACCGGGTCGTTGTACTTTACTCTTTTGTGAAGGTTATAATGCATTCGGGTTTTCTCTTTACGGGGTTCCTTTGCGTCGAGTTCTATAAGAAATTGAACTGATAAGTGATTTACGTGTATTTCACAAAAAATTCGCTTACAATTTTCAGTGGTCATAAAAGAAATCCGTTGTTAAAGTACTTGTGACCACCTGTCGTTTTACTTAATTTACATAATTAAAGAATAAAAGTCACTACAATTACTACGTCTGGCAAATGTAATTCCCTTTAGAGATGGAGATGGGTGACTTCTGTAGTGAAACGTAAAAAAAAGAAAATTTAGAGAAAAAATTTTACAATCGAGTCTTGGTAGAAGAAGGATTACGGAAGACTCTTGTGTGAGGAAGAGATTACCTGTTGGCGTGGTAAATAGAATACGTGGAGACAGGTTGACAAAGACCAAGACCATAACGTGAGTCAGTACAGGTCTAGAAACGTTAGGGTACCTGATGTCGTGTGGTCCGAAGGGACAGGAAGTGATAGGGGGTCTCAAACGAGTTTGAATACAGGTAACCCAACCACTACGGTAGGGTGGTAGAGTAGGAGACAACGGAGGAAGAGGAGGACGGGAGTTAGAAAAGGTCGTAGTCCGAAAAAAGGGTACTCAGTCGAGAAGTGTAGTCCACCGGTTTCATGACCTTGAAGTCGAAGTCGTAGTCGGGAAGGTTATTTATAAGTCCAAACTAAAGGAAATCCTAACTGACAAAAATAAAGGAAGGTAGGGTCCCCGAGAGTTCTCAGAAGAGGTCGTGGTGTCAACTTTTCGTAGTTAAGAAGTCACGAGTTGGAAAAAAGACCAGGTGAGAGTGTAGACATGTACTGATGACCTTTTTAGTATAGAAACTGATATACCATATATGTACCAAGACCATATATGGGTTATATAAGGACAGAACGTATAACGACACACACATACCTTGAACAAAATACCGGAAGTAACTGAAGGTCAAACAGCAACCTAGTTTCACAAAGTACACTGGTAAAATAAACTTCTTTGTAACGTGGAAAAGGAAACGAAATAAACACACCAGTTTATTCATCACAAGGACTCCAAAGATGAGGTAAAATTTTTAACCTTATATTAACGAAATGTTACAACACTATCTAAGACGACATATCGAAGTATCTCAGGACATGAGACTCCTGGAGTGAAACCCTATGCCGTCTTCATTGAGAACACATCCATTCAGAGGAACAACGAAACAGGAGTCTGTCTGTGTGTCTATGTGTGTGTACATAAATATCGATACAAAGTAGCGTAAGAGTACTTACAATTATCGTTCGTAAATACTTACCCGAGGGGTCCACCGCGATCAACATTTCTTATACGGACGGTTACGTCCTCTGTATTCTGAGTCCAAGCTAGGGACCTAACCCTTCTAGGGGACCTCCTCCCGTACCGTTAGGGGAGGTTATATGAACGGACCTCTTAGGGTACCTTTCTCCTTGGACCGTCCGAGGTCAGGTACCCCAACGTTTCTCAACCTGTACTGACTTAGCTGAATCGTACGTGTGTGTACTCAAAAAGTTGGTCTTATACATCAAACAGAGAGGTATATCGGAAGGAACCGTTAACGTAGGTCGTAATTATAGAGAGAAGTGAGACGATGAGTCTATACACAACTTAAAGAGCCGTTATTCTAGAGACTTTTCCCTCGTGGAAATCGTGTCTCTCCAAGTCCTTGAAAGGGTCCGAGTCTCAGAAATTTATTCGACTACACATCTTTTTATATTTATATTTCGTCCACGAGACTTTTAATCTATAATAATGTCTTCTGCACATAATATATGTTGAAGAATAAATTAGTTAACTAAATCCTATTAAAACAGAAAAACAGAGGTTCTAAGATACGGGGAAATTTCATGAATAACTTCGTGAATAAGAATGAAGGAACGTGTCGTAAACGTGAAATCGTTTCGCCTGTTTCATTAACTATTAACAAACTTACTTTCGTCCTTCCGTCCCCCGTCCCTTTTCTCAATCTCCTTTATACGACATGTGTCTTATTGTTGTTTTAGGGTGGTTTCGTATTCCAACCATAACCAATTCTCGTCCTTGACCCACCCTCTACCTTCGAGAACCTTATCGAAGGGTTATTATAATATCTTCCTTCGACTTTTTGAATGTTTTAGTGTCAAAATATTTTGATTTTTACACTGGTAGTAAATCAGGGTTCTGACACTACAGACCTGGAAAATATAAGAGTATTAAAAGAGAATTCCATAGTTTATGTTTTACTACGTGTTAATATTTGTTAGTTCGTATTAGTAAAAGATTTTCCGTATCTTAAGTAATTCTCTTTTGTTATAATTACCTTTGACGTTACGTGTCAATATCGGTTTTTTTTTTTTTAGATGTTTTATCTAAGGTCCTTGTAATGTTATTTTACAATCTGTTTCACCCTTGGTCCTTCCCTTTACTCAAAATTGTCTTTCTTTTCTTCAAATGTTGGAGAACACCGAGTTCCCTCTTTTTCGAGTGGGTGTAACGAGGGAAATTCTCAAAAAGGTCTAAATTGATCGACACACCTCCAAGGGTGTACCGATAATTTCTTAATATGATAGTTTATCTTTTTATTATTCATATAATTTTTGTCATATATTAGTACGATAATCTTCCCTTCCCGGTACAGTACTCGTGTAATACAAATTCTCAAATCTTCTCGTCCATGAGTTATTTGCCGTACGTATCCCGTCCGAAACTTTCGAATGAAAGATTTAGGTTATACATTGATTTATTTATTACGACGGAACTATTGGGAGTTTTATCTTTCATTTACCAGGTAATTCTCTTGTGTAATTCGGTAGAATGACTGAGTATGCACCTGGGAAGTTCACGGGTAATAATCCGTTTACGAGGGTAGTTAGCGTAATGGATGTATCTTTTGTCAGAAGAATTTATGTGAAAGTCCGGTATTTAAGGGGGAAGAATCAGTCGATAACTGGTTATAAAGATTAGACTACAAAGTCTTAAAATATTTTTACAATGAAGAAAAAAAAAAAAAAAGCGGAATTTCAACGTAAAAATTTACCATTCCAAATAAAAATCCTTCGTAATCGGGATCTTGATCGGACCTTGTCTTTATCGGAAACCCCAAGTACTGAGAGTAAGTATGACAGTGGTACTCTCCCTATTTCGACGTCCTAAAAAAAAAAAAAAGTTAATGTGGTATAAGTTTCTGTTTTCCTTCGACTCCCGGCTTCTTACCTACGAAAACTTGACACCATAACCTCTTGTGAGAACTCTCATGGAACCTGAGGTCCCTCAAGGTTGGTCAGTTAGGATTTCCTCTGGTCAGGACCCACAAGTAACCTTCCTGGATGCGACTTCGACTTCGAGGTTATGAAACCGGTGGACTATCCTTCTTGACTGAGTGACCTTATCTGTGACTACGACCCTTTCTCACTTCCGTCCTCCTCTTACCCTGCTGTCTCCTACTCTACCAACCTACCGTAGTGACTGTGCTACCTGTACTCAAACTCATTCGAGACTCTCAACTACTACCTATCCCTCCGGACCGTACGACGTCAAGTACCCCGGTGTTTCTCAACCTGTGCTGACTCGGCTGACTTGACTGTTTCTATTTAATCGTAACACTCTGGAATAATAAAAAATTTAATAACCTCATATCGACGGAATGTCACAACACAATCAAAGACGACATGTTGTTTCATTTAGTCGATATACATATGTATACAGGGGAGAAAAAACCTAAAGGAAGGGTAAATCCACGGAGACACACTCGCGATACAGTGAAGTCGACACAGACTGAGACACACCGGGATACCTGACGTCGGACGGTCCGAGGAAACAAGTACCCTAAGAGGTCCGTTCTTATGACCTCACCCAACGGTACGGGAGGAGGTCCTCTAGAATAAAACCACAGATGTCTCGTAATTCATCTCAAGGAACACGATATGTCGTCCAAGAGGAATCAATCGATAAAATATGCATAATCACATATATACACTTCCTGTAATAGAAGGTAGTTTATAGTTCCTATGTTTTGTCTGAGATCCCAAGTAAACTATATACGACATGTTCCTACGATAGGGACAGAGGACTCACCTCTTAAGTTGAGTATGACTGGATCTTCTGTACACTAAGGTTTACATAACCTAAAGTTCGTCTAAGTATGGGTCCGACAGAGTTAACGAAAAAAAAAAAAAAAGTTGAAGATCTATAGATTTAGCCTCTTCCGTTACCGTGAGGTGAGGTTATGAGAACGGACCTTTTAGGGTACCTACCTTCTCGGACCTTCCGACTTCAGGTACCCCAACGACTCCCAACCTGTGCTGACTCGTTGAGGTGAAAGTGAAAAGTGAAAGTACGTAACCTCTTCCTTTACCGGTGGGTGAGGTCACAAGAACGGACCTCTTAGGGTCCCTACCCCCTCGGACCACCCGACGACAAATACCCCAACGTGTCTCAGTCTGTACTGACTTCGCTGAATCGTCGAATCGTCGTCTATAGATTTACCCGCTACAGGAAGTCACACCTGTCCGTGTGGAGTTTTGAATCCACGATTTTGACAGACGAGATGGTGGTAGGTTCGAACTTAAGTTTCGACGAAATGAAACCAACCTCTTGAATCTGAGACACTGTATCAAAGAAGTTATAGGTCGTATCTTGTGAAAGGTTTCAAAAAAGAGGAGTCGAGAACGACTAGTTTACAAAAGAGATGGAAAAACTAAACATAAAACAACGTCTCTTCCTCGGTCAAGATTGAGGTAGAACTTTGACAAAGAAACTGAACCAAATATTAAGATTACCGAAAACAATAAAAATATTTTTGTTTTCGAAACAATGAAAACAATGGTAACAGTATGTTTTACCGACTGACAATTTGATTTCACGGAAACAAGTCTTGGGACGGGTAGACGTCTACCGTCCTTTCTTCTTTAACTCCAAACAGTAAGATCTACAAACGTTCTAATTACCTGAAAAATGAAACGAAGGAGTTGAGGGAGATAGAGACTAGATAATTTCTTAGACCGTAGGCCTGGGTCTATTCTATCAATAAAACTCCACGGTCGGACGGTAGAAGAGTCAGTCGTCTCAGGGACGTATTTCGTAGAAGGAACGAAGTTCGGGAGTAGAGAGTCTAAGTAACCGGTCTCACTTGAACCTGAGTCATTTGAAAATGACTCAAACAGTGTAGTCTATCGAAAGGAAAACCATATTGAAAAGGGGACGAGAAGAGTTCGATCTAAAAAACAGTAGACCCAAGAAAGAGATCAGTATCTAAGAGAGAGAGAAAAAAAGGAAAGAAAGAAAAAAAAAAAAAAAAAAACTACGTCTGGTAAAAATTTCAGAATAACTTAAACAATGTCATAACAAAGACAAAATACAAAGCCGTAAAACCGGTGTTCCGTACAATCAAGAATCGAGGGACTAGTCTCCAACTTGGGGGGGTAGGGGACGTAACCTTCCGATTCAGTTGACCTGGAGGTTCTTTCAGGGTAGATCTGTGTCTAAGAGTAATAAGGGTACGTGGGTCGTGTAGACCTGATTGTACCTGATAATAATGTCCGAATCAGTTTGTTAAACACCATCAAGATAGTCGTAAGGGGTAACTACCGATCCATTTATTAAAAAAAAAAAAAAAAAACCAGACATCTTTTCTCCAGTCACATTATGTGTAAATTAAACTCTTCCCAAATCAGTAATGTATTCAGTAATAAGTCTATTTCGACGAGTCGTCAATTATGTAGACCCTCACTTAATTCACATACAGTACACCTTAGACAAACTGTGTTAAAAATTAGAGANGGGTGGTGTAGACCTGATTGTACCTGATAATAATGTCCGAATCAGTTTGTTAAACACCATCAAGATAGTCGTAAGGGGTAACTACCGATCCATTTATTTAAAAAAAAAAAAAAAAAAAAACCAGACATCTTTTCTCCAGTCACATTATGTGTAAATTAAACTCTTCCCAAATCAGTAATGTATTCAGTAATAAGTCTATTTCGACGAGTCGTCAATTATGTAGACCCTCACTTAATTCACATACAGTACACCTTAGACAAACTGTGTTAAAAATTAGAGATTTTGTAAATACTTCTCCTTCAACTACTATAAAAAAAGGAAGTCGATCTTCTCGTTCCAATTCACTTCCAACGCACGTTTCCCTACCCCTTTAAATAGACCTTCTTCATAGGTCCCTTCCTCCTCTCCCCCTTTGTACTCTTTTCTCTTTTATTTGCCCTTACCCTCCTTTATTTCCTCCTCTTCTGTCCTTACTTTTCCTCTCTTCTGACTCACCCTCTCCTCCTCCAACCTCCTTCCTTCCTCTCCCCTCTTTCCTCTTACCCTTGTCGTAATCAAAGTCCTCACCGTAAGAATTTCTTTTTATCAGTAAAATGAACCATATTTAATATACGGTTTAACCATATTTAATTACGGTTTGTAACTTTAGAAATAAGATATAGACATCTTAATCTCTTCTCGACTATGTGTGTGTGTGTGTGTGTGTGTGGATATTATAAGAGAGATATAATAATATACACAATATACGATAAATCTTTACTTAAATATACACAGAACGTGTACAAAAGACTTTCTCATGACCTTTCTTCTCTTGAAATCGATAAGGGACTATTAATGGGAAAGAGAGACAGCTTAGGTCACAGACGATTTTGGTGTTAATCCGTAAATCTCGACATGTTTGTCTGTACGTCCGTGTGGAAGTGTAGTAGAGTAGAAGAGAAGGATGTCGAACGTGTCATCCTACATTTAGACGTAAAATCCAACTGAGGTTCTCCGTACTCATTCAGACGATGACGATTCAGCGAAGTCAGAACAGGCTGAGACACGTTGGGGTATCTGCCTTCGGGTGGTCCGAGGGGGAAGGGACCCTGAGAGGTCCGTTCTTTTGACCTCACCCAACGGTAAAGGAAGAGGTTCCGTATTTTCACTTTTCACTTTCCCTTCAGCAAATCAGCACAGGTTGAGAATCGTTGAGGTACCCGATGTCGGATGGTCCGAGGAGGTAGGTACCCTAAAAGGTCCGTTCTCATGACCTCACCCTACGGTAACGGAAGAGGCTACTCATTCAGATGTAACAGTCTTGAGACGTTACTGTTAAGTTTGAAGACTCTTTATGGTACCGTTGGTCTGATAGTCAAACCACTTCTACAGTTGGGAGGTTTTACGTTTTTAATCATTGTCTTCGTTGTCCCTTACTAACCTTTTTCACTTCTTTATTTAAGTATAGAACAGTTATTTTAATAAAAACAACAAAATCTTAAATTATTTCAAATATGAAAAAACAATCAGTAATTATTTCAAATATGAAGTAATTATTTCGAATATGAAAAAGTTCACGTATAAACGGTAAACAAAAAAATCAGAAATTTAAGAAATAAGTAAAAAGATGCCTTCATACACATAAAAGAAACGTGAAATAAACCTTTAACTTTAAATTAAAAATGGATTAATTATACACGGGTCAAAATTATAAATGAATTAAGTTATTTAGAATTTTACTTGTCTTCGTCAGGAAACGGAACGGGGAAGAATAGAAATAAATTCGATGAGACTTCAGGTAATACATTAAAATCAATAAAGAAAATCCTAAATGGAGACATATAGATTTACTATATAATTTGACTATATAAAACTCCCAAGTGAAATATGTCTTAGATAACTTAAAGATAATACTTTCAATATATCAATCAATTAAATATGGAATAAAGACGTGTTGTGTATTAAGTCATGGTTGAGAGTTATAACAATTCCTTATTAAAATTAATCTTAAATAAACAATTTTCAATTCTTGATACCAAGAGAATAAATTTTAACTCAGAATACAAAAGGACTGAACGTGGGTTTAAAAATAAAAGAGACCTCAGTTGTTAAGACAAAACAGAAAAAAAAAAAGGACAAACTAAAAGGGACATGGATAGTGATTGAAAAGTTGTGTGAGAAGTAGTGTACACATTTTAAATCCAGATATAGTTCGTTAATGCGTCAGGATGAAAAGGGACTCTCTAGAAACGACTCAAGACATCAGCTGACAAGACTTACTTTGACCGGAGAGAGACTCATAACTAAGTGTCGAAAGTGGACCGTCGAAAGAAATGGTATTTAGTCATAAAAAAAGTATCACGTAGATAAAGGACTTCCGGGACTCAACGAACTGTACGAAGGGAACTGTCGTATCGAAGATAACCGATAGAAATTTTCTCATGTTCCCTCTACTAAAAAAACAATTCGATTGTACGGACTTGAACTAGATATGAATATTAATTAATTATCGGACTACCTCATACCTTCGGTTCGAGTCTCTACTAAGAAAGAGCTTTACAAGTGTTACGATTACGAAGTAATGACAAACGACAGATCATAATAATGCCTCTGTAAATTGTGGTACGAGTCAGTTTACAAAAGACACGAATGAAAAACGAAAAGAGGAAAGACCCTTGAAAACCCTAGACAAGGTATAAGTTTCGTTGTCACCACCTTATAAATGGTTTAAAAGGTTCTCTGTACTTACTTACATAAAATTTTCGGTTCTATTAGGGTTTGTCCTATGCAAGTTTGTTTGAGTGTAGTTCTTTGTAGTATTAGTTCGACGCCTTTTAATTTTTATTTCCTTTTTTTTAGAACTTTCATTACTCTCTCCTTTTTATCGCCCTTTGGTCAAACTTATTGACCAGAATAGTCTTCCTCCGGTCTTCCCCAAGTCACAAAAAGTTCACCACTTCCTCTTCTTGAGAATTGAAGTTTAGGATAGGACCCCTTTGTCAGAAATCCTTGGTTCCTTTTTAGTTCCGTCTGAATCTACTTCTTTTGACCCCTTTTTTTGATCGCCCAGACTTTTTCCTAATTTCTTTCAATAGACTTATCTATTGTCTATTTCTTGTACTACTTCTATCTCAGAACCTTGTAAGTCTCCTTTCTTTCTTATTACTTTACTCACTTTGTTCAGATTTATGTAAAATGAAGACGACTGAAAGGATTTAATACAAAATAACAACTTCATTTTTGACACTGTGATAAACTATGTCAAGATTTACATATGTCTCCTTTATAAATTCCAATAATATTTACCCTACAATTTCCTTCGGCACAAAGACGGTGAGTTTGACGGTGAGTGTCGGTACAAAGACGGTGAGTTTGAAGTATAACACCTATTTCGGAGCAAAGAGTAACAGTCCCTGTCTGTAATTTTTACTCCTTTTTTTCCTTGAGAGAACGTAACGACCACCCTTACGTTTGACTATGGTGGTGATACCTCTTGTCATACCTATCAGGAATTTTTTGATCCTTATTTTGGTGTTATGTTGGGTCGTTATGGTGAAGAGCCGTATAGGGACTCCTTTGTTTTGGACTTTTTCTCTGTATATGGGGTTACAAGTAACTTCCATATGTTACTTGTCGATCTTGTACTTTACCTCTTCCTTTACCGTTTGGTGAGGTCATAAGGACGGACCTTTTAAGGTACATGTATCCTCGGACCACCCGATGTAGAGTACCCCACCGTTTCTCAGTCTGTACTGATTCGCTGATTGTCATCCTGGACTTTCGTTAGATCTACAGGTAGTCGTCTATTTGACTAGTTCTTCGACACAATGTATATATTTTACCTTATGACGAATCGGTATTTTTCCTTAGGTAAACTCAGTCAAGACTATCCACCTACTTTGAATGAAGTATAATATGTTTCACTTCATTCAGTCTTTCTCTTTTTGTTTATAGTTTATAATTATGTATACACATATATATATATATTAGATCTTTCTACCATGACTACTTGGATACACGTCCCATGTCGTCTCTACGTCTGTATGTCTGGTCTAAATACCTGTACCTGACCCCTCTTCCTCTCCCACTCTACTTACCTACTCATCGTTCCTTCGTACATGTTATTGTATACATTTTATCTATCAGTTACCTTTAAACGTCATACTGTGTCCCTTGAGTGTGACCCCGAGACATTTGGATGTCCCCGTCCTACCCCACCCTACACTCTCCCTCCAAGTTTTCCCTCTCCCCGTATATATATAGATACCGGTTAAGTACAACTATCTACCGTCTTTAGTTTGGTTATAAAGTTTCGTTAGTAATTAGTTAATTTTTATTTACATAAAAGTTTTTTTTTTTATTTCTCTGTCAAGTCAAGTCGGTGAGTCAGCACAGACTGAGAAACGCTGGGGCACTTAGTGTCGTGTGGTCCGGAGGGACAGTAGTGGTTGAGGGCTTCAAGTGAGTTTGAGCACAGGTATGTCAGCCACTACGGTAGGTCGGTAGAGTAGGAGACAACAGGGGAAACGGAGGACGGGGGTTAGGGAGGGTCGTAGTCTCAGAAAAGGTTACTCAGTTGTGAAACGTACTCCACCGGTTTCATGACCTCAAAGTCGAAATCGTAGTAAGGAAGGTTACTTATGAGTCCTGACTAGAGGAAATCTTACCTGACCAACCTAGAGGAGCGTCAGGTTCCCTGAGAGTTCTCAGAAGTGGTTGTGGTGTGAAGTTCTCGTAGTCAAGAAGCCACAAGTCGAAAGAAGTGTCAGGTTGAGAGTGTAGGTATGTACTGGTGTCCTTTTTGGTATCGGAACTGATCTACCTGAAGACGACCGTTTCATTACAGAGACGAAAACTTATACGATAGATCCAACCAGTATTGAAAGGAAGGTTCCTCATTCGCAGAAAATTAAAGTACCGACGTCAGTGGTAGACGTCACTAAAACCTCGGGGGGTTTTATTTCAGACTGTGACAAAGGTGATAAAGGGGTAGATAAACGGTACTTCACTACCCTGGTCTACGGTAAGAGAATCAAAAGACTTACAACTCGAAATTCGGTTGAAAAAGTGAGAGGAGAAAGTGAAAGTAGTTCTCCGAAAACTCAAGGAGAAGTGAAAGACGGTATTCCCACCACAGTAGACGTATAGACTCCAATGACTATAAAGAGGGCCATCAGAACTAAGGTCGAACACGAAGAAGGTCGGGTCACAAAGAGTACTACATGAGACGTATATTCAATTTATTCGTCCCACTGTTATATGTCGGAACTGCATGAGGAAAAGGAGAAACTTTGGTCAGACAACAAGGTACAGGTCAACATTGACAACGAAGGACTGGACGTATGTTTAAAGAGTTCTCCGTCCAATCCACCAGACCATAAGGGTAGAGAAAGTCTTAAAAGGTGTCAAATAACACGGTTCAGTTTCCGAAACCGTATCAATTATTTCGTCTTTATCTACAAAAAGACCTTGAGAGAACGAAAAAGGTACTAGGTCGTCTGCAACTGTTATACTAGAGACCAAAGAGACGGAAAAGATTTCTTTCTCTGTTCTGATCATATTTTGAACACCACAACACGGTCAAAGTCAATATGATTGTACTTCGAGGTAATTTTTTTAATTTGTATATATCTGTACAACTATATCTGCACACTTATACATGTATGTATATAAATAAAAGATCAAGTACAATAAGATTTTCATTAGTATAGGTGAGTCGTTACTCGTTTAAACAATAAATCCAAACGACAAAAGATTATTTTCCTTTATCTACGAAGATCCAGATTCGTCTTTTTCACGTTCTACTTGAACCTTGTAGTCAGTAGCCACCATCTTTCATTACTTGATAAATCTTTCCTTTCAAGATACAGTTTTCTTGACTCCCCGATCGAAGTTTTTTGTTAGTCACTGTTTTAGACCCTGTAAAATTTTGGTGTTTTATTATTTCGAATTATAAATTTGATTTCACTTACTTGATTTTATCTTATAAGTACTTAAATGTAACTATATTTATATATAAATTTATTTATTTGTCTAGCTACCGATCTATAATCTATTTCCTGTTGAAAAGGAATATCAACGCTTAAACTTATATATTTATCTCTTTTTAAGTATCTTGAACTTTCAGTGGTAAAACACTTATGTAACATTAATAGGAAAGAACAGTTCGAAGGGTTCATCGGGTCCCCATTTCTTAGGTGGACGGTCACGTCCTCTGAGTCTCTTGTCCAATTTTTAGGGACCCACCCCTTCTAGCGAGCCTCATCCTTTACCGCCGGTGGGTGAGCCCATAAGAAGAGACCCTTTAGGGTACCTGTCTCTTCGGACCTCCCGTTGTCAAATAACCAAGTGTTTCTCGGCCTGTGTTGACCAGTACGTGTATGCTATAGTAGTCACACGATCTTAATCAACCCCTTTAATAAAACTTTTTGTCCTATGAACAAGTAATTTTGATTTTATTATACCGAACTCAAGTCAAGTCAAGACAAATCAGCGAGTCAGCACGGGTTGAGAAACACTGGGGTCCCTGTCGTCGTACGAAACTTTAAGTTGTAATTTTATTCCTTTGTTTTTGTTTTTTAGGGTGACACTAGTACGTAGGTCAGGATAGTGAAGTGCCGTTTACTTCCCCTTTGTCACTGTCTGATAAAAGAACCCGAGGTTTTAGTGACGTCTGCCACTGACGCCGGTACTTTAATTTTCTACGAACGGGGAACCTTCTTTTCGATACTGTTTGGATCTGTCACATAATTTTTTGTTTCTGTAGTGAAATGACTGTTTCCGGGTATGTCAGTATCGATGTCGAAAAGGTCATCAGTACATACCTACACTCTCAACCTGGTACTCTTCCAACTTACGGCTTGTTTACCACGAAAACTTTACACTACGACCTCTTCTCAGAACTCTCAGGGAACCTAACGTTCTTGTAGTTTGGTCAGTTAGGATTTCCTTTAGTCAGGACTTATAAGTAACCTTCTGACGTCGACTTTAACTTCGAGGTTATGGAACCGGTGACTACGTTTCTCGACTGAGTAACCTTTTCTGGGACTCCGACCCTTTCTAACTTCCGTTTTCCTCTTCTCCCTCCGTCTCCTACTCTGCTAATCTATCGTAGTGGTTGAGTTACCTGTCCTTCAACTCGTTTGAAACCCTCTATCACCTCCTGTCTCCTCGGACCACACGACATCAAGTACTCCAGTGTTCCTTAGTCCGTACTGAATCACTGACTTGTTCTCGTTTTTACAAATTTTCATTCGTTTTTATTTAGTGATCATACTGAAGACAGACATCGAATGTTGGACTAACAAGTAATCGATACCAAATTTTGAACAATCATATTTATGTAACTTTATAAAACTCGAGGCAAAATTTCTTTTATCTCAATGTGACGTACTTTACAAATTGTAAGACTTAAACTAGGATATCCTAAATTTCAATTTTACAGTACTTTTAAATAATGGTATCAATGTAATTAAATTTTAAGTCTAAATCCAAATAGACATCGAATATTTAAATTTGAAAATACTACAGAAGGACAGAGAATACATTTGGAAATTATTGACTTATTTTTGGTTCGTGTCTAATCCTTCATGATTTTATTTCGTCTGGGAATAGTAGTATAGAAAAGGTTTATTTCAATAGGGTCATTTTTTAGAAATGTCCGTTCGAGATAAACCGTTTCTTTGATACATATTTACAAACACAAAGCCTGTGTCTCATTTAATATTTGACACATCGTTAAAAAGTACTAACCGTTTCTTGTCTCATATGACCCCAAAACTTGTAAAATATATCAAAACAAGTGTAAATAGGAGTTAATCCGTAAACCATGTATACTTCCGTTATAACCTTAACTCTATTTTATAAATTGTGAAAAACAAAACACATTCCGATTTTTCTTCTATTGTAGAATGACCTGTCAAACTTAACCGACCTTAAACTGGTCAATCTTACTTATTGAAACGTACTTTTAGAAATAGATCTGCCAGTCTTAAATCTACCCATTCGACGGACTAATTAAGGTCTAAAGTTTATAAAAGAAAGGTTTAAAAGAAGGACGGTTCTATTAATAGTCCTTGTTATATCTACTCATGTTTACCAAAACCTTTGAAAATACAACAAATCCCAATTTTTATTCAAGTACTATAAATTTGAAGTCGACACGACCCATTTACATAGGAAACGGTATAAGATTAAAAATTTTGTAGAAACCTTTATTAGGAACGTTTCAAAACAGTGTGAGTCACAGTAAACCTTCTACTTAAGGTGAACCGACACAAAGTATCGTGGACGTCAAAAGCCTTTATTGATCTCAAAGTCAACTGTACAGGATCTATAGTTAAATACAACGTTCAATTTTGCTAATTTAGACACACGAACACTCGTTCCACGGAAACAATTCTTATACATTACTATTTCTCGTTTATTTCAGTTGGTCACTAAATTTAGAGATGAGATGTCCCTTTTTATATATTTTAATTACGAACCTTAAACTGGAGTCGACAATTTTCTTTTACTTAAAATTCTTATACATCTCCGTACATAGAATCAAAAAAAGTTACGACAACTACAAAGTATTCGATTTATTTTTTAATGAGAAACGTCATAACATACCATACATATTTAGTTCTTCATAAAATCATTTAATTATAAAATGTTGATCTCAAACATTGTATATTATCTGGGAATAACAAATTGTTAAACAGAATGACTCAAGTCAAGTCAGCGAGTCAGCACAGGCTGGGAAACGCTGGGGTACTTAGCGTCGTGCGGTCCGGAGGGACAGGTAGTGGTAGAGGGCCTCAAGTGAGTTTGAGTACAGGTAGCTCAGGTACTACGGTAGGTCGGTAGAGTAGGAGACAGCAGGGGAAGAGGAGGACGGGGGTTAGGGAGGGTCGTAGTCTCAGAAAAGGTTACTCAGTTGAGAAGCGTACTCCACCGGTTTCATGACCTCGAAGTCGAAATCGTAGTAAGGAAGGT
>SJYO01048061.1:21767779-21817838 GCA_006410555.1 Capra ibex | reverse complement strand
AAGAGGTTGTGGTGTCAAGTTTGCGTAGTTAAGAAACCGCGAGTCGGAAGAAGTGTCAGGTTGAGAGTGTAGGTATGTACTGGTGTCCTTTTTGGTATCGGAACTGATCTACCTGGAATCAACCGTTTCATTACAGAGACGAAAACTTATATGATAGATCCAACCAGTATTGAAAAGAAGGTTCCTCATTCACAGAAAATTAAAATACCGACGTCAGTGGTAGACGTCACTAAAACCTCGGGTCTTTTTATTTCAGACTGTGACAAAGGTGACAAAGGGGTAGATAAAGGGTACTTCACTGCCCTGGTCTACGGTACTAGAAGTAAAAGACTTACAACTCGAAATCCGGTTGAAAAAGCGAGAGGAGAAAAACTCAATCTTTTTTTGTTACTACTTCTGAAAAAAAAAAAAATGTTTTTCTACGTTTAACGGACATCAAACCTGGGTTTAAGGTTTCAAAATCACGCTCTTTCTCAAGAGAACTCCAATGCATGTTCTTGATGTGACTAAATAAAGGTCAAAACTCAGTTTCGGTGACTTACTATTACAGGTCGTTCCTCGTCCTATTGTTTGACTATTTTCTGACTTTTATTATCTTAGTGTTCGGTTAGTATTTAAAGACGTACCTTAGTATGTGGACCGAGTGATGAAAACAACAAGTCGCCGAGTCAACACAGGACAAGAAACGTTGGGGTACCTGACATCGTACGGTCAGAAGGAACACGAAGTGATAAAGGGGCTCAAAAGAGTTTAAGTACAGGTAACTCAGCCACTACGATAGATTAATAGAGTAGGAGACAACGGGAGGAGAGGAGGACGAGAGTTAGAAAGGATCGTAGTCCCAGAAAAGGTTACTCAGTCGAGAAACGTAGTCAACCGGTTTCATAACCTCTAAGTCGAAATCGGAGTCAAGAAGGATACTTATAAGTCCCAACTAAAGGAAATCCTAACTGATCAAACTTGAGGAACGACAGGTTCCCTAATAATGTAAATCAATAATGAACTTTTGAACTCCTATGATCCTTGACCGGGTCTTTAGATATACCGACAAGTCGTAACCCCCAAATCTTACTCTAGTCTTATAAACTTCTGCATAAACCCTTAAAACAGTTTAGAACTCAAGTGGACTTAAATTTATGAAAACCCTTTATTGTTACCTGACAGATGTTAATCTCTCTTTTTTTTTTAATTTACATCTGTAGAAACTGGGATCTAGAAGGAATCGTGTCTCGTTTCCTGTCGACCTCTCTGTTAAATCCACTGTTTAAGAACCGAAATGACCGAATACAAAGATGACGTTTGGATCTTTCTATATTTCAAACGACTTTTTCTATCCATCTTTGTATCTACCGCGATTTCCCGATCACACAGGAGTCTTTTTCCTCGTAATCAGAGGTCTTGCAAAGTCGTTACTCTGTCTTGAACTCCTTATCAACTCCCCTGATCATCCTTACAGAGGTAGGTCTCTCCGAACTCGCTGAAGATAGAACTAGTAATAATACGAAGGTCCGGAAGTACGTTATGAACTGTAAATCTACCGTATATCGTTTTTACACAAATTCTCCTTCTTTGAATCAGTGAGGGAGACAGGAATGAAGTGCAAAACCCAGAGTGAAGTCAAAATCATGAATAGTATCATACGACTCAACAGAGTGTCGTACGAGACAAACTCTCTCTTGTCTTAAGGTTCACCCTGTCTATACGGAGAGTTATTGAAGATGAGTGAAGATCTAACTCCTAAATCCTTTAAATGAAATGACATGACCCGCAGTCACAGGAGTAGACACTTGACTCTACTTATTTTGGTTTTAGTAGATGTTCTTGATATCGTGTTACGGATGTATTACATCTCACTTATTTACCCTATTATACGTACTAGTTAAGTCCTGTCTTTTATGTCTTATCTGATTAATGTTAAATCCCTATTCCGACTTCTTTAACTGGTTTTGTTTTTGTACCAGAATCTTTACATCGTTTACGGTTTAAGTCATTTTTAAGTCCAAAGGTCAAATACTCCTGTTTGACAATGTAGGGGATCCTCACCACTAATAAATCATCAATAAAGTCGTTATGAGATCGTGTTCTCGTTCCATCTGGTAAAGACGGTGACCGACCACGAATCATAGGTAAAGGGGTCGTTTCGACCTCGCAATCTATACCTTCGATCTAACCTATCCCTGGGTTCGTCTTAGAGACAGGATGACCAAGGAACATCTCTCATTCCTCTTTTGGACCGTCCTCGTTGAAACCTCAGGTCAAGTAGTCTGGGTTTGGAAAAACCGTGGACCATCACCAAAGAACCTTCTGTTAAAAAGGTGTCTAACCCCAGTCCCCCATCCCCCTCGACACCAAAGTCCTACTAAATGTACGTAACGTAATAACACATGAAAGAAAGATAAGAACGACGTAGAGTCTAGTAGTCTGTAATCTAGGGTCTCCAACCTCTGAGGATGTCATTTAGTGATGTCCTCAGATTTAGGGTCTTCTAAGTAATCAGGTAATGTCTCTGAATCTTACACACTGACAGTCGTCACTAACACTCTGGTTGGTCACCTTCGGTCTCATCCCGGTAGTGGAGATGGACGGTGCATCTCTTATTCTTCGCACCTTTCACTCGATTACAACAACTACACCAAAGAAGGATCCAGTGTGACCCGAGAGAGACAGTTCCCGTTTTTACTCTTATTCGGACTCCACTGCCCTTCCTCTTGACCTGTTTAACACATTAAGTTTAAGGTCTCCTTTGGTCCTTTTTTTTTTTTTTTTGTTGGTCTCTACAGAAACGTGTATATCCTATAGAATATTAAATCCGAGTATAAAGATTGTATAAACCGTCTTTCAGAGGCCTTCTTTCCGTTTAGAATTTTCTATATGTTTTAGTCCCTTCTTTCAGATTGTAAGTTTCTCTATCAAATTTTATACTGACCGGAATTTTACACTGTCCGTGTAACTTGACTTAAACTGGAAGAACCGTTAAACATTACTTTCTATTTATGAAAGTGTTTTTATCTTAAAAACAAATAGATTTAATTTACTATTTGTAATAAGAAGGACTTCAGACGAAATAGGATCTAGAAGTTAAAAGTTGATATTTCATACAGAAATCTATAAAAATAGGTTTCAGAAACGAAGTAAGGAGACTTATAAGTAAAGGAGGAAACGTGAGATTCCTTTTAATTACCTTATCCTGACTGAGTGAAACATTTTGTCGAGTTAGTAACAACCTATACACATACATATTAGAGTGAGGTAATATTGGAAATACTGAACCTTATATAAAAAGAGTATTGAGTGTATCCTATAGTAAAATAAAGGAGTTAATTAGAAAAGAAAAAGTCTAATACTTGCTTTGATACGGGGTTTACAATTTCAATTTCGACACGAACAAATATTTTTTGTTAATACACGTTTCGAACGGTAGTTGATCGTTGTAAAAAAATATGATTGTTGACTACTCAGAGTACAATTCAGAGTAATCGTTTGAATCCAATTCGAAGTTCTAAATTCTTGAAAAGGTTTTCTATATATATATATATATATATATATATATATTGTCAATCTTGTGTCTAATATCATCTGGGTCCCTATATCAGTCATCAGGACAAGAAAGAAATCTTCGGAGACATCGAACCACTCTGTACCTTTTGGGATATTCCTTTTTTTTCATTTGGTTTTTATGTCGTGATACCGTATGGTGCACTATTTCCTACTATAAGGACCCTAAAAGTGTTGGATAAGGAAAATCAAACACCAAGTTTGAAGTTATATCTTAAAATCGGTTTTACTACTTAAAATAAAACAAAAATTACTTAGGAAAAATTATAAATAAAATTAAATAAAAACACCAAACATGACCTAACATTAACGCCGTACGTCCTAGGTCAAGGAACTAGATTGGACTCAGGGGACGGAACCCTTGTGTCTCAGAATCGGTGACCTGATGGTCCCCTCAGGGGGTTTACCACTTAAAATCAGTTGTAAAATGTCACCCATGTACTCACCCCTCAAAGCATAATATAGGGAACTTTCAGAAGCAGACAGAAGGAAAAATCAATCGGGTAGGTTGTCCAACGACTCATACACGAACCCATGTCCAGTAACGTAGTCAAGTCAAGTCAGCAAGTCAGCACAGAATTGGGAAACGTTGGGGTCACTGACGTCGTACGGTCCGAAGGGACAGGTAGTGGTTGAGGACGTCGAACGAGTTTGAGTACAAGTAGGTCAGTGACTACGGTAAGTTCCTAAAGAAAGAGACAGCAGGGGAAAAGGAAGACGGAAGTTAGGAAGGGTCGTAGTCCCAGAAAAGATTACTCAGTCAAGAAGTGTAGTCCGCCGGTTTCATAACCTCGAAGTCGAAATCGTAGTCAGAAAGGTTACTTATAAGTCCTGACTAAAGGAAATCCTAACTGACCCACCTAGAGGAACGTCAGGTTCCCTGAGAGTTCTCAGAAGAGGTTGTGGTGTCAAGTTTTTGTAGTTAAGAAGTCCACAACCCATGATAACTACCTTCTCTATAATGGAATTCAGTTTATCGAGAATTCATATTCTTGTTTCTGTACTTAGGTCCGGAGGACTGTAGTCAAGGTGTCGGTTTCATATATAGTTTCACGAATTTATTGATTAGGAAACGTCCTTTCAATTCATTTAAACTCAAACTGAGTTATTAGGTCTTTAGTGGTCTCACACCAAGGAAATCTCTTCCTCTTCAAAACTGCAGTCATCTTTACCCCGAAGTATAACTTAAGTCCCATCCCGAGGTGTACCTGTAAGGACGGCGGACTAGTATAAAGAGTCATTAGAGAATTATAAATGCCTATCTTACGGTTTTTTCAATTCAAACACAATTAGTCAAGGATTTTCCTAATATGGCATTGAAATTCATAATTCGGAAACGAATAGAACAGTTTTAGAAGTCAAAACGACCTTAAGATTAATGATTTGATAAGGGGATACGTCTACCAGTGTCCCTCCTTCAAGGAAGAAGGAACTGGTTTCATTAAATAATCAAACAACTGTCTAATGTGTTCCGACTCGAGAGACGAATAGTGTCGATTACAGACCTTATACGGACTCCTCACACATAAAACATGAACATTCCAGTAGTACAATGGTGTTCGAGATCGGACAAACAAACTTGTTCCCGTTCTTGTACGTGTGTCTAGTAAGTCATTTGACTAATCAGTGTCCATCCCACCAATTCCTTCTATTTGTTAGATGTGTCATGGAGTTCTTTTCCAGAGGTTTAAGGATCGGACAGAAGTGTAAGGTCACGGTTGTATTTAAAATATGTTTAAACAAATAAACGGGAATCAGAATATTTGTCGTTTATCAAATCAAAGAAATAATACATAGACATAGTGTTATCTAAATTAAGTACGTATTAATAAACAATTTCAATTCTTCACTTTTACATAGACTCTGATAGTGTTAACGATGAGTATTTTACAGAGTATAAAAAGAATTTAATATATATTATAAATTCACGTTTTTACGTTTAACGACTAAAGAATTTAAACGATGAATAACATTTTCCTAATAGTTGAAAATGTACAGGAGTTAGTCACTAAAAAGATCAGAAAGTATATTACAATTGTAAACTCTAAGTTATAAGTCAGAGTATTTTAATTTTTTCGTTTTAGCCACCTTTTAAGGAAGTTTATTAGTTTATCTAAGTTTAGTTTCAAGTTAATTACGGACTATGACGAGATCTTTTTTTAGTTAATTCGTTAGTCAAAGAAACAAGTGTTGTGTTCTTATGGTCTCAATACCTCTGTAATATAGTTGTTTATTCGTTTTTTCTAGTAAACACAATTCCTTTGTAGAGTTCTACTTTTCATCATTAAGGGAAAAAAAGGAAGTAGAAAAATAGGGACTTCAAATTTTACATTTTGTAATTAATAACTTCTCGGTTACCGTTCAATATTAAACGGTCGTTGAGTCTATCATCTCCTTAAAGAGAGCAACCAACTTGTTGACGGACGAAGATAAACCAGATGCTCTCTGAGTTCTCTGATTAAATAACTGTTCTCATTTTCTCAAAAACGGAACTCTGAGAAATAGAACTCAGTCACGTAAGGTTCCTGAGCACAGTGGTCTCTGAGTAAAAAGTGAAGGGTAAAAATTTTTTATAAATAATTCTTGTTTAGAACAGGACATCAAGTAGTAAAATTTTAATAAAGTCAAGTTATGGGACCTTTTTAAAAATAACGAATATAAATAAAATATAGTTCCCAAAAAATTAAAGAACTAATAAATGAAGAATGTAAAATATGGAAATGAAATTTAGAAAATAGACCTTTTAAATGTAAGAAAGATGAAAAATATTAAGATACAACAACTTAAATCAGATATAATAAATAAGTCAATGGAAACAGATAGTGAAGTAACCCGAAGAGTCCACCGTCATCACCATTTCTTGGGTGGATGGTTACGTCCTCCACGTCCTCTGTCTAAACTACGTCCAAACTAGGGACCCAGTCCTTCTAGGGGACCTCCTCCCGTACCGTTGGGTGAGGTCATAAGAACGGACCTTTTAAGGTACCTGTCTTCTCGGGCCACCTGATATCAAGTACCCCAGAGTTTCTCAGTCTGTGCTGACTTCACAGACTCGTACGTATGTAGTGAAGTAATAAATAGAAAGAAAAACGAGAAATAATAGAAGTTTTATGGATGGAATAAACTGATAAATTGACAGATCAAATTATAGTTATAAAATAAAATAATAAAATAAAGGAAAACAATATTGCCAGTGTTTTCCATCGTCACCTTCTTTCTTCATCATGTCTCGTAAACAAGTAAGTGACACTTTTTAATATGATATACTGGTGTTTTATGATCCGTGTTATAAGTCCTCTTTGTAATTAATAACTTCTTGGTCCGAAACCTCAAATGTAGTAGTTTTATTATTGTTGTTAAACCACGGCAAAGAGAGTCGGTAAAGAGACTCTAACTCGGCGGTATTATGGTTTTTACTCTAACAAAAGAGTCCTACTGGACTCATATTGTCGACTACGTAGATCTCGAAAACCTGGTTGTAAGGGAACTAAGAGAGGACTGTTCTGTTGTCTACACGTTCCCGTGCACACGACCCAGTAACTAATCAGACGATTCCTCGTACGTAAACGGTTGAATACAACATAAGAAAACACTCCTGGAACTGTTGTTTAAAGTCCCTCAGGACGGACACGTGTAACACTCACGGTTTCGACTTGTGTACAGGGAGAAAGGGAACTAAGAACCTTATCAGTAACGACAAGAACGTTAAAACATCGTCCTTAAATGTCTTATTTAGACCACACGATTTTAAGTTGGAACCGGTGGAGAAAGAAAAGATTAGGACTATGAGGTAAACGGGTTTAAAGAAATGATTAATCACAGGAAACACAACAAAAAGGAAAAAATACGGAAAACTTTCCACGAAATTTAACCAAAATTCTCACTCTGTCCCCTGAAAAATAGTATGATATTTTTTCAAAAATTGTCTAACGTATAAAAACTCGTCTTTGATACGAGGTAGACGGAGATAACCGTGACCCATGATGTAATGGACTATCTTTTTTCCACACTTAAGATGAAATTAACTAAGGTCTTGTCAAGACACAAAAATAACAGTATGTCTTTGGTTCACAAATCCTAAGTATCTATGGGAGTAAACACTAATTTTTTTAGTACGTTACTCGTAACAAAGATTCCAAAGACAGGTAGTCCGGTATAGAACAGAGTACCGAGTTCCAGGTGATTAGATTCCGTGAAATGGGGTTCTGCAATAGAAAGTATTCAGTTGACTATAGTACTTGAAAAACGGGTGAATCATAACACTCCGAAGGGTTGTCGAAAGAGACAATGGAACCTTTTTTACAACTCGTAAAAAGGATACTGATTTGTAAAGAATCCCTCTTTACATATTATTCCTCGTCTGACGACGTTTCAATGTTCCTCCCTTCTACTTTTCCTCCAAAAGTCCCTTTAGAGGTAGTTTGGTAATCAAATATGACTTTCGTCGTCACTTAAACTCAACAAGAATACCTCGTTTTAATACTGAAATAATATAGGAATTTACATCACGATATAGACCTCTTTCTAAGTTAATTCGATTGATGTCCCTTTACAGATTTTATATTGGAGAACGAACAGGGAGTGGAACTCGTAATATCTGTTTAATAAGTGTATACGAGTCGTGTTACCCTTCTGAGAAACGAAGAAGGACTCGTGTCGTTTTACCGCTGACGGTGACTACCGTGTCCCGAAGGGTCCACCTCTATCACCATTTCTTGGACGGACGGTCAAGTCCTCTGTATTCTCTACCCCAAGCTAGGGAGCCAGTCCTTCCAGGGGACCTCCTCTTGTACCGTTGGGTGAGGTCGTAAGAAGGGACCTCTTAGGGTACCTGTCTCCGTGGAAGAGTGTTTCTCAACCTGTGTTGACTTCGTTGAATCGTACGTACGTCCGTGACTCCGGGTTCGGTCTCTTGAGGACTCTTACTCGACTCACTCAAAAGAAGACTGTCTTCCCAATCCGTATATAGATATAAGAAGTCTTACGGTAAGCTTAAATTTGAATTTACGTAGGTACAACTGTTGTTAAACCTCTCGACACACTTAAAAGACCTTCAAGAGTCTTGAAGTCCACCTTTTCATAAATTTCAGTGAATAACGTGATTTTAAAAAATATACTTCGACTTGTTATATAGGATCTTTCTTTACAATGACGGATGACTATGAGGAAAATTAAGACGGAATTTATGTTGTAACCGATACTCGGTTCTCTTTTGAGATGTTGTATTCAGTAGTGATTGGTTTCCAATATAAGTGTTATTAAAAATTTATAGTAACAAAATCCCTTTAAATTCACTATAACTTTTGTTAAATTACACCTTTGTAAATTTGTTTTTTTCTAAGGTTGACAAAAAGTTAAGTGTAGTCAAATTTAAATCAGTGGTGTTTAGTGAAGTAAGATTTTAGTAAAGAAAGTCGTTATTTTTACTAATTAGGGTAATAGTTTATAAAGTAATCTTAGTCTAATTTACCGTATTTTAAATTAAAAAATTTAATTTCATATCAACTAAATTTTATAACATAATCAAAGTCCACATGTCGTTTCACTAAGTCAATATATATATGTATTTAAAAAAGATTGATAAAAGGTAATATCTGATAATATACTATAACTTATAAGAAATACGATGTGTTATTTAGTAATCACGAACAGATAAAATATATCTCATCAAACATAGACAATGAGGATATCGGGATTAAATAGAACCAGGGGGAAACGGGAAACCATTGGCATTCAAACAAAAGATATAGAGTCAGACAAAGACAAAACATTTGTCTAAATAAACATAAAAAATCTAAGGTGTATATTCACCATAGTATACCATATTTAGAAAGAGACAGACTGAATGAAATGAATCATACTACAAGAGATCCGGGTAGATGTAACGACGTTTCCGTCATAAAGTAAGAAAAATACCGACTCATTATAAGGTAACACATATATATGACGTAGAAGAAATATGTAACTAGACAACTACCTGTGAATCTAACGAAGATATAGAACCGACAATATTTATTACGAAGAAACTTGTGACCCACGGACATGGAAAAACTTAATCTCAAAAACAGAAAAGGCCCATATACGGATCCTGACCCTAACGATCTAGTTTACCACTAAGACAGAAATCTAAAAAAAAAAATTTCTTGGAGGTATTACAAGAGGTATCACCGACGTAGTTAAATCTAAAGGTGGTTGTCACATCCTCTCGAGTGGAAAAAGGGGTAGGAGAAATCGTAAATAATAGACTTCTACAAAACTACCATCAGTAGACTAGTCACACTCCATTATGGAGTAATACCAACACTAAACTCAAGAAGATTATTAATCACTACAACTCGTAAAGATGTACATTCTTTCATATTGAAAATTGGGTTAATGATCTTTTATTATTTCCTTCTTTTAATTAGTACATACTTAACAAGTATATAAAACTTTTAATTGTGAAACAGTCAGTGAAGTAAACGTTTATAAAAGAAGGTCAGACATCCGACAGAAAAGTAAACGACTACCAAAAGAAACTAGACGTTTTCGAAAATTCAAACTAATTCAGGGCAAACAAATAAAAACAAAAGTAAAGAAAACGGAACCCTCTCACTAGAATCTTTGATGACGACGTCAAATGTAGTCTCCTACAAAACAGATACAAGGGAAGATCCTCAAAATGTCATGTTACAGAATATAAATCCAGAAATTATTTAGTAGACTTCAAACTATAATGAACTGATATGTTTATTAGATAAAAAATTACAGAGTAGATAAATCGGTGTAAACTGGAAATGATATCTTAAAAAACACCTTTAGTACTTTAAATTACGGTAGTATATTTATGTCAAACTCAATATAGTAGTCTATGGAGGTAAACAAACATTATTACCTTCTGTGGATAGAGGGATAAGACAGTCGGAATATGTATACTTCTGGTTTGACATCTCGAGATATACCGTCTAGGACAGACCTCTGGGTGAAGGGAGAAGGTACAGTCAGTGTATAGTTAGACATCAAGGCGGACAGTCGCGAGATAAAAAAAATACACATGTACTTTATAGTTTTCTTCTTTTCAAAGAACCAGTAATGACAATGGAACCAAAGGTAGGTGTTACCACAGAGAAAGATGTATACACACATGTGTATGTGTGTGTGTGTTCGTGTATACCGTATATATCTCTTTATATGTATATACACACATGTAGATTTACGTATAAATATATGTATATGGGGTGTATGTGTGTACTAAAATAAATTTTGTTCCCGACTTTGTCGGTGATTACCGTTACCGGTTGAAATCACCCTAAAAATTTGGTTTTATCGGTTATATCTCAAAGATTTTTTATATATGACCTATTTTAAGGTTATCGAGCAATTGGTGACTGAACACTTTCGACTCTTGTCCATGACGATCTTTATCAATAAAAATATGTTAGGTAAAAATACCGGAACGTTTCTATAAGGACGAGGATATTACGAAAAGAAACTCATTTCAACTTTGGTTCCATTTGAGTATCTAATCTTATATGTAGTATCTTAAGACTCGTACTAAAGTTTATAAAATCTCTATTTTATACGTATAGACGTTTGATAATATGACTTATTTCAAGGAAAAAATTGTTGTCCCGTAATTTTTTAAATAATATTTCAGAGGAAATCATCACTTCGACATAAGAGAAAGGGACTTTTGGAAAATAAAAATTCAGTTACCACCTAAGAATCGACGTACTTTATTTCTTTTTTACTAAAAAGGTGTATACGTATTCTAACATTGGTATACGTGGGTTATCAAGTCAAAGATGATACCTAATATAATGTAGTTTTATTTACTGTTTTAGAGACGGACCTTTCGGTTATAATGACCCCTTATTCACTACATTATTTTTATTGGTTTCACAACAGACAATTGAAATTTACCTTACGAGAAAATGACGTCAAGAGTCTTATTCTGAATATATAATTATATATACATATTTCAATATATATATAATCATGTATATTTCGTATATTCCCTCGTAACTTTATATACTTTATATAAGTGATAATTTTTATGTATAATAAACGTAAAATATTGGTAAAAACGAAAAAACAAGAAAATCCTATCCGTAATAAAATTCTCTTTACTTCACCTTTGACATTAATTAATTAATTGTAACTGGTTATACGATGACCTCTAGTCACCTCTTTATTGAGGTCTTTCTCACTTCTCTACCTAACTCTCGTTGTGGTGGTGGGTCGACACCTACACTGACCACTACCTTTATTTCAGACTACGACATTTCTCGTTATAACGTATTCTTGGACCTAATCCAAGTACTTAGTTCCGTTTAACCTTCACCAGTTTATCCTTTACAGTTCTTACTTGTAACTGTAAATCTTTTAGTCACTTGATTTTACCTGACCTTACCCACTTAAATTGAGTCTACTGGTAATACAGATGATGACACTCGTTCTTAGGGAATCTTCTTCACCTCATCGGTAGTATCAGTTGTTTTTTCAGACTTTACGTCATGAACCTAGAGACAAGTAAAGGTTCCGTTTGGTAAGTTATAGTGTCATTAGGTTCAGATACTGGACTAGTCATTACGACTTTCTCGACTTCAACTTGCCAAGATAGTTCTGGATGTTCTGGAAAATCTTGATTGTACGTTTTTTCTACAGGAAAAGTAGTATCCCATGACCTTACTTTTTCATCCTTCAGTTCTTTATGGACCTCATTCTCGGTTTAAACCGGAACCTCATGTCTTACTTCGTCCCTTTTCCGATGATCTCAAAACGGTTCTCTTGTGTGACCAGTATCATTTGTGGGAAAAGGTTGTTGTACCCTCTTCTGAGATGTGTACCTGTAGTGGTCTGCCAGTTATGGTTTTAGTCTGAGTAATATAAGAAACGTCGGTTTCTACCTCTTCGAGATATGTCAGTCGTTTTTGTTCTGGCCCTCGACTGACACCGAGTCTAGTACTTGAGGAATAACGGTTTAAGTCCGAATTTAACGTCTTTCATCCCTTTTGGTGAATCTGGTAAGTCCATACTGGATTTAGTTTAGGGAATACTAATACGGCACCTTCACTCTTTATCTAAATTCCCTAATCTAGATTATCTGTCTCACGGACTTCTTGATACCTGTCTCCAAACACTGTAACAAATCCTCCGTCCCTAGTTCTGGAAGGGGTTCTTTTTCTTTACGTTTTTTCGTTTTACCAACAGACTCCTCAGGAATGTTTATCGACTCTTTTCTTTTCTTGACTTTCCGTTTCTTCTTTTCCTTTCTATATGGGTAAACTTACGTCTCAAGGTTTCTTATCGTTCCTCTCTATTCTTTCCGAAGGAGTGACTGGTTACGTTTCTTTATCTCCTTTAGTTATCGTACCCTTTCTGATCTCTAGAGAATTTCTTTTAATTCTCTGTGGTTCCCTTTAAAAGTACGTTTTTACCCGTTTTGTTTACTTTTTTGTACCATACTTTGATCGTCTTCGTCTTCTACAATTCTTCTCCACCGTTCTTATGTGTCTTCTTGATATGTTTTTTCTACAAGTACTGGGTCTATTAGTTCTACTACACTAGTGAGTGGATCTCGGTATGTAGGACCTTACGCTTCAGTTCACCCGGAATCTTTCGTAGTGATGCTTGTTCCATCATCTCTACTACCTTAAAGTCAACTCGATAAACTTTAGAATTTTCTACTACGTCAGTTCCAAGACGTGAGTTATACGGTCGTTTAAACCTTTTGAGTCGTCACCAGTGTCCTGACCTTTTCCAGTCAAAAGTAAGGTTAGGGTTTCTTTCCGCTACGGTTTCTAACAAGTTTGACGAAGTGTTAACGGGAGTAGAGTGTGAGATCGTTTCATTAATACGATTTTTAAGAGGTTCGGTCCAAAGTTACCATATACTTACCACTTGAAGGTCTACAAGTTCGAACTAAATATTTTCCGACTTCTTGGTTTCTAGGTTAACGGTTGTAGACGGCCTAGTAACTCTTTCGTTCTTTCAAGGTCTTTTTGTAGATAAAGACGAGATAACTGATACGATTACGAGAACTGACACACATAATGTTATTTGACACCTTTTAAGACTTTCTCTATCCTTATGATCTGGTGGACTGGACGGAGGACTCTTTAGACATACGACCAGTCCTTTGTTGTCAATCTTGACCTGTACTTTGTTGTGTGACCAAGGTTTGTCCCCTTCCTCATGCAATTCCGACATACAACAGTTGGACGAATAAATTGAAGATACGTCTCATGTAGTACTCCTTACGACCCGACCTACTTCGTGTTCGACCTTAGTTATACCGGTCCTCTTCATAGTTATTGGAGTCTATACGTCTACTGTGGTGGGAATACCCTCTTTCACTTCTTCTTGATTACTCGGAGAACTACTTTCACTTTCTCCTCTCACTTTTTCAACCGAATTTCGAGTTGTAAGTCTTTTGAGTACCGTAGACCAGGGTAGTGAAGTACCGTTTATCTACCCTTTCGTTACCTTTGTCACTGTCTTAAAAAAAAAAAAAAAAAAACGGGAGGTTTTAGTGACGTCCATCACTGATGTCGGTAATTAATTTTCTGTGAACGAGGAACATTCTTTTCGATACTGACTGGATCTATCGTCTCTGTCATACAACGGTAGTTTCCAGACAGATCAGTTTCGATACCAAAAAGGTCATCAGCACATACCTACACTCTAAACCTGATATTTCTTTCGACTCGTGACTTCTTAACTACGAAAACTTGATATCACAACCTCTTCTGAGAACTCTCAGGGAACTTGACTTTCCTCTAGGATGGTCAGGTAGGATTTCCTTTAGTCAGGACTTATAAGTAACCTTCTTGAATACGACTTCGTCTTTAACGGTATGAAATCGGTGGACTACACTTATTAAGTGAGTAAACTTTTCTGGGACTACTTTCTAACTTCCGCCCTCCTCTTCTCCTACTGTCTTCTACTCTACCAACCTACCGTATAGGCTGAGTTACCTGGACTAAAACTCATAGGTCCTCAATCACTACCTGTCCCTCCGGACGACACCACGTCAGGTATCCCACGTTTCTCAGCCCGTGTTTACTCGTTGACTTGACTTCACTTGACTCACTCTACACCCCGTAGGGTCCTCAGAGTTTCCATTTTCTAGACAGACGTTACGTCCTCTGGGACCAAGTTAAGGACCAAGACCTTCTAGGTGACCTCTTCCTTTACCGTTGGGTAAGGTCATAAGAAGAGACCATTTAGGGTACCTGTCATCTCGGACCTCCCGATGTCAGGTACCCCAGAGTTTTCCAACCCATGTTGAACCTCTGATTTATTGTTACTCTAAACACTGAATCCCATTTAAAAACAGACAGGAAGATTCAGAAAGTACAATCATAATTCATCAAAATACATAACGTTCTCTTCCGTTACCGGTGGGTGAGGTCGTGAGAACGGACCTTTTAGGGTACCTGTCTCCTCGGACCACCCGGCGTCAGGTACTCCAGTGATTCTCAGCCTGTGCTGACTCACTGAAGTGAAAGTGAAAAGTGAAAGTACGTAACCTCTTCCTTTACCGTTGGGTGAGGTCACAAGAACGGACCTCTTAGGGTCCCTACCCCCTCAGACCACCCGACGGTTAAACGGAATTCTAATTAAAACCATTTTGTCAAAGAGAATATGGTACACACTTTTGATGATCCATTACAATCTTGTAGAAAGGAGTTGAGACCAAAAGAACTTCTTCTTTTATGTGAACCAAGACAGGGTGGTGATGAAAAGATCACCTGACTCCATGAACCAATTACCCACAGTTTTCACCAGACGTTAAGAGTTCTTTCACCCAATTTGAAAGTCTTTAGGTAACTTACCATAAATTATTCGAATGACGAAGAAAGAAGTAAATCTGGTTACTGAGCTGATTCACACAATTTAAATTTCTGAATTATCCCGACGGAGTTCAACCCCCATCAGAGGGGACAAATATAAACCAAGAGTACTGTTCAATGCATGAGACCAAAAAAAAAAAAAGACTTTATTTAACCTATAAAAATCAATAAAGAAATTCACTGACATTTAACCAAACTCTTACTCTTACTACCGACGGAGGTTCTAGACTCAACTAATTTAGTGGAATTTCCCAAAAAAGGAGACAAGCGACAACGAATCAATGATTCAGTACAGGTTGAGAAAACTCTGGGGTACCTGACATCGGACGGTCCGAGGAGACAGGTACCCTAAAGGGTCCGTTCTTGTAACCTCACCCAACGGTAAAGGAGGTCCCCTAGAAGGTGTGGGTCCCTGACTTAAGCTCAGAGGACGTCACCGTCCACCCAAGAAGTGGTGACTTGGTGGTCCCTTTAGGGAAAGAGGAGATATGTTTCTCTTATTTTAAACGACGACTGATGATCGACGGTACAGAATAAAATATACTAAAAGTGTACCGTACAGAGTTGATAAGATATTAGATTATGTCAACGATAAGAATCCTGGTAAAATGACTACTCCTTTGTCTGCGTTTCACTAATCAATGGAGGGTTTCCTAATTGATTACTCGTTGGTACTGAGTTTAAGTCAAGACAAGTTAATAACTAAATTTTTTGGTAAATATACTGTGAATTGAACTTTTGGTATTGTCCAGTATTAATTTAATTTTACACCTAAAAAATTACACAATTCACTTTTTTATGTTTTAATTTTGTTCTTTTATTTGTATTCACTGATGTCAAACCCGAAGGGTCCACCGGGATCTCCATTTCTTGGACGGACGATTACGTCCTCTGAATCTAACACCCAAGTTAGGGTCCTATGACTTATAGGTGACCTCCTCCCTTACCGTTGGGTGAGGAAAATAAGAACGGACCTTTTAAGGTACCTGTCTTCTCGGACCACCCGATGTCAGTTATCCCAATGTTTCTCAACTTGTGTTGACTTCGTTGAAACGTACGTTTGTGTCTGTTGATGTCAAATAGAAAATAGACTAAAGGGGAAAAATAAAGGGTAAAGTCTAGTTAGGTCACGATTGTCCAAATAAAGAAACTTTTAAAATACAATATTTTGTATATATATGTAAATCTATAAAACCTTAAAAATAAGTTTATAAGTATTAGATGTCTAAGGAAATTTTAAGAAACATCAAATGACTGATACCGTATAGTCAAAGATAAAAATTTGGTTAATTACGTGTAAATAATAAAATTTACTCAATCCAGTATATACCACCGGATAAAAATTTCAAAAAAAAAAAAGAAATTAAATGAGTGAAGAGGAAAAGAAAGAGATGGTTTACGTTCGTCGTTATGGTGATGTTTGTGTGTGTATCGGTTTATTTCCATCTGACATACATTCGTCAGAAGATGTACGAATACATAAGTATATTTTATACATCTACATATTGAACTCAAATCTATTTAGTCCATTATTCTTGAGTCACAATGGTCCTCAAAGTCAAGGATGAGGATAAACAGAACGTTTCAAAAGAATAACAAATATTCTTTCTTAAAGAAATGAAGTCCTTGTCTACCCGTGGTAGTGTACTCTCGATGATGTGCTTCAAAATACCGATTACGTAAAACACCGTTCAAAAGGTAAACTTCTGAGTGTCAAATATTTAAATATCGTTATTTTTATAACATGTTGTACGGAGAGTACTACAGAAAAGAAAACAACTAATACCATAGTAAATGTAAGAAAGGTATCTAAAGAAATATCAGAAACGAGAAGAAAAAGAAGTAATTTACAGTTTAATGTATCTGATAAATATCTATGTCTGTATAAATCGAATAGTAATACCGACTTTTTTACGAATTGTTAATGTTTTCTTAAATTCTCTTCTCAATATGTTGTTTTATATTATTAATTGATGTCCTAAATATTCTAATAAGTCAAAAAAGAGAAACTATACTCGAACCATTTAAGATAAAAAAGATCATCAAACGGGTAAAGTCTAAACAACCGATATTAATAATATTGTAAGAGAGTAGAAAATGTACAAACTATTAACCATAACCGAAAACTACTGAACGAAGTAAAGAAATTTTGTAAAGAGATCTTCAGAACAACACGACAATCAACGATTCAACACAGACTGTGAAAGCACTGGGATACCTAACATCCGGTGGTCCGAGGAGACAGATACCTTAAAGGGTCCGTTCTTATAACCTCACCCAACGGTAAAGGAAGAGGTCTCCTAGAAGGGGTGGGTCCCTGACTTGGGTACAGAGGACGAACCGTCCACCTAAAAAATGGTGACTCGGTGGACCCTTAGAGATTTACATTTTATCTTTTTACAATAAAAGAAAAATCAATACTTTTATGTCGTTATGTGGTAAAAAAAAATTTTAGACCTTCTCTTACTGACCCCGATCACTAGAGTTATTTTGGTAACTCTAGAATGAATGACCACGGTTATAAACGTTAAGTTCTTATGACCTCACCCAACGGTAAAGAAAGAGGTCCCTTAGAAAGACTGGGTCACTACCTTGGGTATACAGGACGTGAAGTCCACCTAAAAAAGACGACTCGGTGATCCTTCGGTCTCTAAATAGTTAAAATAATAGAAGATTCTTTGTCGTAAAACGAGAGAACTAATAGACAAACTAAAAGATACAATAATTAAAGACGAGAATAATAGAAAAAGTTAGAAATAACAAATTAGATATTAAGTCTATGTCTGAATGACAATCACAATCGAAAAACAGATTAGACAATTTACGTAAATTTTTACATCCATAAGATTCATGACGAAGTCATGTGACTTATTGACAACCATACATCGTAAAATAATAGTAAATAAAGTTTTGATAATGACAGATGATACTATTAAAGATTTTATAAACCCACTAGATATTTTTGTAAAAATATAAGTATATATACCGTAAAAGATAATGAAAAAACGGAACGATAAAGTTTATGTTACTTAAAACCAGTCTCTTTTAAGATATAATGAAGTTAGCAAACCGTAAGAAAACTCAAAATAAAAATTTTGAAAAAAATAAGACACAACCCCATATCGACTAATTGTCACAAAACTATTAAAGTCTACTTGTCACTTCCCAGAGTTGTCATGTAGGTAAGCTGTAAAAAATTCTGAGTGAACTTTAATTTTCTACGAATGAGGAACCTTCCTTTCAATACTGGTTGGATCTATCGTATAAGTTTTCGTCTCTATAATGAAACGGTTGTTTCCAGGAAGATCAGTTCCGATACCAAAAAGGTCACCAGTACATACCTACACTCTCAACCTGACACTTCTTTCGACTCGTGACTTCTTAACTACGTAAACTTGACACTACAACCCTTCTGAGAACTCTCAGGGAACCTGACGTTCCTCTAGGTTGGTCAGGTAGGATTTCCTCTGGTCAGGACCCACAAGTAACCTTCCTGACTACGACTTCGACTTTGAGGTTATGAAACCGGTGGAGTACGCTTCTCAACTGAGTAACCTTTTCTGACACTACGACCCTCCCCAATCCCCGTCCTCCTCTTCCCCTGTTATCTTCTACTGTACCGTCCTACCGTGGTGGCTGAACTACGTGTACTCAAACTCACTTGAGGCCCTCAACCACTACTTGTCCCTCCTGACCGTACGACGCTAAGTACCCCAGCGTTTTAGAACATGTGTTGACTCACTGACTTGACTTGACTCGACTTGACTTCTGAGTGTAATGACGAATGGTAACCAGTAATAACGTTTTCAAAGAATGTACATATAGATTTTTATAACGATTCGACATAAAAAATTTCCATCGTCAGATATATAAGGTACTCTATATAAGTTTTTATTCAACATGTGTTGAAAACATAGAAATAGATAAAAAATACATAAGATCGTTAATAAACCGTTTTAAAAAATGACAATAAGAATAATATTAAACCGATTTAGAAAATCAAAATAACTGAAGATATAAAATTTAAGTACAATCCACGTTTATGTAAATATTGATGATGTATAAGAACACTATAAGTTTATTTACAGTAATAGTATACTGGGAGATTCATTTCTAACACGGAATTTCGGTCAAAGCAACTTAAAATTATTTTGAAATGGTCGAAAGTAAAACGAGAAACGATATTAAAAGATAAGGAAATATTAGTGTTAACGGTATGAATATAAAAGTTTATAAAACCACATTTGTTATATTTCGACCATAAGAACGATGACGACGACGATAACAAAAATTTGTCATAAGGTGACTTATTTATTGATTTTGGACAGTTCATGCACCTCGACCTATTTCACACATAATCCATACCTAAATGACATTGTTACCAAAGAAACACACATAACTTCGAAGTACAACGAAGGAAACATCGACGACACCCTAAAGGGGTTCATATTCTAGGACCTCTTAGATAGACTTAAACCAGTTACTACTCCTATTTACCTATCGATTCACACTCACTCATTAAACCCAAAAAAAAAAAACAACAACAACAATGGAAAATCCGACAGAAAATTTTTTAATTAATTAATTAATTAAAATAAAATGAAATGTTATGATATAACTAAAACAGTATGCAGTTGTACTTAGGCGGTGTCCACATGTGTACAAGGGTTAGGACTTGAGGGGAGGGGGGAGGGAGGGGTATGATAGAGAGACCCAGTAGGGTCACGTGGTCGGGGTTCGTAGGACATAGGACGTAGCTTGGACCTGACCACTAAACAAAGAATATACTATAATATGTACAAAATTACGGTAAGAGGGTTTAGTAGGGTGGGAGAGGGAGAGGGTGTCTCATGTTTTCTGACAAGATATGTAGACACAGAGAAAACGACAACGGAATACTGGGTCGTTAGGGTGACGACCCGTATGTGTGGCTCCTTTGGTCTTAACTTTCTCTGTGCACATGGGGTTACAAGTAGGGTCGTGACAAATATTATCGGTCCTGTACCTTCGTTAGATCTACAGGTAGTCGTCTACTTACCTACTCTTTCGACACCATGTATATGTGTTACCTCATAATGAGTCGGGAATTTTTCTTATGTAAACTTAGTCAAGATTACTCCACCTACTTTGACCTCGGATAATATGTCTCGCTTCATTCGTTCTTTCTTTTTGTGGTTATGTCATATGATTGAGTATATATACCTTAAATCTTTCTACCATTAAACCCCATAAGATTAGTAACAAGAGACATAAAACAATCTACGAACGGACTCTTTCGACTCAATTTCGAAAGATTAATGATTAGAGTCGATTAGCACTTCATCTAATCTTTTTAACTTCTTCCACTTCTTCTACCTTCTCTTCCTCCTCCTTCCCTCCTTTTGTCACTCTGTTTAGAGGAAATTCTGTAGTAAGAACCCTCTCGACAAAACTCTCCTTAGGTCCTTCTAATTGATCAGACAACTTATGGAATATACGTATCCGTCTAATATTTCACCAGTTTATTTGTTAGAGTTAGTAAGAATTCCAGGTCGTGTGTAACAAGACACTCAAAAGTTACAAAGAGTACAAAAGATATGAGGTCGTCCGTAAACCCGAACACCGAGTCGATCATTTCTTGTACCACGTTACTCCCTAATTAACCAAGTTAGGGACCCAACCCTTCTACGGAACCTCTTCCCTTTCCAATAGGTGAGGTCATAAGACCAGACCTCTTACGATACCTGACATATTAGGTACCCCAACTTTCTCAGTCTGTACTGAGTCGTAGAAAGTGAATTCTGAATTGGTACGTAAATGGTTAAAATACATATAATTTACTCTAACCATTCTTTAAGTTTGTACCTTTCAAACCTTATTATCACTATATTTAACTAGTTGATCTTTTAAAATGATAAGTGGACTAAAATGAAAAAGAATACAGGTGTAAAATTTATACAAAAAGTACAAACAAGTGAATTTTGAAAACATCCTTTGTGGTAGAAATTCCTTCTATCTGTTTGAAATGATACCCGGTCGAAATTACAGGAATAAATTAAAGACCTTCTCTGGTGGAATTTTCTGTAAATGAAAATTTTTCTTCAATATAATCCTCTACTTGTTAATTGGACTCGTAGGAATATTCCAAAAGAAACCACCAACCTGTCTTAAAATTACTTTAATGACTATATAAAGTGATACTATTTAAAATAAGAGATTTAGTTATTTAAAGATTTAATTTAATTTAAATCTCTAACTTAATTATTAGGTGTACTCGACTCTAACGACAATTTTCTATCTAATTTCTTAAGATTAAGACTATTTACGTGATCAATATACACTTGTACTATCAATGTACTTTATAACTTACACTTTAATTGACCCTGAACAAGAGTAGTAGTCAGTTGAGTTAAGTCAGTGAGTCAGTACAGACTGAGAAACGTTAGGGTACTTAGTGTCGTACGGTCCGGAGGGACAAGTAGTGGTTGAGGACCGTATGTAGGTTTGAGTACACGTAGCTCAGCCACTACAGTAGGACGGTAGAGTAGGAGACAGTAGGGGAATAGGAGGACGTGGGTTAAGGAGGGTCGTAGTCTCAGAAAAGGTTACTCAGTTGAGAAGAGTACTCCACCGGTTTCATGACCTCAAAGTCGAAGTCGTAGTCAGGAAGGTCACTTGTGGGTCCTGACCAGAGGAAATCCTACCTGACCAACCTAGAGGAACGTCAGGTTCCCTGAGAGTTCTCAGAAGAGGTTGTGATGTCAAGTTTTCGTAGTAAAAAGCCCGAGTCGTAAGACGTGTCAGGTTGAGAGTGTAGGTATGTACTGGTGACCTTTTTGGTATCGGAACTGATCTTCCTAGAAACAAACGTTTCATTACAGAGACGAAAAGTTATACGATAGATCCAACCAGTATTGAAAAAAAGGTTCCTCATTCACAGAAAATTAAAGTACCGACGTTAGTGGTAGACGTCACTAAAACCTCTGAGTTTGTATCAGACTTTGATAAAGGTGACAAAGGGGTAGATAGACGGTACTTCACTACCCTGGTCTACGGCACTAGGAGCAAAGGACTTACAACTCGAAATTCGGTTGAAAAAGTGAGAGGAGAAAATGAAAGTAGTTCTTCGAAAAATCGAGGAGAAGTGAAAGACGCTATTCCCACCACAGTAGACGTATAAACTCCAATAACTATATAGAGGACCGTTAGAACTAAGGTCGAAGACGAAGAAGGTCGGGTCACAAAGAGTCTATATAGAGGACCGTTAGAACTAAGGTCGAAGACGAAGAAGGTCGGGTCACAAAGAGTACTACATGAGACGTATCTTCAATTTATTCGTCTCACTGTTACATGTCGGAACTGCATGAGGAAAAGGAGAAACCTTGATCAGACAACAAGGTACAGGTTAAGATTGAAAACTAAGGACCGGACGTATATCCAAAGAGTTCTCCGTCCAGTCCACCAGACCATAAGGGTAGAGAAGTTCTTAAAAGGTGTCAAATAACACTAGGTGTGTCAGTTTCCGAAACCGTATCAGTTATTTCGTCGTCATTTACAAAAAGACCCTGAGAGAACAAAAAAGCTACTAGGTCGTCTACAACCGTTAAACTTGCGACCAAGAAGACGGAAAAGATTTTGGTGGAACTTGTAGACCTTCAAGTACCGAGTCCATAACGACTTCGGACCAAACGTCTTAAAACTCGTAATGAAATGATCGCACACTCTACTCACGTTAACACACCATGAAACTCGTAAAAAACCTTGACGGAAAGAAACCCTAACCTTACTTTTGACTGGAAAAGGTCCGAAGACCGGTGACAACTCAAAAGGTTTAAACGATCGTATAACTCACATCGTGAAAGTGTCGTATTAGAAGGTCCTAAGCTTTATCGACTTGACCTTAAGGTAGTGGAGGTGATCGAAACAAGTATCACTACAAAAGAATCCGAGTGAACTGAAGTGTAAGGTTCTACAGACCGAGATCTAGTCATTAGTGTGGTAGCACTAATAGACCCAGCACTTCGAGAAAAAACATGTCAAGAAGCCACATCAGAACGGTGGAGAAGAATTATAAAAGACGAAAACAATCCAGGTATTGAAAAGGTAGGAATTAACTCGGGTAGAAACATACTTTATAAGGGAACCATAGAGATTAAAAGAAATTCTCTAGAGATCAGAAAGGGTAAGACAACAAAAGGAGATAAAGAAACGTAACTAGCGGTTACTTCAGAAAGAATAGAGAGGAACGATAAGAAACCTTAAGACGTAAGTCTACGAATGTAGAAAGGAAAAGAGGAAACGAAAAAGAAGAGAAGAAAAATGTGGATAAACATTCCGGAGGAGTCTGTCGGTAAAACGAAAAAAAGTAAAGAAAAGGTACCCCTACCAGAACTAGAGACAGAGGACATGTTACAGTGTTTGGAGGCAGGTATCAAGTAGTCCGTGAGACAGACAGTCTAGGTCAGGGAATTTAGATAAAGAGTGAAGGTGACATATTAGTATTCCCTAAACTAAATCCAGTATGGACTTAGTTTACTTCAACGAGTCAACATAGACTGAGAAACGTTGGGGTACCTGACATCGGATGGTCCAAGGTGACAGGCACCCTAAAAGGTCCGTTCTTATGACCTCACCCAACGGTAAAGGAAGAGGTCCTCTAGAAGGCCTGGGTCCCTAACTTGGGTCCAGAGGGTGTAACATCCGTCTGTGAACTGGTAAACTCGGTGGTCCCTTCAGGTATGGACTTACCAGATCACCAAAAGGGATGAAAGAAGTTAAATTCAGACTTAAATCGTTATTCCTCAAGTACTAAACTCGGTGTCAGTCGAGAGTCAGAACAAAAACGACTGACATATCTCGAAGAGGCAGAAACCGACGTTTCTTATATTAGTTATACTAAAACTACAACTGGTAGACCACTACAGGTACACATCTCAAGAGAACACAACAACCTTCTCCCACAAACGAAACTGGTCACGTAAGAGAACCGTTTTGAGATAATCGGAAACGGGACGAAGAAGACATGAGGTTCCGGTTTAAACGGACAATGAGGTCCACAAAGAACTGAAGGATGAAAACGTAAGGTCAGGGGATATTACTTTACCTGTAGAAAAAAAAACCCACAATCAAGATTTTCCAGAACATCTAGAAGTATCTTGGTAAGTTGAAGTCGAAGAAGTCGCAATGCCCAACCCCATATCTGAACCTAATAACACTATAACTTACCAACGGAACCTTTGCTTGTCTCTAGTAAGACAGCAAAAAACTCTAACGTAGGTTCATGACGTAAATTCTGAGAAAACAACTGGTACTACCGATGAGGTAAAGAAGATTCGCTAAGGATGGGTGTCATCATCTATATTACCAGTAGGCTCAATTTAAGTGGGTAAGGTCAGGTAAAATCAAGTGCCTAAGGATCTTACAACTGTAAGTGAGAACGGTAGAGGACAAACTGGTGAAAGTTAAACGGAACTAAGTACCTGGACTGTAAGGTCCAAGGATACGTTATAACGAAAAATGTCATAGCCTGGAACGAAGATAGTGGTCCTCGTTTGGGTGTAGGGTCTTCGACGTCGACACCGCCGTGTCCTCCCGGTCCTCCTCGATGAGGTACAAGTTCCAGTCCTCCCCGTCGGTGCTCCTCTATGGGGAACAGGTTCCATTCCTCGTCACCGATGCGAAACGACCTCGTCGGAACTTCTCTATGGGGTGCAGGTTCCATTTTCTTTGGGTTCATTCTGACATCCACAACATTCTCCCGTAGTCTCCCGTCTGTGTGACTTTGGTATTAGTGTCTTTTGATCGGTTAGACTAGTGTGTCTGGTGTCGGAACAGATTGAGTTACTTTGATTCGGTACTGCACACACCGGTGGGTTCTGTCCTCCCAGTACCACCTCTCCAGACTGTCTTACACCAGATGACCTCTTCCCTTACCGTTTGGTGAAGTCATAAGAACGGAACTCTTGTCGTACTTATCATTCTTTTCCGTTTTACTATTCTATGACTTTCCCCTTGAGGGGCCCAACCATCCACGGGTTATACAATGACTTCTAGTCACCTCTTTATTGAGGTCTTTCTTACTTCCCTACCTCGGTTTCGTTTTTGTTATGGGTCAAGAGTAGTATTTATCACCAATAAACGTAGGATTTACTATTTACTATACGACTTACACCATAAAACTTCTCCTTTTATATATCAGTCTCTTATAAAAAGTACACTAATAGTTGTAAGAAATGTTTACGACTCATCTCTACTTTTCATATCATTCGTAATCATTGTACCAGAAATATAATGAATCTTGTAGACTAGACTGAACTGGGTCCAACTCGGGGTTATGGAAAAACCTTCCTTCTTTCTCTGTGTAAGTGTATTAAAAAATTCGAATTATATTTAAAATGGTTCTATAGTGTCAATCAGTAAATTTTGTTTTACTTATATAATACACATACGTTTCAATTACGTCGATTGCTCTAACTTTTTACCTCTGGTCTCTTCTTTTTTGTTGGTGTCGTGAGTTTCCGTGATTTCATTGAAACGGTTTTTCTCGTCCTTTACTCCACTTTTATACTAAAGAGTCTTGTAACTATCTTTTGAATGGATCCTGTAACCTATCGGATATTGTGAACAATATTCCTGAACTCGGTTGTACTAGATTTAGAGTTTCGTGTTCTATTGGTATTGACTATCGATCCGATTTAAAACTGTTTAAGTAAATAATTTAACCCTAATAACCAATAAACGGATTTTAAGAGAGTCCTCTGGTCTAACTTTTTATGAATCAACAATTTAAGTTGTTAAATAGCTTACCTGTCCAAATTTCAACCCTTTTCATAATATATTTTACCCTTGTAGACAGAATGCTCGAAAGTTGTTCAGTTACTGAGAGAGTCTTGTACAAATATAGTATACAAGGAAATCAAGAGTAAGTATTTACGGTTTTTATATATAGAGTGGATTAGACTAAAGTCTCGTCCGGACTTTTTTCTGATACAAGGTGTGAAATAAATTTTTGACAATATTACTTCTACATTTTTCGACTTTGGAATACGAACTAACTTTTTTTTCATAAGTATCTCTTTTTAATACTTACTTTATTGAAAAAAAGGACTCTTTATGTACGTAAAATCCAAAATTTTATGACTTCATGTATACATCTTTTCATGTGTCTAGCATACACGTCGAATTACTTAAAGACCTCACTTGTATGGTTCCACTTGACCAATCAAAAGTGCGATTATGTATCTAGACGGGAATAATAAAGTTAACGTGACTAAGTTACCTTGTTACACCTTTATTGACCATAAAAATGTCACTGAGAAAGTTAAGTACTTGTAGCATGTAGAAAAATAAATTAAGAAGAAATTGAAGAGATCGTTTCAACTAAATTAAAAAGGTACCTCCCTGACCCGTACAACATCTAGGATTAATCTATAAATCGTAGACACGTACACACGATTCAGTGAAGTCAGTACAGGTCGAGAAACGTTGGGGTACCTGACATCGGGTGGTTCGAGTAAACAGGTACCCTAAGAGGTCTATTCTTATGTCCTCACCCAACGGTAGGGGAGGAGGTCCCTTAGAATGGCTGAGTCCCTGGTTTGGTTTGTGTACAGAGAATGCAGAGGACGTAACTGTCCGTTCAAGAAATGGTGATCGTGGTGTACCCTTCGGGTGAATCATAGATTCATACTAAAATTTACTAAAAAAAAATTAACTAAAAGACTAAAATCCGTCCATTTCTCTTTATGTATAGAATAGTATAACTAAGTGAGTCAGTCAAAGTGAAGTATTAAGGTTATCTAAAAGGTATCTAAATGAACCTAAAAGATGTATATTAGTCGACACTTATTGTTGTCCTAAAAAAAGAAGAAGAACAAAATTACGTGACCGACAAACAGAGTATGTCAATCAATAGAGAAACGGTCAGAGTCTCATCTTTTCTAACAGTATAAAATAGTAATTCAATCTTCAACCGACATCCGAAAACAAAGATAGGAATTAATCTTATTGCTACGAGGGAAAGTAAGGTAACAATAGGATTTCTCTTAGGAAAAGTCGATTCATTCCTAAAACATTGAGACACTCTCCTTTCATAAATTTGTTACCTTTTCAAAGGTATTATAGTGTGTGTCTTTTTTGATTAAACTCTTTAATATTTAACATTCATCGGACAACGTACGTCACACATTTCTCATCTGACTTGATTCTCCGTCCTTGTCCTAGTAATTCTTGAAACGTCAAGTTCGATCCACAAGGTTCCAGTCACTTGAAACTCTCTCGTCCGATTAACTCAGTGTACAACAGATAAAAAAAAAAAAAATTACAAAAAACACTGATCCGGAGTGGAACTCACTATCTTTGTTCATTAATCCTAAGGAAACATTCATATCATGTTAAACAAATATGATGTAGGTGAACCTCAGGTGTTAGAACCGAAACTATCAAAGTGTTTGAAAGGTTTGTAACTCTAAGATCTTTGAGATTTTTCATTTGTAAGATATTGTATAATTGAAATAATTCCCGTACTCTAAAGAAAGGTATAGAAAGTAAAAACATAGGAGTCAAGGATAGAGTCACGACCCTTGTTATAACCACAATTTGTAAAAACTGGTTAATTATTTACCTATATTTTCCTTTTTATTCCGTATTGAAGGGGGGAGGAAGGATTTGGGTTATATATACAAAGGTCCGTTTATCCGTCGGTGGGTTGGGGAAAAGAATTGGGAAAGGAAGTACCTTAAACTGTAACAAAGGTGTACAATATAAAAAGAGATTCCCAAAGAGTACAAATGAATTATTGAGGTCCAAAATTGAACGGTTCTAGTAGTTAGTCTTAAGTATAGGTTAAAAGTGGACATAGACATTATACCTTCGATTAGAAAAAAGTAGAATTTTATATAATTGTATATATGTTTAGTTTAAGTATAATACTAACCAGGTCGGAGTAGTTCTCCTTCTACAAAATCTTGGAAAATATTAAAGTCTGATTGTTTCTAATAATATGTTGAGTTTATTAGGAAACGAAGAATTACCAAAGGTCTTCAGTAATAAGATACTAAGGATGACTAAAGTTAATATCGTTTTTGTCAAAATCATAACCTTTCTACTGTAAAATGAGTTATAGGAAAGAAATCACGAGGAACATTGAACTAGATGGTAATGGTGGTGTCGAGACTCTAGAAATAAGTTAATAATCTACTCAAGTTAATGTCAAATTACGTTGGGCTCTTTAGAAGTTCAGATACCGTTTATATGTTGATGACGTCATGAGATTTAAAGTCGTACACATAAATGAACGGAACAAGTAATCGGTGTGTTATTGCGTTTATATTTGGTATCATAAAATTTAGAACCTCTCTACACAATTAGTAAGACTCCTTTTTCACTTCAAGTTTCCCAATCTACTAAACGAATACCTATATCTTTGAGTAAGAACTTCAATTAAAGGTAAAACGGACTCCAAGAAATAAATAAAGAAACTCCAAAATTTTTATTACTGGAAAATCTTTTCAGAAATAACTTAAACAATGTTATAATGAAAATAAAATACAAAAACCGGTGTTCCAAACACCCTAAAAAAGAGGGACTGGTCCCTAACTTGGGTATGGGGGATGTAACCTTCCCCTTCAACATTGGTGACCTGGCGGTCCCATCGGGGGACAGGTTCCAAGAAAAACAAATTCAAATATAATATAAGATTCCGGTCTCTATATAAGTGGTAATTACACTTTTCCCATCGTTTAATTTTGAGGTTATAATTTGTTGGATTTTTATATTTTATATAAAGTCTTCTTCTATTTACGTAGTTGATCAGAACATTTGAAAGTTAGTTGAAAATTAATAATTCCCATAATCTCTCTTAATGACTCACCCTAAAGATTTTCCTAAAAAGTTTAACAAAACACGGATTTTTTCAAAGAAAAGTCTATAAGATTAAGTAGGTAGGTGGAATGAAACAAAACTTGATATATAAGTAAGTAAGTAGTCATGTATACAAACCCCATTGTTAGTACCTATCCAGAAAAACACAACACTCATCAAAATTTGATTATCCTATTTACTCTATACGTGTCTTTATTATTTTGTTCTGTAAAACTTTACAGACCTTCTCCGTGCATATTCACTTGTACTTTAAGTTTCTTCTATTACTTATTTGTGTTAGTTCTTACTGTAGTGTCTTCTCTTTCCAAAACCTAAATCAGGAACTCCTTTCCTAGTTTGAGTTCGTAAGTAGTTCTCCCATTAATACAACGTTCGTGTCTCTTGGACCTCTTATTTCAGTATAACCATTTTTACATTGTCGTACCCATCTACCGACCCAGAGTGTCGGTCTCCAAAACAAAGTCATATAGACCCGACCTCGGACGACGACAACGATTCAGTGAAGTCAGCACAGACTGAGACACACTGGGGTATCTACCGTCGGGTGGTCCGACGGGACAGGGACCCTAAGAGGTCCGTTCTTGTGACCTCACCCAACGGTAAAGGAAGGGGTTACGTACTTTCACTTTTCACTTTCACTTCGACCTCGGATCCCTAGACGTAGAGAATGTTCATAAGTAGACTAATACTGTGACGACGAGACTCCTGATGTAAATCTCTTGGTGGTGAGATAAGATACTTATCTCTAAGGGGGTATCGAATCGACCATTTCTTAGGTGGACGTCACGTCCTCTGGGACCAAACTAAGGACCCAGTCCTTCTAGACGACCTCTTCCCTATCCGATGGGTGAGGTCATAAGAACCCGAAGGGACCACCTAGTCGATCATTTCTTAGGTGGACGTTACGTCCTCTGTACCCAAACTAAGGACCCAACCCTTCTAGGGGACCTCTTCCCTTTCCGAAGGATGAGGTCGTAAGACCGGACCTCTTAAGGGACTTGACATATCATGCACCCCAACGTTTCAGTCTGTGTTGACTTGATGGGACGTACCGGTTCGTGGGGACGTGTTCACTCACTGGGGTCTCTTCCCTTGTCGATGGCTCAGGTCATAAGACCGGACCTCTTAAGGTGCCTGACATATCAGGTACCCCAGTGTTTCTCGACCTGTGTTGACTCGCTGAAAGTGAAACTGACGAGATAAGATTTCACCAAAGAGGGAAACACGTTCATTTCCTACGGACGTTTGGATAATGATACGGGTCGAAACCTAAGTCCTCGTTCCAGTTTACCTGACTTACTTCATTCCTAGGTGTTCTCTACAAAATCTATGACAATTACTTCCCGTTCCTAGATCCGTTTGTGTTTATAAGTGGTTACATGAGATCGAGTGACGAGAAACATAGTGAGTTAATAATTATTGTTTAATGTGTCTGAACATGAGGATTGAAATTTATGAATCGAAGTAACTTTACACCGTAAACCTTAAATTTTATATTATAGTTGGTATTGAACCTTCCCATATATATAAAGTCTTGTAAAGGTAGATGTTACGTGTTAACAACCTTTCTTTGACGATAACTAAAGTTTAAAAAAGGACTTTTACTTTAATAAAATCATAGGTCCATGACATGTTGAGTTCTTTCTATTGCAAGTGAAACAATGTACTTACCTTTGATACTCCAACACGTTGTGCCAACTAAGAATTAACGTAAGTTTTCAAAGGTTTTCTATGTCGAGTAACTTTCATATTTCACTTTCACACTCAACGAGTCAGGACAGACTGAGAAACACTGGGATCGGACGGTCAGAGGAGATAGGTAGTCTAAGAGGACCGTTCTTATGACCTCACCCATCGGTCAGGGAAGAGGTCCCCGGGAGGGTTGGGTCCCTAGTTTGCACCCAAAGGTCGTAACGCCCGTCTAAGAAATAGTAGATTCAGTGGTCCCATCTATGATAAAAGAACCTAAACTATAAATTAACAATGTTATCGAAAGAATCTCTTTTATTTAAAAATACTTAGAACTTCTATAAAGAAGGAACCGTCCTTACCAAAGACGATCAGACCTAACTCCAACGAGATTCTTCTAAGTTACATCTAGACCCAAGAAAGTACACGTAACAAAAGTCTTTGTACAATTGATCTAAAGGTCCTACAGACGTAACAGGTACTTAGGTATTAGAGAGGTACTCGGACACTATTTAAATGGGTGAAACATCGTAATTGATTTCCTCAATACCACACCGTTTAAAAAGTAATAAAACCTGTGTATCAGTACCAGTATAAGGTCGTTGTCTGTCTTTCGTAAGATCGTTTAAACGATGGTCGTTTTTACGAATGTCTCTTTTTTTATAATTTCGGGTGAACTTCAAACTCCAACACTTTTGAATCACAGGTTTGTGTCTCTTTCCTAAAATTTATTTGACTGGTACACTCCCCATAAAAGTACACAAAATTAAAATACCCTTTACCGATTAAACTCTTATTTGTCTTTCGTTCTCTTATTAAGAAATTCGTCTGTACGATAGAACATTTGGCCAGGAACACTTTTTTACGGAGCCTCGTATAAATTCCCGAATAACAAGACAAAAGACACATATACTCCATACTAGTATGTAGACCCCTTGTTCAATACTTTACCTTTTACGAGGGACCGGACTCTGATGTCTGTCTTGACAAGATCAACGACGAAACCGTACCACTGTTGTAAATTTGACAAAAGAATCACGTTGACCTCAATTCCGAGAGTCAAAGAGTGTTTCCCATTTTATTTCTACTAGTGTGACACGAACAAACTAAAATGTCAAAATTGATTCTTTAGTGTTGTCGTTGAACACACAAGTTAATGTGTTATTAAACTTCGTAGAAAAGAGTTAAATAAAAAATAAACGAAAATTTACAATGAATCATAGATCAATTTGTTTGTTCATTCTGTACACTTATACACATAGTGACAGGTTTTCTGTATCTACTCATCGTTACTTTATTTATAGTATTGAAAAAGGAACCGAGATCCGAACAACTAATACCTGTCTTCAATTCTCCACATTAAAAGAATATTGTGATGTAGAGATAATGAACCTCTTCTAAATAGGTCAACAATTGTATAAATTAGATTAAAGGGGTTTGAACCATATCGAATACTGACCCACCATATATCTCTTCTTACTCCCCTAAAGTCGAATTTAGATCAGTGAAAGAAAACGATAATCAAGTGACTCAAACAACTCTCTTTTTTTTAGACGTACATGATTTTATACTTCAAGATAAAACAAAATAAATCTGTACGAAAATTTTTTTTAACGAACTAATCCTGTAGTCATTCTACCGTCCTATCTTCCAAGGGACGAGTATAAGGAAGTAAGGTTGTTATTAAACCGTCAGAAGGTACTTGTTGCCACGGAAACACCCTTGAAACCCTAGGTCCATCCCTCTACACTTTGGGGTCCCCTCGGGATCTGTCTTCTCGTAGTAAATTCCGACCGGGTACGGGTCTACTGCCCGAACATCTCGCACCAAGACCGATGTCTGGTCGTTTATTAGTGTTGGAAACGTTTGAACCGATATCGGGGTAAACTAAAACCAAGACGGTGGTCGTGTTAGGTGGTTCCCTGGACCCTCCTCGGTGTGGACGGACACGGAACCCATTGTCCGAGTTGTTGGAGTCAGAGTCGATACGTGGGACTTCGTAAGGTACCGGACCGAGGTCGGGGAGAGGTCGGGGACCTATGTGTAACATTTCTCTACATTCATCATTGTAGTTATTGTATTTTGTACCACCTCTCATTTTCCCGTCTCAAAAATACACGTTTCCATTCAACAAAAGTCGAATTTGATATGACAACGTCCTATAGAATACATTCAACGTACTATTATTTTTTCTTTTAGACACTATCTATATTTCTTCTGTTTCCTTACTTTCGTTTTGGAGTTTTGGAGTAGTTTAATGTCTACTTTAATCGTTCTCTTCTTTCCCAGTCTCCTTGATGTTTCGTCAGTCTTTTGCAAATTGTTTTACTGTTCCCCTTCATGAATGGATAGTTATTAATAAAATTTAAACATGATATAATGTTTACATATTATTAGTTTCACCATACCTTTATCTTATCCCAGGTCTTTTTTAGGTGTGTATATACTAACTGACAGAAACTGTTCGCACGACTCTTACTTGTAGTAAATTCCAGTCGGGTGTGGGTCTACTTCCCGACCATTTGACCAAGACCTATGTCTAGTCCTTTATCGGTATAGGGAATGCTTGAACCGATGTCGGGGTAAACCAAAACCTACTTCACTTCACTTCAGCGAGTCAACACAGGTTGAGAACCGCTGGCGTATCTGCCATCGGATGGTCCTAGGAGGCAGGTACTCTAAAAGGTCTGTTCTCATGACCTCACCCAACGGTAAAGGAAGAGGTCTCCTAGAAGGACTGGGTCCTTAACTTGGGTCCAGAGGGCGTGACATCCGTCTGCAAAATGGCAGACTCGGTGGTGTATGTTTTCCTACTTTAATCTGGGAATAGATTGTGGTAGGTATTTTTATTTGAGTTTTATTCTTTGAATTTACACTTGGGAGGATGTGACAACTACCCCTACATACCTCTTGTCATATCTCTAAGGAATTTTTTGATTTTTATCTCGATGGTATACTCGGTCGTTAGGGTGAGGACCCGTATATGAGTTTATCAGTGTATATAGGGCCACAAGTGACGTTGTGATAAATGTTATCGGTCCTGTACTCTCGTTGGAAAATTTACAACTACCTTTGTCTTCCTACCTATTTCTTCTCATCGCATGAGAAGTATGATTCACTTCATTCAGTCTCTTTCTGTTTGTACTATAAAGAATATACATCTTAGATTTTTTCCCATGTTTACTTGAATAGATGGTTTTTCTTTATCATAATGTCTAGATCTTTTGTTTGAATACCATTGGTTCCCATTCCCCTCCTCCCTATTTAACCCTCTAATCGTAACTGTATATGTGTGATAATATATATTTTATCTATTGATTATTCCTGGATGGTATATTATCGTGTCCCTTAAGATGAGTCATGAGACATTACCGGATATACCCTTTTCTTAGACTTTTTCTCACCTATATACACATACATATTGATAAATGAAAGGACATGTGGACTTTGGTTGTGTTGTAATATTTGACTGACATGAGTTCATTTATAATTATTATTTTGGATGATTACAGTTTTTTTCTGAATTTACACTTTGGACTTTAATATTTATAGGATCTTATTTTATATCCCTTTAGAGGAACTGTAATTGGAACTATTAATAAAAGACCCCGTACACCGAGGTTTTTGTAATCGTTGTTTTCGTTTTTTATGACATTTTTTACTGTAATATAATTTAATTTCTCCAAGACGTGTATTTTTCTTTCTTATGTCACTTTTCTATTGTACACCTTACTCTTTTATAAACGTTTGAGAGACGATTGCACAAGTATAGGTTTTATGTATTCGTGAAGTACGTTAGACTCGTTTTTTGGTTTATTAATTTTTTTTTTAGTCGTTTCTTGGACTAAGCTGTAAAAAGGTTTCTTCTGTACATTTGCCGGTTTTACATATACTCTGACAAGAAATATGACGATTAGTGAGACCTTTACGTTTAGTTCTTGTGTTACTCTATATCGAACCGATAATAGTTTTGTTCTTTTTCATCGTCTGACCATTCCCACATCTCATTTACGGTGGGAACATATCACAACAACCCTTACCTTTAACCATACACACACACGAGTCAACACGGGTTGAGACACTGTGCACCTGACATTAGACGGTCCAAGGAGACAGGTACTTTAAAAGGTCCGTTCTTATGGTCGTACACGACGGTAAAGGATGAGGTTTTAACCATATCGGTGTTACTTTTTATTATACAGCAAAGGAGTTTTTTTCACATTTTATATTGATAATATAGTAGGTTATTAGGGTGAAGACCCGTATATAGGTTCCCTTTACTTTATTCATAGGGTTTCTCTATAGACGTGAGGTTACAAATAACGTCATAATAAGGGTTATCGGTTCTATTCCTTTATTGGATTTACAGATAGACGTCTACCTACCTATTTCTTTTACGCCGTATGTATGTTTTACCTTACAATAAGTAAGTAATTTTTTCCTTTTAGGACGGTATATTGTTGTACCTACTTGGGTGTCCTGTAATACGATTCATTTTATTCTACTTGTACCTTTCCGTTTATGATTACTACAGTGAATATGTCCCCTAGATTTTTGTAGTGTGAGGCTTCACTTCCCATCTGACCACCAACGATCCCCGACCCCTGTCTCCCTTTGCCCCTTTAACGACACTTTCCTGTGTTTGTGATATTCTACTTATTTTAGATCCCTAGATTATATATCGTACCACTGGTATCAATTATTATGAAGTAAATAACGTAAGACTTTAAACAATTGTGAAGTCATCTAGACTACACTAGAGTGTTGTGTGTGTGTGTCTACCATTGATACACTCCACTACCTATACACTTAATCAAATTAACGTTATTAAAGTGATATATATATATTAAAAGTACAAAATTAGGAATTTATAAATGTTAAATATAAACGGTTGACATGGAATTATTTCGTCCTTATTCAACAAATTTGTTTTATAATGTAAAATGTCAACCCATTTTAAAGGAAGATGAGTAAACTAAAGACCTTTTAATAAGAAGTACTGATATTTAGAAAGAGTTCTGTGTGATTAAATTTTCCTTATTTTACCGTTCTCGTTTAATTTAAAAAACTTTTATTTACGTTTTTTCTACTTTTATCAAAATAAAATATTTGGAACGGAAAGTCACAAAGTATACTTCGTATGTTTTTATGACACTACGAATCTTGTAAAGTTTCGATTGAACCTTAATATAGAAATTATCCTTTTAAATACAGAGATATCGTAAACAGGTTCGAATTCTTTTTTGTTTTTAAATTAAAGGACTATAACTTTCGATAAAACATTTATTTATAAAATAATAAACGGTAATAACGTTATTACAAATTGACACCATGCTAATTGTCTTAACACACAATAAAAACACTATGAAAACGTATTATTAAATTGGACGTTAAAATAACCGGACAGAATGAAACATATTACATTATGAATTTTGACACTACACTAATTTAGAAATTTTTTTTACATATATCAATCAATGGATGGTATCTTAACTTCAAAAGAAACCAACATTATGAGGATTAAAAAATCTAAGAATTTAAACTTTATCTGTGACTTAAAGAATTCAACTTTACGATTCTTCTACTTTAAAAAGAGAGGGATCCACCTAAGACTCCCATCCTTTAACACATTTCGAAGAAAGAGACAACGACCAATGGTTATAAATGAAGGACAAATAACATATAAACAACAACAATAACAAATCAGAGTTCAGGACAGACTGAGAAAACGCTGGGGTACCTGACGTCGTGTCGTCCGAAGAGACAGGTACCCGAAGAGGTCCGTCCTTATGATCTCACCCGACGGTAAAGGAAGAGGTCCCCTAGAAGGGTTAGGTCCCTAACTTGGGTGTAGAGGACGTAAACGTCCGTCTAAGAAAAGGTAAACTCGGTGGTCCCTTCGGGGAATGACCTTAGTCTTCATCTATAATTTTCTTGTTATTATACGTGAATTTTACGTCGTGGGAAACTTATTAGCTCTACAAGACTATAAATGTAACACAATTTAATATTTGAGAGGGTAAGGAAAAAGAAAAATGTAACACGAACAAGAGGAAAAGAATTATTATAAATGTAATAGTCAGTATACCCCCAAAACTTTTGTGTGCACTCTCCCTTTATTCCTTGGGGACCTGTGCGGAGTCATAAACCATTGTCTTTTTGGATTTCGTGACATCCACACATCCTTTCTTCAGTATCTACAATGGGATGTCTATTGGACGTCATAGCAGACCCTTACCCACGAGGGTAGTCTCTTTGTCAGTTTTGTTCCTATAACCTAGTGACTTAATGTAAAGGTAAACGTAATGAAAACCTCATTTAACAATAACTCTCGTTATTACCGTGAATCAAAAAAAATTAATTCGTCAAGACATAAAACTATACAAGAAATTGTCACTACTTATTAAACCTCAACAGAAGTGGCGGTTATCTTCATTTACGACTGAAGTTTTTTATCATAAGTAAACCACGAAAATACCCACAACTCAAAAACAAAAATCGTATAACCTTTAGTTCATGTCCACGAGTAAGTATAGACACGAACAGATCTTCTGAAGATAAATTATATGTCATATTAAGTATTATTTCATATAAGACGAAGGAAACCGAAAAGAAAGATTGTGACTCCTTGTCGTATAACGAGAAAATTCTCATACATAGAAAGTACATACTTCCGTACCTATAGAAGAGATTAGTGGGGAATATTGAGCACGAAATAGATTTGTATAGAGACCTAAGGTGTTATAATAAAGAAAGACGGGGTAAGACAGTCGATTTTGAAGATGTTTGGTTACGGACCGAAGTGGAAGTTTTAGATTCGGGATCCTTGTCGCTCCCTCTACATATTACCACCTCTGTCGTAGCAGGTAATTCCTACCTCAACTAAGAGTACTACTTAAGTTTAACTTCCTCCTAAAATTTATGACTCGTCATTGAAATTTGTAACAATGATTAATCCTTTTAAATAAAAGGAAACCTTTTTACTTTCGTTGTTGTATGGGTTCCGTATCCACTTAAGTTGGTGGACCTATATATAAACGTTATTCTTATTACAACAAGGATTCCTTTACGTTCGTCTTATATTACCCAGACTATTATACCCATATTCGACCTATAAGAGGAAATCTTTGTCTTCTTTGTCTAAATAACTTTACTTTAAGTGAGGAGTAAAGGTGAGGAGAAAGGAGTGTAAATCAGAGTCTTTTAACTGTCTTCAAACCCCTGATTGACTTCGACAATACCTTAGCTGTGGGTAGTACCTAAGAAAGAGCGGTGTTCAGTTACCTTTTTTAGTTTCTTCCAGTAAAAGAGGAAAGGAAAGAAGGAGGGTAAAAAATGAAAAAGAAATTATTCAGAATGTCACTGGTTCTTTCTAGAAAAATTGGTTCTCCAGTAAATACCCTAATACAAACTATACTGAAGACTTTAATATTAACCGAAATTTTCGGTTGAGTCCTTACATTAAGAACGACACCATCTAGTAGAGGTCAAAAGGTTTTGTGTATAAATTTTAACAGAGAAACCAGAGACAGGAGGTCGTATCGACATTCTTTAGATAGATCCAGTTCCGTTTGACTGACTGCGAGAAAAGATCCCAAATTTATTCGGATATCGTCTTGTTCGAAACTACGGGAATTAGTCAGTTGTTTAAAGAAAAATAGTTGAACTTTCTCCTTTGGTCATTAGGTCTACGCAACCCTTACAATATTAGTATTCAACTATACAAAGACTATACGATTTCGCTCGTGATATCTGATCAGTAAATATGAAGTTTGTATCCATTACCTATCTAAAAACTTTTATAAAAACCTCTTTTGGGTGACTTCTGACTTCAATTTATTACATTCCCCAAACAATGTTATGTATAACTTTTCTAGTGTATAGTGTGTGAATGTGTGTAGGTAAAAGATCAAATCGTTTCCACATTACTACTATATTGTCTTTCGATACCTTATATTTTGGAGAAAAGATCACGTATCCCTTGTCTGACTTTCAAAATATTTGTACCCCTTAATTCACTTTTGTTTTTACTGACACCTATCTCGACATCCAGTAAATGGTTAATATATGCGTTTGTCATAAAAAAGGGGGAGTTCGTCTTGAAGATTTACTCGAAGGTGAAGACCAACTTTTTAGTTAGACACATAGTGAGTTATAACACTTTAGTCTTTACTCCATCGTAGTAAAAAATTTAAATCGAATAGAGTGATCCATAAGTTTTATAGAGAGTGAAAACAACTAGATTACTAGACGAAGTAGTTTTATACATCACCGGTCATAGGTAAAAACACATCAAAGACCACTACAGGTGAGGGATGGAGGGAGTGACACAAATGTCACTCGTATGACAAATACATGTCGTTTTCTAGCAGTCCTAGAGAGATGAATTACCTCAAATCAGATCTTAACGAACGACATTTGTTTTTACTCTTTTCCTGTGAACGAAATGGGTTCTTACGCCCGATCACAAACTTCAAAGTCAAAATACTCGAATCGTACAAAAAAGGTTTACTTAGACTTTAACCATTTTTGTTCGAAATCTACAAAATTAATTACGAAATATGTATACACTATCGATTGTTAAAGGAGTCTATATTAAAACTAAAGAGCATTTATGTAAATCAGAAAAAACCCTGTTGACCTTTTGTGTAAAACTCTTTGACTTAGGGTTAATGTATATAGAGTATTTACGTATACATATAGAGAGTTTATGTATAAAGAGTACCCGGTTCATGACAGTATTTACTACATTTTTTAAGTTGACTTGATATTTCGTCTCTACCACAACCACCGTTTTTATTCCCACCACCACCTTCAAAATCTTAGGATGTTGATCGTAATCTTAGTTAAAACAATAGACTTTGTCTTATTATTCTGAATAGTATAAACAAGAAATCCCTTTTTTTTGGACGTACTTCGTTTATCACACAATTCGAGTAACTTACTGTTTTCCTCACAGTTTATTTACGGTACCTTTATACTTCCTACGTCTTTACATTTCTTTTTCCCCGAACTCAGTCCTTACAGAAATATTTTCAACATACTGAACTCGACCGTTATTACTTAACTTGTTATCATCCTTTTGTGTCTATCCTTATGTAAACCTTATCATTTCCGAAGTCCTATACGTTCTGTAAATGTCCTAACATTGATCCTCAATTACGTGAGTTACATCTAATTTATCCGTAAGACTCATCGAATAGCTTATAACATGACTTTTACTTTTCGTCTTACCGACAGACCCATATCTTACAAAATTTACATAAGTGACAAATAGAAAAACTAACACACCGACTGACCCTCGACCCGAACAACTACGACGGGTCGTAATGTTTCTGTCAAAATTTGGGGTAAACCAATCGGGTCCTTTTCTAGTTTTAAGTTTTAAACTTCTTGTCAAAAATGACTTACTTGTAACGTAAGTGTGGGAACATTTCAACTTTTTTAGAATTCAACTTGGTAGTATTCAAATACGTTTCTTTATAATAATTAATATTTTTAATTGATTTACAACGGTAAACACTGTTATACCTACCTGAAGCTCCCATAATACGATTTAATTTATTCAGTCACTTCCCCTAGAAGGGTTGGGTCCCTAGTTTGGGTACAGAGGACGTAACGTCCGTTTAAGAAATGGTCGACTCGGAGTTCCCTTCGGGTTCCTATGATCTCACCAATGGGATAGGGAAGAGGTCACTTAACAGGGTTAGGTCCTTAACTTGGTCCCCCAGAGGACGTAACGTCCACCTAAGAAATGGTTGACTCGATAGTCCCTTAGGGTTTATTCAGTACGTCTCTTTCTGTTTATGGCGAACTAGAGAGTTTACGTCTTTGATTTTATTATTATTTTTTTATTGTTTCTTTTGGTTCAAGTAGTTATGTGTCCGGTGTAATCGTCAACGACCCCACCTCCGCCCCCCACCCTCCTCCTCTTTATGCACTTACCCAATTTTTTTTCTTTTAAATTTTTTTCTCTTAAGTTTAAAATTTCTTTATGCATAGACCAAATTTATGAGACTCTTCTCCTATCAATCGTCGTTTCGACTGAGTCATTTCTCGATACTGACCGACGAAAAATATAGTCCTTTATGGGATACTAACATCCTAGATTATAAGACAACGGAGACTCCAGGTCCCAATTCTCTCTAGTGACTTAAAGAACTTGTTTACTGATACTTCTTCTTCACTAGACACTCCGTTTATCCTTCATTTGTATATAAATTCCGAGTTCGTTTAACGAGTTATACAATGGACCCCTCAGTCAATTGAAGACTCAAAAGTGTGTGTAACCGTTGAACAATGTTGTTGTTTTTCGTACTTTTGTGTAAATTAAATGGAGTGACCCAACCATCCTTGAATTGTATTTTTTCAATCCTTTCGAGAACCTTTTTTAATTTCAAACGATGTTTATTTTTTAAAGAATTTAAGCTGGTTAGTAAAAGTAGTTGAAGTGAAGTATTAGGAGAACGGGGATTGAAAATCCACTCAGATGTCTCACAAGTACATACACGCACGTACGATTCAACGAAGTCAGCACAGGTTGAGAAACGCTGGGACACCTGACATCGGGCGTTACTAGGAGACAGGTACCCTAAGAGGTCCGTTCTTCTGACCTCACCCAACGGTAAATGCAGACGTGGACATGGACATGTCGATGTCAGACATTTCTTTACGTAGTGTTAGCGGAAACATGAACAGACAAAGGAGATGAGTCTTCTATTTAAACCTCGTGTCCGTCCAAAATAGAACTTGTAAAAAAACGTAATGTGAGTCGTTACAAAATTTTCTCATACGGTTGTATTACTTGATTACCAGACGTCATTATCTTAATTTGATCAAAGACCTCTTTGTTTTATATTGCATTTTGATCCACACCCTTGTCTTCACTTCACAAATTTTTCATTCCACAAATCTTATCCATAAAAAAATTTTAGATTCTACGTAGTAAATAACCTAATAGTTCTTTATCGTGAAAGTATAAAGATTCATAATCAAAAGTTTAAGTATTTTACCTGTGTTATTATTACAGACGGAGTTACCCAATCGTCAATGTGTTTACTACGATACCTTATGACAAGTATTTCATATTTGATAATAAAAATAAGTGATATTAAAGAGATATTTACAGTAATCCTAATATCTTACGTATGATTTACTATAAAGGCGGTTTTACTGTATATGATTTTTATTATATTTCATAAACCATCGTACTTCTTATACAGAAATCCCTACTGTTTTTGGACAGTGATTAGTAAAATTTTGCATACTATAATCGAAGTTAAGTTAAGTCAAGTCAGTGAGTCAGTACAGACTGAGAAACACTGGGGTACCTGACGTCGTGCGGTCCGTAGGGACAGGTAGTGGTTGAGGACCTCGAATGAGTTTGAGTACAGGTAACTCAGCCACTTCGGTAGGTTGGTAGAATAGGTAACAACAGGGGAAAAGGAGAGTGGAAGTTAGAAGGGGTCGTAGTCCCAGAAAAGGTTACTCAGTCAAGAAGCGTAATCCACCGGTTGCATAACCTCGTCGAAGTCGTAGTCAGGAAGGTTACTTATAAGTCCTGACTAACGGAAATCCTACCTGTCCAACTCAGAGGAACGTCAGGTTCCCTGAGAGTTCTCAGAAGGGGTTGTAGTGCGGGGTTTCGTAGTCAAGAAACCGGGAGTCGAAAGAAATATCAGGTTGAGAATGTAGATATGTACTGATGACCTTTTCGGTATCAAAACTAATCTAATTGGAAACAACCGTTGTATTACAGAGACGAAAAATCGTACGACAGACCCAACCAGTATTCAAAAGACGGTTCTTCGTTTACAGAAAATTAAAGTACCGACGTCAGTGGTTGACGTCACTAAAAGCTCGGGAGGTTTTATTTTACAGAGTGACAAAGGTAACAGAAGGGTAGATAAACTGTACTTCGTTACTTTCTGATCTCTAGAGAAGTTCTTTTAGTCTCTATGGTTCCCTTGTTAAGTACGTTTCTACCCGTGTTATTTCCTGTCTTTAACATACTATAATGGAATCGTGAACGTAATAAAGTTGTGACATTATCCTAAGTCAAGTCAAGTCAAGTCAGTGAGTTAGAACAGGTTGGGGAACACTGGGGTACTTAGCGTCGTGTGGTCCGGAGGGACAGGTAGTGGTTAAAAACATGACGGACCGTGTATTATTCATAAATCATGTATCTTTATCGACTTCGGGAAAGTAACATTATAACTGTGAGTCTGATAGTATCAAAATATGTTACAAATCCTACAAGATATGTTTGTAAGATATGTAACAAAGGAAGTGATCGATTTGGAGTAAAGGAGAAATGTTTTATCCAATAAACATATTGGGACAATGAAGATTACAAAGAAAAAAGAATTACTAACATATAACTTTAATTCAGTTTATTAGAAGGTATTTCTTAACTTGACAATTTTTTTTGGTCCAGTAAACTACTTAGTAATCAACCTTTTTTTAGATGAATTTTTATGTTATAAAAGAGAAAACTAGGTAGTCATGTTCAAAGATGTTCTACACAGAGGGAAATCCTAATACTATGAGGATGAGAAACCTTACAATCCTCTGGCGGTCGAACACACACGTGAACACGTGTACACACACTTGAACACGTGTACACACACTCACGATACTCCTTCGTTTAAGTACTTCTGATACGTTAAACCTTCTTCTTATCTACGAAACTGAAAGCAAAGGAGATTCTTGGTCTTACAACGGAAAATTTTATCATCCAATTCTTTAGAAAGACGTCGACATACCCTATATGTAGTATATTAGTGTTTCGTGTATTTACTTTGCACTTTTACACGAAGGCCGTTTTTATAGTCTCTACCTCGTCTTCTGCACAAATTGTCGACCATCTTTGTCCAAGAATAACCTGTAATAATGTCATTGTAACAGATTTTTCGTGTTAAATAAACAAGAAGTAATAGATTATTCACATATTAAACACAGACATAATAGGATTTAAAAGTTCTAGTAGATCAACTTACCAAGTAGCATATAGACTACGGAGGTATGTAAACTCATTACTTATATAAAGTTTTTCCTTCTTACTGAAATCTCACGACAGAGTTATAGTCACTCACCCACATACACGTGTGTCATATTTATGATAAGGTGTACTAAGACTCAGGATGCAGTCCCCTAATACTGAGGGAGAGTGGTAATTTTAAGTGACGACACCAAACATCGTTGTAACGATTAATAAGTGAGTTCTGTGTTACGGGTGGGGGTAAAGGAGTTTTATACTTGAGGTCGATTTGATTATATAGAAAATCAAAGAGAGTAACGATGTCCACCGGTTTAGTGTAGAAGAATCACTTATCCTAAACAACTTCAAACCACCTATAAAGACTTTTTCAACACGAAAGAACTCAAACCTGTCTGTGGAGAAAAAAGAAGAGAACTAACGTTAATATATAATCCAACCTTACCTTTACTTGTAGATTGTTAGTACTCCTACTTACACCGTACTATTCCTATTGAAAACACTCCGTTCCTCAGACTCAGGAACTCTAAAAAAGTTCGTCGGTTTAGAAACGACCTTACGAGATAGACTCTTGAAGGACAATAAGCTTTTTTATTTAACCAAAGACCGGTGTCCTCGTCCAAATAATGTAGTACGTCTACTTCTGTGAGTATTGACAATGTATTAAGAGGTGATACAAATATCTATAAAATACAAATATCTACACCTCACTATCAGAGTTTCACAAAATAATAAATAATATACTAAAACATATGATTACTGAGGATATAAACGTAGAGACGGAATTTTTAAAATTGACTCAAAGTCTGAGTATATAGATTAGTAGACGTACAGTATCAGAGTACTGAGGGACCTTCGTACATTTTTAATTGGTCGGTCGTACCTTCAAATATCAAGAAGAATGGGTGATTGTCTTCGTCGATTAGATCTACCAAGTGATAACCGATAAGATAAATACAAGAAAACATCAGGGGTTCAACACTCTAACAAGTTGTGAAGGAAATGAGTTTTAAGCATCGGTGCTTGAGTGGACAACTGAAAAAAAGTTTTGTATAAGACTAATTATTAGTGAGTACTGGAAGTGACGATGAGGGATCGAAGTTTGGTGATAAGGAAAGAATAGTTAATAATCATTCAGAGGATTAAAAGGAGGAATAAAGGTCGGACAGAGAGATTACATGACGTTGTCTCTTTATTCTCTCCAGTATAATTTCTCATTCAGTCATTATAGTGAAGAGACGAGAATTGGTAGAATAAATCTTATTTACAGTTTTATAAACATTAATGAGTGTTCCGGATACTCTATAGACAGAGGGAAGATCGAGACAGTGTCGTAAAGGATTGAAAGAGATGTCTAAGGTGAGGAAAGGTCTCTTTAGATAACCACCCACGGAAGTTTCACAATTTTTTTTTACACAATGAAGATGAGAATTTCAAAGCTTCTACAGAACTAAAGTCAATAAAGTCAGAGAGAAGTCACACCTCTTTTCCCTGAGGAAGGTGTGACAACGATCCTTACATTTAACCATGTTGGTGTATCTTTTGTCATACCTGCATGGGGGTTACAAGTGTCTTCGTGACAAATGCTATCGGTTCTACACCTTCCATAGATTTACGGGTAGTCGTCTACTTACCTATTTCTTCTACATCACGTATGTGTGGTACCTTGTAATAAGTCATTATTTTTTCTTACCTTAATTACGTTAAACGTCGTTTTACCCACCTAAATCTCTAATTGTACAATTCACTACATTCAGTCTTTATCTTCCTGTTTATGGTATATAGTGTATGTACCTGGGATTGGATACTGTGTTGATTTGAATAAATACTTTGTCTGAGTGTCTGTGTCTTTTGTGTGAATAACAATGGTTTCCCCTCCTCCCCTCTTCCTATTCAATCCTCAAACCCTAATTTTATATGTTTGACGATATACCTATTGATTATTCTTGAATAACGTATTGTGTCTCTTGATACAAGTTATAGGACATTATCGGATATTATTTTCTCTTACCCTTTTACTTATATATATACACATATATATGTATATACGTGTCTGAATATATACAAATATTTATTCAGTGAAATAACATATGGACTTTGATTGTATTATGACACTTCGTTGTAAAGTTATTTAACAAAATTCAATTTTTTTATAATACTATTGTCATACTTTTTTTCTTAGGTAAAAGACTTAGAAGTATAGTTTAAGTGTACAAAATGAAGTCTCCCTCTTTGTTAATTGTATGGTACTTGTATAAACCTACAGAAAGGAGGTCGGCAAACCGTTCTCGTAAACTTTCTGTCACCTCCAATCCTATGGATATGGGATTGTATGAGTTAGAAGAGGAATTGTTTATGGAAGTAGAATAATTTTTATAGTCCTTATTTCCTACTACAATATAGTCGTCTGTTTTATAAAAAGAGAACCATTGAAAATAGATCTCCTTTCTTATATTTTATAATATAAAGAGTCTTACATAAACTATTTTAATTTATAGAATTTACTGGTATTACGGTATTGACAAGAGAAAAAAACACAGGGAAATAAGTTCAAGTGTCTAAAAGAAAATTAAAAATAGGGTTATTTCTACGAACGAAAAAGTAGAATTAAAATATCTCTTTACCCTAAGGTTTATTTTATTTTGGTTATTAAATAACAAAGTATATATATCTCACTTTATCTCACTATATCTTATAAAGTGGATAGAAATGTTATTTCTTGACTTTTTTCAAATAAGTGATTGTATTGTGTAAAATTACTTATATGACAAAAGAAAATTTCGTTGATTTTTTCTTCTAAATAATTATTTTTCTACCTTTTAAACCGAGATTAGTAATATTGAAAAATCATTTAAACTTATTCCTTTTTAGAATTACAAGTCTCAGATAGTTCTCGAGAGACAAATTCTACTTATTTGTTTTCTGTGTTGTAAAAATTTTTCCTTCAGTAACCTTCATTTTAATCTTTCGTATTACTTTTAGTATTTCAAAACTGACATACGTTCGATAAATTTAAAGAACTCGAAATCAAGGGAATACATGTATTACCTTATTAAACTGAGTATCACAAGAATACATTTATATTCTGTTTTATGAATTAAGGACGTCAACTATGTTCTTTGTAGATAGATGAAAGACGATTACACACAACGGAACGTTTCAGATGTTTTAATTTTGATATTGAGTCAATGGAGACTTTAAGACTTATACTACATTTCAACCGATTGGATCTTCGTTAACGAGTTATAAAGCTTTTGTCATCACTCCGTCCCCAGTAGGAAGACGACAACCATTTTGCAACCGATAGGTGGTAAACCACCTGTGAACTAAAGAGAAACCGTCAGTATCGTCTTAAAGTCATATTTCATTGGTCGAAACACACTGTTCTCCATCTCGATAGTAACAACTAGTCAACGATTCAGTACAGGCTGAGAAACGTTGGGGTACCTAACCTCGTACGGTCCGAAGGGACAGGAAGTGACAGAGGGTCTCAAACGGGTTTAAGTATAAGTAACTCAGTCACTACGATAGACTTGTAGAGTAGGTGACGACGGGCGAGGAGGACAACGGAAGTTAGAAAGGGTCGTATTCCCAGAAAAAGTTACTCAGTCAAGAAAGTGTAGTCCACCGGTTTCATGCCCTCGAAGTCGAAGTCGTAGTTAAGAAGGTTACTTAAAAGTCCCAAATAAAGGAAATCCTAATTGACCAAACTAGAGGAACGACAGGTTCCCTGAGAGTTCTCAGAAGAGATCCTGGTGTTAAACTTTCGTAGTTAAGAAACCGTAATGCGGAAGAAATTCCTGGTTGAGAGTGTAGGTATCTCGATTCGACCACTGTTTTTTCACACCGTACCTCACCTCCTCCACTATTTTCCACCCGTACCTCCACAAATTGAAAATACTCTAAGGACTAATACCGTCAACGGAACACTAAGACGGGGACCTCGACTTCCTCATTGAAGGGTTAGGGGACGGACCAAGAGTTACTATCTCTTCTGTGATCGAACAAATAGTCCAACCGTCAGTAAGAATTTTTGAGTTTAATCTCAGATATATGTCAGTCGTTTTTGTTCTGGTCCTCGACTGACACCGAGTCTAGTACTCGAGGAATAACGGTTTAAGTCTGAAGTTAAATTCTTTCATCCCTTTTGGTGATCTGGTAAGTACATACTGTATTTAGTTTAGGGAATACTAATATGTCAAGTCAAGTCAGTGAGTCAGCACAGGCTGAGAAACGTTGGGGTGCTTAACGTCGTACGGTCCGGAGGGACAGGTAGTGGTTGAGGGCCTCAAGTGAATCTGAGTGTAAGTAACTCAGTCACTACGGTAGGTCGGTAGAGTAGGAGACAACAGGGGAAGAGGAGGACGACGGTTAGGGAGGGTCGTAGTCTCAGAAAAGGTTACTCAGTTGATAAGTGTACCCCACCGGTTTCATCACCTCAAAGTCGTAATCGTAGTAAGGATCCCGACTAGAGGAAGTCTCTAGTTTCTTTAGGGTCCTGACTAGAGGATGTCTTACCTCACCAACCTAGAGGAACGTCAGGTTCCCGGAGAGTTCTCAGAAGAGGTTGTGGTGTCAAGTTTTCGTAGTTAAGAAGTCGTGAGTCGGAAGAAGTGTCATGTTGAGAGTGTAGGTATCTACTGATGACCTTTTTGGTATCGGAACAGATCTACCTGGAATCAACCGTTTAATCAGTGGTAGTCGTCACTAAAACCTCGGGTTTTTATATTTCAGACTGTGACAAAGGTGACAAAGGGGTAGATAAAGGGTACTTCACTACCCTGGTCTACGGTACTAGAAGCAAAAGACTTACAACTCGAAATTCGGTTGAAAAAGTGAGAGGAGAAAGTGAAAGTAGTTCTCCGAAAACTTAAGGGGAAGTGAAAGACGGTGTTCCCACCACAGTAGACGCATAGACTCCACTGACTATTAAGAGGGTCGTTAGAACTAAGGTCGAACACAAAGAAGGTCAGGTCGCAAAGAGTACTACATGAGACGTATATTCAATTTATTCGTCCCACTGTTATATGTCGGAACTGCATGAGGAAAAGGGAAACCTTGGTCAGACAACAAGGTACAGGTCAAGATTGACAAAGAAGGACTGGACGCATGTCTAAAGAGCGTCCAGTCCACCAGACTATAATATGTCACTTTCACTCTTTATCTAAATTCCCTGTTCTAGACTACCTATCTCACGGACTACTTGATACCTGCCTCTAAACACTGTAAAATGTCCTCTGTCCCTAGTTCCGGTAAGGGTACCTTTTCTTTACGTTATTTCGTTTTACCGACAGACCCCTCCGGAATGTTTATCGACACTTTTCTTTTCTTTACTTTTCGTTTCCTCTTTTCCTTTCTATATTCGTAGACTTAGGTCTCAAGGTTTCTTATTGTTCTTCTCTATTCTTTCGGAAGGAGTCACTAGTTACGTTTCTTTATCTCCTTTTGTTGTGTTACCCTTTCTGATCTCTACAGAAGTTCTTTTAATCTCTATGGTTCTCTTGTAAAGTACGTTTCTACCCCAACTATTTTCTGTCTTTACCATACCTAGATTGTCTTCATCTTCTATAATTCTTCTCCACCGTTCTTATGTGTCTTCTTGACATGTTTTTTCTAGAAGTACTGGTTCTATTAATGCTACCACACTAGTGAGTGGATCTCGGTCTGTAGGACCTTACACTTCAGTTCGCGTGGAATCTTTTGTAGTGATACTTGTGTCGATCACCTCCACTACCCTAAGGTCAACTCGATAAAGTTTAGGACCTTCTACTACGACACTTTCACGACGTGAGTCATACAGTCGTTTAAACCTTTTGTGTCGTCACCGGTGTCCTGACCTTTTCCAGTCAAAAGTAAGGTTAGGGTTTCTTTCCGTTACCGTTTCTTACGAGTTTGATGGTGTGTTAACGTGAGTAGAGTGTACGATCATTTCATCACGAGTTTTAAGACGTTCGGTCCCAAGTCGTTATACACTTGACACTTGGACGTCTACAAGTTCGACCTAAATCTTTTCCGTCTCCTTGGTCTCTAGTTTAACGGTTGTAGACGACCTAGTAGTTTTTTTCGTCCTCTCAGGGTCTTTTTGTAGATAAAGACGAAATAACTGATACGGTTTCGGAAA